>BMAW01006826.1:483203-708981 GCA_019974015.1 Nephila pilipes
AGTGAAAAACTTTTATGCATGTAATTAGAAATTTATTTAAAAAAGTAATTTTGATTTATATGATTAAATTGAAACAAACTTAAAATATCTGATCATGCATTATAATAAACATATAAATTAAAAAATGAATTAAAACTAAAATTTACATTAATATTGGGAAAAAACAATAACCATCAAATTCATAAACTTTTTATATACATTCTGAATTGAAAAAACAAAATTCCAATATAAAAACAGATACTTCATTTTATTCAATTTTTTTTTAGAAATATAAGTTCAGCACTCATATACTACACAAATTTTTATTAAACCTTTATTTTTTATTAAACCTTTTAAAAGATGAGTTTCATAGATACAATATTTATGAATTTATAGCACACAGACAATGAATACTTAATTGCATTATTATTCATGAACACTGTAAAAATAAAATTATATCTAAGTTAATGTCCAGTATAAACAGCTGTTTTTAATCTTGCATTTAAATGTAATCAACATGAATTTTTTGATGCTTAAATTTATGTGATCATACTATCAATTAAAAATAATTTTCACTATAATTTATTTATATAACAAATTTCACAGTAACAACATAATAAAAAATACCTGAAGCTTCAGTAGTAATTGTTATTTCAGAATATGCACTGGCAGTGAAACCTGAAACTCCATTTTCAGCATAGATTCTGAAGGTGTAAGTAGTTACAGGACTTAGGCCAGTAACTGTCACTTTAGTATCAGAAAAGCCTTGTTGAGAAGGTACATAGGTAACACCTGCACCACACTTATCGCATGTAACTTTGTAAAATGTGTCATTGCGACCACCCAAGTATTTAGGTGGTAACCATGAAAGAAGTACTGATGATTGGTCCACAAATGTCTCGGATAAATTGAGAGGTTTGGTGGGTGGTTCTAGAATAAATAAATTGCACATTAATAAAATGGCAAAAAAATTGTGATATTTACATAACTAAATTAGTTTAATGCACAAGATAAATTTTAAAAAAGAAAAAGAAATGTACCACTGCAAGGCCAAGATTTTGGATCCTTAGGTGATCTGTAATAGTTCTTGTCACACTGACACTCAACAGAACCACTATATGTAGCAGAACTATGAAGAGGACAGGGCATGCAAAGTTCATCACCAACATTTTCTTTATACGTTCCAGACGAACACACTGTAAAAAAAAAAATAATATTTTGAATTTTTCAAACATTAAAACGCAATTACTGCATTTTCAGAAACTTATTTTAATCTTAAGAGTCTAATTTATTAGTTTTAAGAACGATATACTGATCTAAAATGAATTGAAAGTGTTTGGTGCAGTAGCTCAGATATGATACTAATCTCAAAAATAAGCAACACAAATTAAAGAAAGAGATCGAATATTAAGTACACAAATATAAATTTTTCATGAAATTTTTTAATAGTAACATTATTTACTTAGATGTTGTCTTTCATTGATAAAAACTTTATTTCTATTAAAAATTAACAAGGGAAAAAAAGGGGGAAGGGATTATGGAAAATTAATTTGCAATGGTGAAAGGAACAAGAATTCAAAACAAATCACTAACACATGCATACATATAAAATCTCAACAAAAGCTTTATTAAACAAAATAAATTGTAAGAGAAAGGGAACCAATACACCTTAATTCATTAGAGTATTTTTTACATAATGAACGAAAACAAAATAATTCATTTAACTAAATTCCAAGTAATATCATCCACCACACAGTTATTACATATTTTTGCCAATTATTAATCAGTATAATCGAAGAATAACACCCTGCATGATTCCACCAAAATTTCTTTAAGCACAATAAGCCCACAAAGTAAAAAAATTCTGTAATTTTTTTTTTTAAAACAAGGTTAAATAAGAGACATTTAATTAATACTTACACTGACATGACTGATCCACAGGTTCATAACCAGCCACACACTTGCATCCACCAGATGGCAGAGTCCAGTTACCATCCCCTTTGCAGAGAAGCCGGGGAGTGTCCACTACAGCAGTATTTGCCACACACTGACCTTCTGCAGACACTATTGCTGGAAGTTCATGACCGGTGGGAGTTTCGGGGAAATATGCAAAATTCAAAGTCACAGACGGACAAGTAATATAGTACACTTTTATTGCTATCAGAGACAGACATGCACCTTGGTCTCGGAACGCAAAGTAAACCCCTTTCTTGGTGATTGGCACACTTCTCACTTCTGTATTGATGATGACTTCGCTCGTTGATGTAAAGCGGCCTTCATCAGCAGCTATGCGATCAATGAGCTTATAAGAGTCAGGTTCCCAAGGTGGAGGTTCCTTTGTTGCAGCATCGAATTCATAGTAAAGCAGAGAGAATGTCTCTTTGCAGGACAGAGCCATTCCAGGGAATAGATTACAGTCCCGCATGCTGAATTTCACTTCAATGTACATTCTGTTGGCCTCCCTCCTTTCGATGAAGGGAGTCCATAGCCAATTGTTCACACTGTTATATGCGACGTCACATACCACGTAGGATCTCCAATTGATCCCTTGTTCGAAATTTGTAAAACTTTCTTCGACCCACTGCAATGGAAGGAGAAAAAAATGACGCATATAAATCTCAGAATACGATGATAATTTATGAAAAGCGAATATGTATTTGGCAAAAATAATCTGATACAAAACAAAAATAGATTTAGATTCTTTGGTACAATATGTGTGAGTAGATAAATTTAAATTATTAATATATTCGCATAAATTGTCTTTGATGGTTCAGAAACAAATTGGCAATGTGATTTTCTATAATTTGGTTGAATACAAATAAAATATCTCACTCACACATTTAAAAATATCTATACTTAGAAACTTTTATTCAAACCAAGTTTCGTCCATGCCGACTGCCATATTAAGCCAAAATACCACAAATATTTCACAAAAAAAAAAAAAAAAAAAAAAAAAACCTGTAGTTGACGTTCGGTCATATACAATATTCAATATAAATGTTTCTGTTCATTATCTTAAAAATTGCGTTTGCTCTAAATTATATAAGAAAAAAGTCTCTCAATTATGGCAAAAAATTTTATATCAGGGTTCAATTACACAAAAATAAAACTCTTCACAATGCATAAATCTTCTTTCAAAATAATTTACTAGGCAATTTTATAAAGAAAATTTTTACTTACACCAGGCGTCCTTGCCTGCGGTCCATATGGATATCTCGTCCATTCTAAGGAACTTTCTAATGTTGTGTCAAGTAGTACCACTGAAAGAAAAATACTTAATCTTAATAATGCGAAAGTTATTTCTCAAGTAGAAAAGGGGGAAAAAAGAATGTATTGTATAATTTATTTTCGAACTCTACCAATAATTTTATACTATACCCATAAATAAGAAGTATTTTTTGTTTGAAAATTTCAAAGAAAATTTTATTTCTTTCAAAAATTGACAAATTTTATCTGAAATATTATGAGATATTGATCGCATATTATTTCAAATCAGTTATGATACAATAACCATTTATAAATATGATGTACACATCTTGAAAAAATATTTTCATGATATGATAGATCACATACACAAACTCTTATTAGAAAAAAATTGTAAATGTGCTGGAGCTTATATTTTTCTAAAAAAATGCCCCACCACAAACAATTACAAAAGTTACAATACTTAACAATACTTACGAGAATAAATCTTTATTCAACATAAATTTTCCATTACACGTTCCGAATTTTGTCTCCTTAGTTAATTAGATATATTCTCTATTCCAGTACAGCACTTATATGAATATATTTTCCATCTCTATCTCATACTTTTTGTTGGATAAACCTCATTTCACATACACACGCACATACACTGACTTATTGTTTCTGTTTAACAATTAGTTTTCCCCTGGAAAATATTAGTTTTGATATTGATTGTTTAAGCGTTCTCCAATTCAAAAATTTTTTTCGTTACAGTTGTAAAGAGAAGACATGCTTTCAAAGTTTTACGGTAACAATTTTAAAGCAATAAATTTGCTTCTAATCTCAATTAAGAATCTCATCTTAAATTTAAAAAAGAATTTCAAGTTGTAGAGTACAGTTATTACGTGCAATATCACTAAAATAAAAAGATTTAGAAAATGACGCCATTTACTAGATGCAGAACCAAAACATCAAGTGTAAAAGAAGAGAGAGAGAGAAAATACTTGACATTTTTAGTTCCATTCTTTCAAAAACAGGTGACAAGAATTATATGAATAATTTTATTGATTTGTGTTACTTAATCAGTCTATTACGCCTCTCCACAACCTCAAATTACACATTCTACATTAGAACGAATTCATCACAAGATTAAGAGAATAAAAGCACAACAAAAACCCATGCAGCAGTACGTGGACCCACAGAGACATCTACATCCCTTAACGAGCCATCGTTCACTAGATCAAAATGGCGGAGCCAACCTTAGGAAGAGCCGTTTTCCGATCTTATTTATTTCCAAGTACTCACGAACATTAAGTAGAGGTAATTTATAGCTTTCTGGCGCTACACGCGTTCCATCCACACCCAAAAAAAGAGAACAGCGAAGTATGAAGCCTCTCTACTAATAATCAGTCTCAGAGCTACTTCAATGACACGCTTACGTGATATCCATGTTAGAGATCACCAAAGAATGGAATGTTCCCCCCCCCCCTCTTTCTTTTACCTATCGGATGAACAAAAATAAAGTATCTGTATCCGATGGTATTGCCAACCCAGCAGATTGGCTTTCACTGTCGGTGGGAGAAGAAATAAGAAATGAGCTATTAATTTCCACGACACACACTTGGGAATAATAAATTTGGTAATGAGAAGTCAAAATTTATGCGAATTTCTTACAGATTAAGCAGTGGAGTTACAAGGTTTTGTTTCTGATAGCGGCAAAAAAAAAAAAAAAAAAGGATTGAAAAATTAAAATGTGTTTGGATTTATTTATTTTTTTGGTTCGCAAAATTTTCAAAAAAATGCAAACAAAACAAACGTTCGCTTTATTGAAAATTTGGTTAATTTTTTCATCTCTCTGTTATGCTTAAACACAACTTACCACGATGGCCGTGATTAATGTTCGTCTTTGATTATAATATTTTTAAAGTAAAAGGCCACGCTTAACTAAAATTAGCAAGTAGTAAATGCTCTCGGAATTAAAAACCGCAATAAAAGGACCACACCCAATTCCATTAAAAACGAGTCGTTCAGACAGGCAGTCTCTCTTTTATTAGAAATAATGCTTAAAATTCACCTTTTGGATGAAAGTAATTGGGGGAAAAAATAATAAAATTACATACATATTGATTATTATTATTTAAATATTGATAATGTGAATGAAAGGGAAGAATTGAAAAAAGTGCCCTTGTTTTTTTTTTCCTCGATAAATTGAAGTAACTTATTTAGTTTGATTTACTCTCCTTTCGGATTTAAGTTATTTTTAGTTTTCTTTTATAGCAAACAGTGTCGATTAATCAGCTCTAAATCTTGGGAGAATAATTTTTTTTTTTAATATGTTTTCATCTAAAAGAATTTTTACCCAAAAGTTTAAAATGAAATATACATTATTTTTCCATCAAATCATAACCTTTAAAAAAAAAAAAAAATTAATGCGAAGATCTATAATTTTTTCCATTTTCAATTTCTATCCTACTATTTATCAGGTAAACAAGTTCACATATTTCTTTGAAGAAGTGCTTTAGAAATAGAGAAAAAACTCAACAGTAAAGTATTCCCATTTATTCAGCTTTTGTAGAAACTATAAAGCCACCAAAAAATTACGTTAAAAACAAACGAAATAAGGGCTCGCAACATATAAGTTGACACTCTTTTCTTGAAGATTAGAAGCGTACCGAAGAACCCGAGAAGGCTGGTGCCGTTTCACTTACTTGTAGCGTCTCTATCGATAATAGGAACTGTTTCTGCCCTGCTAAGGTGTCACGATCAGGGGGGTTAATACAGAAAAAATAATAACACTACTTTATGATTTCCACACTTCTGGATGATATATGTAAACATTCTTTGTACACACATACAAAGCTATAATTACATACAAAATGGAACAAAATAATAAGGCATGTAATTTGTTTATACAAGCATACCGGAAATGACGAAATATTTAGATGATATAGTGATAAAAATTCACAAGATAATTTGAAAACACTCTTAATATATATAGTGGCTAATATTTTTCACAAGCAGTAATTTTACATCCATTCACAGGAATTTTACAATTATTTTATAACATACCTAACATGACCACATATTCCACCCCCACCCCCCCAAAACGACATATAACTTTTGGATCAAAGTATGTGTGTGTGTATATATATAAGCGTATGTCTAAATAGCTTTTCTTATTGGGAAGAAAAATGAGCAGTTGTATATAAATAATTCATGTAATCTTATATTTTTCTGAAGAATAAATTGTTAAATTGAAGATTTAGTGCATTCGATTTGTAACAGTGAAAAATTCGCACTGCGCTTTGATAAAAAAGTTATCTTTCCTCCCTTAAAAAGTTTTTAAACACAAGTGAGAAATGAGAAGTACCATGGAACACAAAACAAAGTTTTATGCGAGAAGAAATACTTTAAAGTCGTTGTTTCTAAAAACACGAGATGCTCTCTCTCTCTCCCTCGTAAGCAAACAAAATAACTTCGCAGCTCCTTTGTTTTCTTTCTCAAAGAACACCACACTTATCCCTCAAAAAATCCATACGATTAAATTGGGAGGAGTATTTCATGTTTACGACATTGAGTCACCAAGCTTATCAACAAGAGATAACCCCTACACGCCTCTTTGCCTCATACTTACAAAAATAACCCCCCTTTTCCTCCACTTCCGTGCAGGGTCTCCGGTTGCGTTTAATCTTCATAATTTGAGAAGTCTTCAATTAAGAACCACACACCAAGGTGACATTTCAACGGAAGAAAGAAAAAAAAAAAGGTGCTTCGCTTTTCCCGTTCCCCCTTTAATAGCTCCATCACGCGTCGTTACCATAGTCATCACAACACACAGCATCCCCCTGTTCCGTGTGGACCGTTTTTTTAGAATTGCGGTGTGGGGACTAGCAAAAATAACTTTTCACGCTTTTCCGCGACAGAGAGAGGTATCAGGTTCATCTCTGCTCGTAAATGTTCCGAAACGAATGAAACAACTATCTTCCTTTTTTTTTTTCTCCATCTTTCTTCAAGTGTCTCGAGACTTTTGGTAGGTTTACCACCGAAAACATTCCAGTGTCGCCAAGTCAAACTGAAGTTGAGCTGATCGATTAGTAAGAGGTAAAAGTAGCAAGTTGAAACAGAATGTTTCAGAAAACAGAAGATGAAAGTTTCTTCAGTACAAGGTGGATTGGATGTGTTGAAAATAAGTTAGGAGAAGCTTATTATTCTCATGAAAAAGTACTGATTGCTATTTTTTTGATCAACACATCTTCTTTGTATACAGTTACAGAAGAGGTCAAAATAAGTTGATCATTTATTATATAGTACATTCTTTTCTTTATTTATGGGGAGTTAAAATGTAATACACATATTATTATAACATATCATTCATCAGTTTCGATTTGATAGTCAACAGCTGCGAAATTTTTAAACTTAAACGATTTTGAAATATTGGATTAGAACTTAAACTGAATAAGAACATAAAATGATGACAGAATTGAAGACGGGTGATAATGTCGCAGTAATGTCAACAATGAAGCAATTCGTAATTTTACCAAGAATTTTACTATGTACTCACAAGATACAAGTCTTAATACAAAAATGTTATTGAAGGAATTAAATATCTTATGACTAGTGAAATATAAATCATAAACAAAGCGAGTTTTAAAATAAAGATGAGAGAAAAAGAATCTCATAGTATTCAAATTATCCGAACGATACATATGAATCGTTTAGTATCCCCACTTTTAGAGAATTTTACAATTCATCCATACAAATTATCAGTAATATATATCAGAAGTAAAGATAATTATTCTTTGAAGCCGTTAATTTCATCACAAAAAAAAAAAAAAAAAAAAAAAACCCACTACTATTTGTTTATGCAGTTAGATGTACAAACAATGCAAAATAAAATTCCAAATTTAATGCCTGGGTGCAAACAGAAATTAAAAAAGATTTTCGCTACCTGATATCTATATTGATTTTTTTCGCATTGTATCATCTTACAAAATGTTGTTAATGAACACTGATAAGTTCATTATTAAACAAATTCCCCATACATTTTTGAAGACTGAGCTAGAAATGATCGAATTCTTCTAGGCTCAAGAATTTTTGAAACTGATAAAAAAAATTTTTGTAAAACATTAACATTTGAAACAAGGATGATTTAAAAAAAGCTAGGAATTTACTTCGAAAAAAAAAATTCCTTTGATCTTTAATGAACTCAAAATGCAAATTTTTGAAAAATCGCCAAAATTCGTTACGGTAGCCAAACATCTATGTGCCACGCCAAAAAAACGTGCCAACTGCCTATCCTAAGCAAACCAGGCAAAGAAGAAAATTCGAAGAACGCAATTTCGCTGACGAGTGCATAGCAGATGCCGAGAAGCAACTTTGCTCTAGAAGAGGGGAAAGAATCAGGAGGGGGAAAAAGTGGGAGGCTGAAACATTTTTTCCTCGATCCAACTATCAGGTGGCGGGTTCGCGAGACGGATCGCTTTTATGTTCCGACCCGACGACATAAATGCAATGACTCGTCAAAATTATTTACGCGCAGCAAGTGTTGCGAAAAAAGAACGCCAAGCTCCGGTTGCCAACAAAGAGGCCAATTCTGAGGAGCATTCCATTTTGAAGAACGGAAAACTAACAGATGTTACACGCTTCGAGAGACATGGGCCTTAACACTCATTAGATGTTATTGTGGAGATCGAACACCATGTTCCAGTTTTGGAACACAGAGACCAGCCCGAATCACAAGAAACAGTCATTAACCAATTTCGCATTTTCAGATAGTGGAATGATACAGCTTCAAAATTTTTACAGTTGCCAAGTTTCAGAATGATTGTTGTTTTAAGATTTACAATTATTATTCAGAAGATTTTTATCGCGGTACAATAGATTCGATGTAAAAAAACAACTGAAAGTTTGATTAAAAGAGGGCGCAATATTAAATAAAAATTATTTTTAAAACAAGTTCTCGCGATTAGTGTGTAAATTTCCCATAAGAGCACGTTCTGATTGTGGAACGTATCAGAGTAATGGAAGAGTTATTCTCTCAAAAATTCGGGAAGAAAGCATAGTTAAGCAACCTTGATGCCAGCATTATTTTTTGATGTTCTGTAATAATTAATTTCTGAATAATAATGTAATTAAGAATTACATAGGTTTATTAACTTATAATTACAAACATGCAGTGAGTCTCGCCAAATGAAATGGCTGCGATAACTTGTGTGTGTTTCTTTAATTATTATTTTGCTTTTAAGAGGTATTCACGAAAGTAGATAAATTTAAACCGAAAATTAATATGATGAAACGGGATTTAACTAGGAATCTCGTTCCCAGGTTTTCTAAAATTATCACTGAATTAGATATTTGATACAGCAAAACAAAATCGCACGCAATGGATTCTTAAATATTTCTCAAATTCGTTAAAAGTACACGATTTGTAGAAGCAAAATTCATGAAAGCAAAGAATAAAGGGAATTCTCACCAAAAATCTAAAAGAATAAAAAAAAAAAAAAAAAAAAAAAAAAAAAAAAAAAAGAAGACTACAGTAGATACATCCAAACCAAGTGTATTTAAAAGTTTCAAAACATATACTATGAGACGAAAACTCCATTTACGCCTTCGATCATTGTTAAAACTATGTGAAGTTTTAAATTGACTGTACATTGAAGAAGAGCACCTATATCCTACGTAATTAACTATTTTAATCACTTCAGCTATTCCAAGACTGCATTTCCGGAGCAACAACAAAGTGTCATTTTTCTTTCCAGGCAATCTTTCAAGATGGCTACCGAACAAAACAAATAAAGAATGGAAGGGAGACAAGAGAAAACACACCCGCTGCGTTTCTCGAATGCTCACAATTTCCTTGCACACCTAATTAGTCGACGAAAACTATGGTGGAAAAACACGGCTAATCCTTTTAGCATTCAGAAAAAGAGAGTGTTAATGGAGTTAAAGCCTGCTTCGAATCGAGTCGCCATCTTCGTTAAACGAATTAAAACGGCAAAAGGGAAAAAGAACATTCCTTGTTACTACAAAGCTTTTCCCGCTCGTTTTATTGCTACATTATAGAATTAAACATGAGAAGTAAGATAAACAGGTTAATAAGCAGATTGTCGCGGTCTCCAAACATTCGAAGAGCGTTCGTCGGGGTGGAAGACGTTCGAATTGGTTGGAATTGGATTAGAAGGAACAAAAGAATTGTTTTCGAAATGTTAAACACGACTTAAAATGAATATATGATTAATCTCAGATTCTGAAAGTAGTGGTTTATTTAGTTTTGTCTTTTATTTTGAATTCAAAATATTGACAAATATAATTTTAAAGAATTGCAGATTTGTCATCTTTTTAACGTATTTTTTTTTTGGAAAAAGTTTGATACTAATGCATATGTCCATACAATATGTTTATTCGCCATAACAAGAAAGAGCAAACTCACAAGAATAAAAGACAGGGTGAAAATTATGACAAGGCCTAAAATTGTGATTTATCAATGATTCAAAAAATTACATCTGTGATATTAAATGCATGCCAAATTAAATTACAAAGTTTATTTCTATCATAAACTATTCATGTGAAACATTAGAAACATAAATGAAAACATTAGATGGAATGGGTTTTTCTCGATTGTGATTATTTATTAACGTCGCACTGAGAAGCAAAGCGAGGGCTATCAGCGACGTATCTCGTAATTTTTGACGAGGACGAAGCCTGAACTGGCAAACTCTCTCTCCAAACTTCCATCCCATACCAATGAAAGGTCTTGAAACCTCGAAAAGACTTATCGTGCATCAGCTCTGCTACACCCCGGGTCTTTAGCGGCATCAGGGCTCGAACCTACGACTCGACGAAAACCGTCGGCTAAGAGTAAAGACCACTAGGTTACCGCGGCCCGCTCCCCCCCCCCCCCGAGATAGAAACACATTTATAGAAGAATAAAGGTGCTTTGATTGCACATTTATTCTACTACAAGCAAGCAAAATAAGATAAGAAAATATGCAACTGAACGTTGAAAGGAGAGATCTATGCAGCAAATTGGAAATGCAACATAACAGGAAATTAATCCTTACATAGAGTTGGATGTAGTGTATAACGCTTAATTAAAAATTAAAGAGTAGTATTGTACATTTAAACAGCTGTTAAGATTCAAAAGATAATAACTGGTCGAAATGCGTCACTGAAGAATTTATTAAGTTCAGTGTTCTAAAATGTACAGCATGAAACGAAATCTTTAAAACAGTGTCAAGCAATTAGAAATCAAGGCTATTTGGATTATTTTGTGTACATCAAAATGATTTCATAAAGCATATCATCACATTTAATTCAATAGCCTAGGGTGGATCAACGCCTTCTTTTGAAGATTCCTCCGAGAAGGCCTGTCTTTTGCCTTAGCCTGAGTTTTAGTTTGCATTTCCGAATATCACCTGAAAATCAGATTCAACAGAATCAAGCCACTTAGTTTTGGTCTTCCTCTTTTTCTACTAGTAAAAGGCTTTGCAACAAAAATCTTCTTTAATGGATTTTTCTTATTCATTCTAACAATATGAGAGGTCCAATTCATTTGTTTCACTTTAAAACATTTCATCATATCGGGATCATTAAAAATTCCATGAATTTCAGAATTAAAACGTCTTCGCCAAAGGCCATTTTCTTCGACGCCACCGAGACTACTTTTTAAAACCTTTCAATCAAAAACTGCAATTTTGCATTCACCATTTTTAATTAGAGGCCAAATTTCCGAGTCATACAATTAGTTATAAAGCATACATGAATATAGATAAACATTCTGTTTCGAACATACACTGATGAAAAACGCAATGTAATTGGACTTTACTCAGAAATTCGAATCATTATTCACATTCGGATTTTACACTAAGCAAAAGAGAACAAAATGAATAAAATCCGAAGTAAATAATGTGAACTTGATTTCAGTTTTCTTAATATACAGCTATATTTTTTCCGATCAATGAACAATCCAAAGAACACCGTAAATAATAAGAAAACTACATAGATTTCACAAGAGGTGCCATTACATTTTCTTTCTACAGCTGGAATACAATAACAACTGCCAAAGTGCCGAGTGACACATGGCGACTGATTTATCACTGGTTAAGAAAAACGAGAAAGGTGCACACATTCGGTCTGTCATAACTTACCATTGGAACGACACTCTGACACAGAATGCTTTTTTTTTTTTAAAAAAAACTTTTTTTTTTGTTATTATTGGGTGCCCTGAAAAAGTTAGTCACGTCGTTTAGAGTCGACTTCTTTTTATGTGGAGTTGATAAAATGACTTCCAGACACAGTTTCCATACCTTTGGGTTTTCTATTTTTTTTTTTAAAAAAAAAAAAAAATGTTGGCAAAGAAATGATGATCATTTACTCAGTAATAAATTATATTCAACGCAGTCATGAGAGGGCAACTAGCAATCGATTCAGCATTTTGCTATTTTTTGCTAAAAGAAACATAATTTATCATGAGAAAGGTCTTACAGTAGGACATAGTCAGATACAGGTCAACGATTTTGCTCTTTTAGTTGCGATGGATATTAATAGAAGAAAAAAGTTGAGGAATTCGAAAATTTAATGTTTGGATTTATAGTCCGAGATTATATATCAATGAATTAGCAACATTTAACCAAAATCCACAGCAATTAAAATATTGATTGTAATTCTACGACTACTCATCGTCATCACAAACACAAATCGAATTAAATCAAATCGTCCAAAAAAATACTACAGAATTATAAAATAACTTATCTAATATTTAAAAATCTGAAGTTCGTTCATTAGTAACGTTCCAAAATGATTTTTCCCCTCTCCTTTCCTTAATTTACACACAGTAGTATCTACCAATAAGGGACACCAACAGAACCAGACATTTTGTCCCTTAATAAAAAATCAATATAAATACTATTCAAGGGCATCGGATAAAAAGAAATGTCTCTTAAACAGAGGTGTACCTTACAAGAGGTATCAATGGACTTTTTTTTTTAAAAAAAAAAAAAACAATTGCACCAAAATTATTAGTTTCATAGCTTGATTGCTGTATCAAGTTTTATTTTTATTTCATTGCTCGTTTTTTGAAATTTTATTAGGAATAAAAAAATACTAATATCAGATTTCAGCGACGCACTTTTCTATAAAATGTTAAGACCTTTTAAATGAAAAATCAATTTTTAATTCCCCACAATAGAAACTCTATATTTTCAAATACAGAAAAATGTGAATAAGGTAGCTTTTCATCTACATTTCTTACGGGTAATTTAATTTTGGGAAGAAACATTTAAAAGATTCGCCCACGAGAAACAATTCCCCAAGATTTAGCCACATAAGAGAGATTTGACAAGATTAAATGAAATGTTCTCGCTCATAACAATAAAGCAGAGCGAAAGAGTGGAATGTTAATTTATTCTACCAACTATCCTCTATCGCAAAGCAACAAAAAGTCATAACGGAATAACAAGACAATTACAGCTATCTCCCAATCTTCTAATTGGTCGGAAAATCGACACTTATATTCCTCCCATTTACTTGCAATCCAACCTTTTTCCTGCCATCTGCGTTATTAAGACTCCAGAAGGGAAAAAATGAAATTCTATAGGGGAAAGAAAAAAAGCAGCCAGCCAGCGACTTCAAAAAAATGAGTAGGAAAGCCCGGAGCGATGGACGAGTGGAGTGTTTGCTTAACCTTTCATCTATAGGCGGCGTCCCGCGGGCTTGCTGGACATGATTTACATGCCGAGCAGCACCGCAGTCGTGCAACCTGATGGAGGAAAACCTGAGATTCATCAAGACTTGGGTGAAAATGCTTTGATCCCGCCGTTACGAGGAGAAGCAGATTTACTTACGGGAATAATTCTTTGGCATTTTGGGGTCAGTTTTACAAATACTCCCAACTTTCCTACAGACGTAACTAGGTTTAAAACGACCGCAGTGATAGTAATCGCGCCCATTTGATTGTTTCAATCATGCCTATAAATGGATATTGAGCCTCTTTTCCTGGTTGGATAGGAAATTATTTAATTTGTAAAAAAAAACCGAACAGTTTGATTGAAACATGCAATATTTGGGGTGGTGGGGTCTTGTTAGGCTTGTGACAGTTTATATATTTTTTATTTGATAATTTATTCAATAACATCTGGGGTTTATTTCATTCCCCAGAATCTCATTTATTCGAGATTACCGTTTGACATATCTAATAAAAAATTTTGATTTGATTGGGTTAACGTATATTCAAGAGTTCAAGTTATTTATGTAAAGGTCAGAATTCCATGTGATTTTACTTTTACCTCCAGAAAAAGATTATCTCACAAAATTATAATTAGATGAACTCTTTTGCGAATTTAAGTTTGTTTCTGGAAATTCGAATAAATAATCTGTATTTATATTAAAAAAATAAGGAAATAAGTATTTAAATTAGTTTTCCGCAAACAATGTGATATTTGCAATAAAGAAAATAACACCCAAGAAATTAATTTATACTTCTTTCAAAAAGTATCCGACTTTATAATATTACAAATTTCTGAAAAATAAACACATCAATGATGCGAAAGAGTTGAAGAACAGTTAATACCAATCGGCTATTTTTTTTCTTAGTTGTTGAATTTGTAGTCACATTTCAAGAAATGGATATATGGAATAAATTAAGTATTTAAAACTGTTTACGAAATCACGTAATTAAGAATAATTAATATATAAATAAAAGCTATCGAGTTTCAGTAACATTCCGAAACTAATTAATGCACAAACATTTACAAAAAAAACGAACACAATTTTCTGTAATTGCAGGGAGCGTGGTAACGTAATTGTGAAAGCAATCATATGTGTGTGGTGGGGGAGGCTGAAATATTGCCATTTTTTTTTGTTCGCAAATTATACTCGATTTTCAATAATTGTTAATGAGCAAAAAAATCCCTGGACAAAAAAAAAATTAATCAAACCGATCGTTATGAATAAAAATTCTCGAGGTAAAAAGGAATGCAAAAATATCAGAAAGAGTAACGTTAACGCATATTCTCCAACCTTTCCCCTAAAAAATGTGCATGAACTAAGTTTCTTTTTCTCCCATCTTATAAACAGCATGATCTCCTGTCTGGTACACCATTCGCACAAGGGAACCCATTTTAATACCTTATTTGCAGCCGACAAAGCCTGCAAAACGAGCTAATGAAGATGCTTTGTAGGAATCTGTATTGCATTCACTTGCCCAACACTAGGGGGCCTTGCATTGCTATGCAACAATCGTTCGATTCTGTCTTGGTATTACTTTTTAGTTGGCTGGTTTCTAAATTTCTCTAGACTCTCTTTCTCAGAAGTTTTGAATCAGTGGGAAGGAGGATGTAATTTTTCAATTCCAAAGCCTTTTGACGAAGAAGAATTGCCGCCACGGAAACGAATAATGGAGCTCCCTGTTCATGATACATAAAATACTTCTTCGTCTCGACTGAGACTTCTTTATAAATATTTAAAGCTTTTGAAGATTAATATCCTTTGCCTCTCGAACCAGAAGAGAGTAATGGACAACAGGATATCGAATGCGTAATCAGCAAGCATTTCTCTCGCTCTCAGAAAGAGATACCAAGAGAATGATAAAAAATAACGCAGTTTTTATTCATAACTATTGCGATCGTGGAGATTTATGGAATTAAAAGGAAGAATATTATTAAGAATTAACATTTTCATTACAGCAGTACTAGCTTAGTGTTGAGAACCCAAATTAAGAACTTTAAATGCTCAGAAATATTCCATTATTAATAAACGATCGCATGGTAATATAAAATATTATATATATATTGTACGCTTAACATTTAGAAATGTTCAATAAATACGCAATTTCTTTAATTTAATACAAAATAAATGTAAACATAAGTTATTAAAGGATCTTACATGAAACCTGAAACATACTGTACTCAAGAAAAACTCAACGATTCAAATACATATGTATTTTAAAGAACAATTTTGATCTGTATACGTAAATTAGTTAAAAAATATTTTATCAAAACTGCAGTAATCCTTCAAGATAATTCTTTTATTAAAATTGGAACTAGATTTAATTTCGAATATCTATTACTTGGAAAAAGGAAAGTTGAATAGAAGCATTCAAATTAAAATACAAATATCGCACAAAATTAAGGAGAAATATCACCACAGATCGAAATTAAGATATATTAAGTATGTTAAAAATTAGGCATTTTGTCTCAACATACGGAAGAATTTGGTTCAATGAAACAGAAAGCAGGAAAATCGTAGCTTATAAAATATACTCTTATGGTTTATATATATGATATACTTTATACTCACAATTACACGATAATAATAAAATATTTCAACTTATGTGTAATAAATGATTAGTGCAAAAACATAAAAGGTACAAGGGGCAAAAAGATTTATATCTTATAGGCATGCAAGACGATTGACTTGCAAAGTCTGACTAAAATTATTTAAGTCGAATTTATCGATGTACATAAACAATACATTCATCCCTAATAGATGGAATACATATTGTGAATATATATTACCTACTCCAGAATTTCTTACAAAATATTTTGAAAGTGATGGATCCTTATCACGGTATATACTGGCAAATCGCCCATTTTTTTGTTACAGTAATACCTTCGAATCTACAACAGAGGTTTAACTAACTACGTCGCTAAAATATTAAATGAGCAATTCTAAAAATACAAAATAAATTCGTCCAATATACGTTGTGCACACCCAGAAAATTTCCATCGGAATAAATTACTGCAAATGTTCTATTTTATGATTATCGCCATTGTTAACGCCTCGCTATTCTCGAATAATTAACTTTGCGATAAGCACAGGTACCGTATATATAATGATGCACCATTCTGCCTATAACATAATAAGACTGGCAAACAAATCGCGTATTTAAAATGAATTATTTAACTGGAACTACAGTATTAAATTGACATATGAACAGATATATCCCTAGCTATATTTTCCTATATGTGCCAGGAAAGGATTTACAGAAGCAGCTATAATTTCTCAATGTGGTTTTTGGTCGAATTTAGATTTCAAACAATACGACTTGCCTGAATACTCCTATAGAGTAGTAGACTTCAATACTGCAAGACAGAGTTTGATTACTGAAAACATAGCTGCTATTACGCTTCAATATACCAACTTATGGTAATTGATGTACAATCATACCCGTTCACAAATGACTCCGTTCGTGAACAAGATTTTCAAACAAATCTTACTACAGTTCGCGAACAGTCTACATGGAAAGCTCAGAAATGTTTTCTCTAAAACACGTTAAACGTTGTTTCATAACGTATTTCACAGACATTTTTTTATACATATTTCTTTAATTCTATATTTCTATGTACTCGTTCTGGCGCTTGAACGGATTAATTCCAGTTTCATTCATTTAAAAGGAAAAATTGATTCAGTTCGCGAACCAAGTTTCGGAACGAATTTCGCGAACCCAGATATGATATTGTACGACATCTTCAATTCATCTTCTTCGAATTGAGGCTTATTTTGTTAATAAATTTTGTTTTGAGTTATTACTTCAGCTACTGATTTATTAATCAAAGAGGTTCAGAGATCAACAAGATTTCCGGAAAAATGCTTCAGAATGTAGGGATGGGGATCCAAAGAACGACCAGTTCTTTCGAACTAGTTTATCTAAAAGAAACAAAACACCCGAGTCTGTAGTCCATGTTCTTTGCTGTTTCAATTTATTCAGAGACGCTTTCCGCGCTCTGCCTTTCCAGGTATATAACTTTCAGTAACATGGCGTGTTAGGAAAGTCTATGCAGCGCGGAAAAACTCAAAAATATTGACGGTATTTTTACCCGACTCGGAGGCTCGCTTTCATACTGGAAGCAAGAATATGTTCACCAAAATTATTCACCGAATCGCGCCGCCACTAACCGACGAACGCAAAGTCGATCCTCCGACAGCGCTCCCTGAATCAATTAGAACGAAAGAACTAGATTGAACGACTCCAGGGAAATTAGTGAAGGAGAAAAAAACTCCTGTGAACGAGCTCTTTCAGCACGCAGCCAAAAGACCTGGCCAAGTAGGTCTTTTGGTTCGAAGATCTGCTTTGGTAAGTCTTCTAGTATACCTACCAAAGCAGATTGGGGATTGATAAATATTAGGGTAAATGATTCCGAAATGGAATGAGTCGCTCCGACCAGTAGGTCTTCGGTTCTTTTGTTCGTTTCGCTATAGTTTCATGACCGTTTTGTAATCTATTTCCACATCTAAATGGAATAAAAAACTGATTTGTTTTCCATTTAATGAAAGTTTTTATTTTCAGTCACATACATTTTATTTTTAAATTTATGAAACTCTTCCAAAATTCTCGCATTTTTATAAGAATTAATAATAGCAAGGCGAAAAAAGCATTTATATAATGTACATAATAATGCATAAGATGTTTGTTTATGTATTTATAATTCCCCTAAAGAATATTTTTGAACATCAACATATGTATTTTAGGATTTATAATGCAAGAATAACTTGAAGATATTTGGTTACAGCAGACATATATTGTTGCAAAATACGTTCTGATGGATTTGAAAGGAAATCTCCTTATTTTGATTCTCAATATTGTGCATTTGAAAAGCAAATAAGAGTAAAATATGAATTTAAATGTTTAATACTTTTAATGTTTGTTAACTTATTCCTTTTATTAAAAACATAGGAAATAAGTAAACAAGTTCACGCACTTAGTATTTAATTTTTGCAGATAATGCAAACTAAAATAAAACATGTTTATATAATATTTTGTGAAAAAAGCAAGAGTTTAATATTATATGTATTGCATATTAAATCATTTGAAAAGGATTTTTTAAATTTTTTTCAATAACATTTCTTTAATGTTTTGGTCTAAAATTCACAATACACTAAATAATTTCAATTTTTTTTACTAGCATTTACTTTATTTTGAACATGTAAATATTTTGAAATAATATTCGCACGGAGAAATTATCAAAGATACTTTATTTCCACTACCTGCTGTTAAAGTTAGAAATATGCTATATCATGTAATAATTTAATAAGTTTTTTTCTTTGAAATTCAACAGATTTGATTTTTTCCCCTTAAATGTGTAAAGTAATCATAAGCAGTAATTATATAGCTTTAAAATCAATGGAATATCTTTGAGGTTTTATTCGAAGAGTCTAAAAAACACGTGGATCAAAGAACAGGTTAAAAAACAGCTCTTTAAAAATGAACAAGTAAGAACAGTTCATCCAAAAGAAGAGATATTCCAATACCGACCTAGATGCCATTTCTTTTAAAATCAAGCCCGGTTCATAAGACTTTTTCAGGCTTTCATATAAACAAAAGAATCGAAGCTAATATTTTTTCATGGAACGAAAAGTCATGGATCAATATTGAAAATTATGTAACAAGTAGCTTTAGGCATAAAACCAGACAGGGCTTGTGATTTTCTTATTTTTAATCCGCTTGTGACGAGTTATTTAATGGCTAATGCACACTGATGGACATTTATTTGTTGAAAAAGCAAATGCGTTACTTCCATTACCATCTCTCAGTACGAATTCTGTCCCGGCCGGAGAAAGCTCTTTGCATATCTATGTGGGCAAAGGTAGAGAGAGGGTACATCACGAATGAGACGGAACACGAGAAAAGGAATCCGACCCGGACTGTTGACCCCTTCGTAAGCGAGGATATTCGAAAACGTGAGTGATGGTGATGATGGCTGCTGTCAATACGAGGAAAATACTGTTTGCTTTGGTTCAGAGGCCACATCCAGAACTTCTTCCTCTTTCTTAATCCCCTGTGCAGGTTGTCATGTTGAAGTCAACAAAATTTTTTTTCTTTCGCACTGAAATTGATTCGTGGAGGTCGTATGGGAAAAAATAGGGCACTTCAGCTTGGTGTTTGCAAACAATCATTTTGTGGTGGATTTGCAGCAATCCATTAGGGGCGAGTAAAGGAAGGAAGGCAGTAACAATAACCTCAATACCAAAGCGCGTGTTCAGTACAATAACAGCTATTCTGAGACTTCATCGGATTGTTTGTTCAGAACCAGTTTCAGAATTTGATAAATCGGATGAGATTTTAAAGCTGGGTATACCAACAATTTAAAAAAAGATCCACTGACACACTTGTTTTGCTTTTTTTTTAAAAAAACTTATCAATAATACGAATATTATTTTGGATGATATTTCGGAGCTAACGTAAATTTTTGAAATGTTTTGATTCATTAACTTTCAAGGAAAAAACTACTTCACTGTTTGGAATTACCAATTCATTTTAATGTAATCAATCCTTATCATACAACGGGACCATTCATAAATATGAGACTGGTTTCATTATTCATTTAAGTACTCAATCGTAATCAAACAAGTGCTCCTTTCCTTACGCATTATGCTGAATTCAACACGTGACTTGTTAGTATAATACGGTATTTTTGAAAGTTCTTCAGATTATCATGAAACGTAAATCAGTTTAAAAAGAACACATATGGATAAAACAAAATTTCCTTCTCCCCCAATTAACGAAAGGGATTTTACCATATTTGACAAAAAGGCAACTAGTGACATCCTAAAACATCTCAATTTTTAGTAAATTTAAAGTAAGTTCAAGCTCAGTTTTAAAGTAAGCAAATTTTTCATCCGGGCATGGGGTCAACAAAATCCTTTTTTTTAATTCAACTAATTTTTGTTACTTCGGCAACCAAATATATTACATTAGTTTTTTCGGTAAAGTTGAACATCGGTTTTCAAATAAACATAAAATGAGCTGAAGGCTTAAACATATGAAAACATTCGAAATATATGGACCTTGGGGGTAGGGAAGAGGGGGAAATGCCCGTAAAAGATTTTTATATCAGAAGGCAAAAGAAGACCGAAACTGACGGATGATATTGAGGCAAAACCCTGGACAACTTTGACAAGTTTCGGAATCACCGATGTCGACTTGTGATGGATTCGTGTGAGAAACGACAAACGCGGCAATGTGCTCATGGTTTCTAGAATTACATCGTTGGATATCGAAAAAGATCGCTTTATGATGAATGGGCTATGCCTCAAAGGATTCCTTTGCCGCCGTAATGAATTCTCCGAATGAAACATTTAGAGGGAGGGTAAAAAAAAAAAAAAAGAGGCTGATCGATTTGCAAAAGAGTATAGTGTAGGCATTACCCAGTTTTTTTTCCTTCCCCAAGAGTCGCTTTCGATCGAAGCGAAAGGGTTATGGGAGGAACAGGTTTGACCGGCAACGCGTACATCGAAAAGTCAATATATTCCTCAAGTGCTGACAGCGGATCCGCAGAATTCCAACTCACTCAGGCAAGCTGAAGGGCGAAATTGCACTTGTCCACTACACGCCCAAAACAAAGTGGAAATGTATCCCTGACGCAAGAGATCAGAGACGCGATAATGCAATTTGCTGTACATGTCGTGGCTGGTTCTGTCGGACAGCACACTTGTTTTACTTAGTATCAATGAAGCGATTAAAAAAAGGATAACCTGTGGGAGTTCTGAACTCAGTTTTTATTGATGGCGTACATAAGAAACATTTCTTAGTTGACTAGTTGAGTGAAGAGGATTCTATTCTTCATATGCCAATTCATGTAATATACTCAAGATTAAATTTCAAAAAACAGCTTCAAAGCTTAACAAAAATTCAAGTACAGTACTATCTCGGTAATCTGCCGGACACTAGATTACAAGTCAATCACTAATAACAACGCATTGAGACAACAAAAGCTTATATTATTGTATAAAACTTTATACTGTACACGCACACAGCAAACTCAATAGTGTACAACACTTTCACAAGAAATAACTGTAAATTAAAAAAAAAAAAAAAATACTGTTTTGTAATAATATTTTACATTATTCAATTGAAGTAAATGACATAAAATGATCTGTGTAATAATTTTTCTGTCTAAAAATGCCGGATTACAGGTAGAGACGGAAAGGAGAAATACCGGATTACAGAGGGAATACTGTATATATATATCTCGTATTATTAGTAATAGTGCATAAATTTTCATATATATATATATATATATATATATATATATATATATATATATATATATATATTCAACATAACACAATTTTTTTAATGTAATTGGCTTTGAAAACAGTAAAAGCTGACCGATTTTTGAAAGTGGTGACTTTTACTCGCACTTGAAACAGGTATATGTATTACTGTGTATTATGTAGTGTAACATTACTGTTGAGTTAAATGTATGAGTTAAAATTTATATCTACCATCGATGAAAAAAAAAAAAAAAAACCCCGATGATGTAAATGGATAGGTTTAAAGAAATACAAAATGAATTGAAGAATTTCATTTGTATTGTTTTTAGATACATTAGGATTCATACAAGCAAATTTCAATAGGGCGGTTTATTAACAAGGTTCTCTGGATCTTAATTCTATACAACCTCCTAAACGAAGGTAAGTTGATTTTCGAAATATTTTTCGACATTCTGTTCATTATTCGATTTTTACCTTCTTAAGTTTCCCATTCTCTTAAAATAATCGGCTCTTCATATATCCTGGATAGAATCCTGATATTCCAAAACATCACACTTCATTTTCTTCCGTATTGATATTAAGGAAATCTCTTGGAAATTATATCCATACGTAACTAAAATTTTGGTTATTAGTTCACATTTAAAATTGCTTCCAATAGAATTAAAAAAAAAAGATACCCTTAAATTTAAAAAAAAACCTCTTCGCATTACACGATTTCACAAAATCAGAGAGCGAAGCACACCAACCAATGGAAGCAAAACAGGATTGCACACACGCCAGACCCGTATGATGATTTGATGCTATTTCAGATAGAATGGCCACGACAATCCATCTCAAGTTCAATCGCATAACGAAATTATTAAATACGGCCAAAAGAATGCACTTATCCGGGTGTCACGATCGTTAATGGATTATGCAAATTCGCGTGGAAGATCAAAATGAGATTTTTCCCAAGGTGTGGGAGGTGGGAAAAAAAAAAAGTCAAACTCGCAGAAGAATCAGATCGCAAAAAGGTTAGAGGGCCAAAATAAATATTACAAAAAAAAGAAAGGGGCCCTTTTCAGTGCGCAGCAATCCAGAGAGAAACTCGCGGGTCTATTGCCAGCCAAAAACTATTTGCGTTGAGCACGCCTTTCTGGCGGGGCGCACAGGGCGCTTTTAATAAGATGGGCACTGAATAAGGAAAGAAAGGAAGGAAGGAAAAAAAAAAAAAAAGATTCGGCGTTCTGATAGAGGGAAAGGTTTTTAAAAATAAATAACAACGGTTCAGTGGCCTGCGGGTTATGTGCAAAGTGCATCCCATTCGAACAGCGTGAGGTCCGAGGATCAGGTTTGGCTCCGAGAGAACTTCGCAGACAGGTTTTTATGCCACTTCGCAAATGAATACTGCGCCCCGCTAGAAAATCTGATAGCGTACTTCCACTTTTTTTTTTCTTTCCCCTCACCTGGCTCCACGCTCTGAAATAGGTTTCCGATCGCAAGGTCGTGGTTTTGGCTGCGATTGCGCGGAGGTAAATATGCACTGCGCTGTGCAAATAGAAGTCATGAATTAAAGGAATTTGAAAATATAAAGAGAATGAATGAGGTTGGAAATGATAACAACAAGAGGGAATTTAAGAGCAGATTGTAAACTAAATATAAACAGTCAACACATCCGGCTTCCAATCATTATCTTAAATGGGAAAAAAAAAAGAATAAAATGAATATAACAGGGAGAATACAATGGCTTTTTGCAAAAAAAATACTTAAGTTAAATCATCTGTAAACCAAATTACTTCAAATGAGTATTTATAGATGGAGTTTTGGAATAAATAGATAGATCACTGAACTGATATATATATAAAAGCTAACATGAATTATTAATTTCGAGTGAATAATTACCTTTATAAATTTTGAATACTCTTAATTTATATATAATTTACTACAAATCACAGCTCAAGATCTTTTAAGTAAAGGTGAATGACTACTTACTAATATGACTTCACCCTTATATATACGAGAATTAATTGCCATCCCTTATTCTCTACAGAAATCTTCAACTTCACGTTAATTACTAAGCCCGATGGCACATCAGTCGATCATTATCAGAGTATTCATCAATATTCGTAACACAGAAAGCACATTAAATCAATATAAAGCACTAATTTCCTTTAACGAACCATGTACGGTCATTTCTAATAGCGGAGCCATCCAACATCTTCCTTTTACTCTAAGTAGGTGATTCATCCAAATTTGTATAAATGAGGCTAATTAATCCCAAAGGAGACATTTCCGTCACCCAAACAGCAGCCGACCTGACGCATTCCCCCCCCCCCTTTACCCGATCCATACATTTCCAAATAAGAGCAACACCAACCTTCCAGGTAGACACACAACACTGCCATTTCTGCTTCCTTGACGACTGATAAAGGAAGCGCAGCTAACGATTTGTCACCGAAGGGGCCCTTCGCTCGAGCAGGAATAACGAACGCCCCCCATTTGGAGGGGTAGGTTGCCTTGGAGACGAGAGAGCCAAAGCCATTAGTTATGAATAGATGTGATCCCTTATAAAAGGCAAACGCGAAAGGGCCCAACCCTATCTGGGCGCAAATGGGAAAGCCTTGGCTTTAATGCGGAATTGACAAACGATACGAGGGGCGATCACCTGTCAATGGAAGCAATGGCGTGTGAAAGTGGAGCCCAAAATGCTCTTTCTTCTCTCTATATCTATGGCCCCTCGTTCCAAAAAGGTTCAGGCGGGATTTTGACTCCAGAAGAACCTCATTACACAGGCTGGCTCATTTTTATCAGAGCTGTCCAAAAGTGCAGCGAGGCCACTTCATTAGGAAGTCTGTGGAGCGAGAATGATTAAATTGAATCGTTCGCCTAAATCTAGTCAAACGCGAATGGAACGTTGTGAGTGACCTGAAAGGATAACCTCTCTTTGGCAAAGAAGGAATTTATATGGTTCCTGGGGTATATCAGAGAAATCTGGGTGGAGGGGGGAAAAAAACCCGAGAGGAGCTTTTTCTAATTTAAAAGAAAATGGAGAAATATTTTTTTTTCCTGTAAAAGGATCAATAAGGATAGGTTTTATATACACTATGAGGGTAGCAAAATAAATAGTGTTCAAGCTATTGGTGAACAATTGCATTAAATGTCAAAAATAAAAAAAAAAAAATACTTATGTTCTCTTTCTAATTTTCTCTTCTCCCCCCTCCCAGTTTAAAATGTTTCCCCATCTCAAAATCCTCAGCGCATGAGTGTGTGACGAAAAGTTTGTTTCAAACTTACAGGGAAAGGGAGTGAATTCTTCAGAAATATTTCTCAATTTGTCAAAAATGCTAATTTTTTTCATCCATCGCATGGGTGTAAGAAGAGAATGACATCTTTCTCAAATGAGAGTATTTTGAAATGATATCATTATTCATAGTTTCAATTGATTGATTGTTTGTAATCATCACACTGAGAAGCAACACGAGAGCTATTGGTGATGGATCTTATGATTTTGAACCCCAATCGCGCGGCGAGAACAACACCTCAGTTGACACCTTCCTCTCCAAACGTCTGCACCATACTAACGGAAGGACATGGGACCTCGGCCAGATTTTACGTGCATCAGCCCTGCTACACGGTAGGTCTCTTGTGATACCATGGCTCGAACTCACGACCAAATGAAAACAATGCAGTTAAGAGAGTTCGCGACCGTGACCACAACGCTACCGCGACTACATCATTATTAATAGGGATTTTATAAAAATAAATAAATAAAAAAAAAAAAAAAAGAAAACATACCATCATCATAAAATGCATTGTACCGTAAATATTTTAATACAACTATTTAAAAATAATATTATATTGATATGATCATAAATAGCCGTTGAAAACAAAAGGCAGAGAAAAATCGAAACCAATTAATAGGTTTTAAAAGTATTAATATAAGCATTATAAGCGGAAAATTACTTGTAATCTATATAGTGACAGATAGTTTTATTTGTAACTCGATTCGAGTTAACGATACGAAAACAGAGTTTGAAGAGCAATTAAATATTGAAATAACAACAAAATTCTTACAGTCTGATAAAATATAATGTTCGTACAGCTATTTTTAACCGGTAAATATGAAGTAAATTTTTAGCATTTAAAAGAACAGCCCGAAACTTTTAAATATAAGCAAAACAGATGATACTATAACGATAATTTCGCTTCAAAATACAACTGTATTTATTTACAGTAACATTCACACATTTTACCGACTTACGATTTTGCAAACCTCACGATAACACACACGCGCATTTAAAAGAAGACATTACAGCAAAACAATAACTTGATTGCAATACCCGTTAGAGTGAAGAAAGAAAACTACCATTCACTAATAACCACGGCACGCATCCTTTCATGAATGGTAAACAAAGAAATAGGACGCAACCTAAAAACAATGCCTCAGCCGTACTCTACGACCGAGAAATCAAAATTTTCACTTTCGTGGATGGGGTTACTATAGCAAACAATCACAAAGGGGGGGGGGGGAGAGAAGGGCGCCTGTAGAAAACGACACAAAATGATAAATCAAATCTTAATTTCCCACTTGGAACGTCCTCCCCAATGCAAAAGATGACGTCTGCTAACGACTCGAGTGTTTTTTGGCGTGCGTGATCCCACCATCATTGGCCATCCTCAAATGGAGAGTATTTAACCCAGGACCCGAGGAAGTCACGACACTTTGTGAAAGGGGAGGGGGATACCCTCTTACTGGAGTGTATGTA
The DNA here is from genome assembly GCA_019974015.1 of Nephila pilipes. NCBI lineage: Eukaryota > Metazoa > Arthropoda > Arachnida > Araneae > Nephilidae > Nephila > Nephila pilipes. The sequence goes on from BMAW01006826.1 coordinate 510,101, forward strand.
ATCGCTTAAAGGTCAGATGCGGTAACAACAAGAGGTTGCCATGACTTTCCCACCCCCACCAGGCACGCGATGGGGGAAGGTTAGCCCATTTTATTGATTCCCGAGGTTTTGTCAACCTCCGATGCTTATCGGAGAGTAAAAAGGAAAACGCAGCGGCTGCACGTAATTCCTGCGATGACTGCGCACGCACACTACGTAGCTCAGATCAATACGCCTGTCCGTTTGGAACGTCGAAGTGGGAGAATCTGGAGAAAAACAGGAGTTTTTCCGGACAATTCCGCCACACAAAAGCCGGATCGGGAGAGAGAAGAATCCTCCATTCAATGAATTCCGATTTAAAAAAAAAACACAGGAAACGTTTACAGCAAAGTAAAGTGCACTTCACAGATGCAAACTTTGAAGCTTATTTTTAAAAAAAAATTGAAGTCGAATATCTGATACTTTTAGTTTATGTAATACAAACGTCAAACATTTCACAAAAACATTAATTTGTCACATGATTCTTTTCTTAAAAGAAAAAAAGTTTCGAAAAATCAAAATTCTTTCTCAAAGAATCATGAAAGCATTTTTTCAAAACTGTAAAAAGCTATAAAAATATCTGCAGTAAAATTTTTTCACAATCCTCATGCCGCATTTTCATTTTGAAATTATTTAGTGACCGAAATAACCAATAAGAATCGGATGTCAAATGTATTATTTTCTCAACGGATTCTTCTTTCTTTCTTCCAGTTTTTAAAAAGGCTATTCATGTCTCTCCTCCTTAATCTACCATTAACAAAGACAGACATTTCTTATATCTGAAAAATAGTTTAAATTATGAATTGAACGGCTTTGTTTTAACTTTTTAATAGATCTAATATTCGATTACTGCAACAGTCCACAATGTATATCTTTATTAGAAACAGTATTCAAAGCAGATAATTAAAAAAATAATAATACAAATACATTTAGAAAGACGTTTTCACCCGAGGATTGGTTCCTGTCACGATTTTCAAAAAAAAAAAAAAAAAAAAAAAAAAAACTGGAAGATATTATTTCATTGAGTAAAAACTAAAGTCTCAAATAAATATTTCTAAGACCTTGTCATTATACACAAAAAAAGAAGTATACATATAATTATTATGCTGTTTTGTTGTTAATCCGATAAAAAAAGAATCACCCTACCAATTACCATCCATCTATCTTATTACTCTTGCTTACACAAAAATTAACCATTCATTACAAGTGCTTAATAAAACAGATCGCCCTCATGAATAATTGAATGATTTGATGAATGTATTAAATCTGTTAAGAAGGAAGGCAGTTTGTCATCGGGTAATTTAACCAACAATTTGACATAAAAAATACGAACGTAATATCAGATAAAACTTGGGATCCGTCGCTGAAAAGAAAATATTAGTTAAAAGGAGCTCATTGTAATTGTTAAGAGAATTCCAGAAAATATTCAATATCGTCCTGAAGGTCATGTAATTTACAAAGATCTGACTCGGAAAGGCGTTTAAATCATTCGCCAATCATTCATAGAAGTTAAATTTTTAGATTTTGAAGAATAACTATATGTAGTTTAGCCCTGAAAGAATTTTCATAGAAATAATTAAAATTACAAGTAACTTTTAAAGAATACGACGACGGTTCCAAAAGTATCCATGCGAAAAATGGGAAATGAGAATTAAGTAACTCTCAGTTGTATTTGTCCATTGATGGTTTTTGCTTTTTCTACGAGGTCCATGAGTATGACGTCCTTCGAAATCCCAAAAACTCATCGCCCTAACTTTTCAGGCTTTGCCATCTTTGGAGCAGATTCACCGGAAGCAACCTACTGTATTGATTGTTGCTTAGTTTCCGGTGTGTAATGATGAATCCACGTCTTATTGACAGTGACAACTGGACGCGGCAAAAATTGACACAAACTTGGCTTAGCAATGCCATTGAAAAACAAGTATTTTTCGAACCACATAACATAAAGAATCAATCAAGTTATTAACAACATTTTTTTCAAAAAAAAACAAAACATTGTTTCTGAAGCAGAAACAGTTTTGTAGAAGAGAAAACTTTTCACAAATGAGAGAAGGGAATTTTTTTTTTTTTTTTTGAATCAAAAATAAACAATCAAGACAAGCGAATCCACTTAACAGACAAGAACGGGGGTTGAAATATTTAGACCTTTGCTGAACTCGTATTTGCTTTCGCAGCCTTTAAAACATCAATTCATCTCGTGGGGCCCCCCAGAATAAACGCCTCTCCCCTCATTAAAAACGGCAGACATTCCGCTGAGGGAGTGTGAAGTAAAAGCCAACAAATCATAAAATGGCAGGCGTAATGATCGTTAAACAAAACAGACCCGCTATTTATTTATAGTATGAAAAGCACTCACGTTCTTTCCCTTATCTTTTATCGAGAGAATATAACCCTCCCTCGCCGGGTGAGAACACATCACCGTCGAAAGATAGAAACAAAGAATAAAGAAAACACAGAATAAAACTTTTAAGTAAGCGCAAAAAAAGCGCGGTGCATTAACAGTAATGTGCTCGCGGAAAGAGCTGCGAGGTAAAAAAAAATAAAAAGGCGTAAAATACAAGCACATATGAAGAGATAACGGAAAGATATAGTACGAAAGAGTATTATTAAAGCGTGGCGATACTTACTTAACTCGCCATTCTTTTATCTACCCCGCAGTTCGATATTTTTATTAAAGAATTATAATGTACTTTTTGTTTCTACTCTGGTGGAAAATTCCGTTCTCAAACCGATATCATTTTCTTATTTTTTTTAAAAAAAAATTCCCAGCTTCCATTAAGCAATGTGGCTCGCCAACGCGTTTACCGATTCTCCGATTTCCCTCTCTTCAGATTCTTTAATCTAGTTGGGTACACTTTTTGAGATCAATATAAGACATAAAAACTGTTCAGAATGCAACAAAACAGGGAAAATAACGAAGCTAAAGGCTAATTGCTAACATAATACTGCGACGCAGAACAATAAAGCGCATCTGAACTGTCATAGTTCAAATTTTTGATTTCCGAATTTTATCTTGCAGTTTGAAGCGAAAGACAACCATATATGGATGCGATTGTTTATCAATGTCGCACTGGGAAGCGACACGAGGGCCAGTGGTGACGGATCTCGTAATTTTGAGCCTCGGTCAAGCGACGATGAAAACACTTGGACCGTCCCCCTCCCTTTCTGAACTACCACACCACACATACATACAGGACTTGAGACCTCGACCATGTTTAATGTGCATCATCCCCGTTACATGGCGGGTTTTTAGAGGCATCAGGGCTCGAAAACATGACTCAACGAAAACAATACCGATCTCGAAGACGCGACCATGACCACTAGGCTACCGCGGCCAAACCACATAAGGATTAGATATCTCGAAAGCAAATAATATTTCAAGATATTAAATAGATGTTCGAAAATCGATACAATTAAATTAATAGCAATCAAAAGAAGTTATTTAGCTTACAATAGGAAACAAACGAAACATTGTAAAATAATAAAAGCTTAAAAATTTACATGGTTTAAATGTTTCTTGGATGTGATACGATGGAGTTTTAAGGCGCAGAAGTCGGATATGGTTAAGATGCGCTAAACAAGATATAAATGTGATTTAAACGTTTGAAAAATGGAAAAAAGTAAAAATTAATTGATAAGAGTTGAAATTAGTGAAGGATCCATAGGGAATCCAGGAGGAACGTCACCCGTGTTAATAGAAGACAATAAACCCCATGGGAGAGAAAAAGATCACTAGAATACCCCGGGATCTTGATGTATGTATCTACTTTAAAGTAAGCCCCTGAGGGCTAAATGTTTTTCGAATTCACAAAAGAAAATAATTATCAAACGATTTCAAGACAGTTTAACTTATCTTTAGTGTCAAAAGGAATCCATGTCACTGCTCATGCAATATTAAATAAGTTATATCTGATGTACAAAACGTTGTATGACGATTCTGCAGGAAAATGTAGAAACTTTAGTTATAAATAAAATTGTAGATACGAGGATGGTAGTAGGTTAAATACTTGTTTTGAACGATAGGTGGAGTTGCTAAGGGAAGTTGATGATACCATTGAAAAATACCATCTGTTAAAAGTTTCTAAAACATATTACACACTTTCTTCATAACATAGTTTTTATTGGACATCCCTGTGTTGCCAAATAATCCGTTTGTAACCGAGTTGTCAACGTCGATGAGGCTCGAATTCATCATTATACAACAAGTAATCTAAACAAAGGGTTGTTTTCAATGAATCTGCCCTTAAGAAAACGGTGTTATTTAAGCCAAAAAGTTGTAGCGTTGATTTTTTTAAATGTGTTAGATTTTATTCAGGGACTTCTCGGGGAAAAAAAAAGAAAGAAAAACTCATGTACACAATGTGAGTTACCCCATTTCCAATTCCTAATATGGGTGTATCTTGAACCCTCCTCATAAAATTGTAGTATACTACTCTTGCAATACACTTTTGGTCAAACGTGTCAAAAGAATCTCAATCTAGAACTAGCACCCTTTCCAAAGTACAACAAAATGAGGCAAATCAAAATAAACCAATCTTTGTTGAACTAACTTCAAAGGGCACATCAATTCAGCTGATGAAGTAGCAAGTTTCCGCCGAAAAGATTTCTTAAAGCCCAGAAAACAAACGAGAAAGTGAATGCCTTCTCCTCCAGTGAGCACGGCCTAAGTCCGGAATTTATAATCGAGGAGCCCCAAAATCAATGAGGTAGGCCATCCAATATGAGGATAGGCGGCCCGATCGATAGGTAAGAAGGAAGAAAGAGGAGCATCTAATTAGACCACTCCAGGGTTGGAGATGTCCTCCGTCACTTCGATGTTCCACTCCAAATGACGCTGATATTCAACCGCCCAATTTTGATCGAGATTCTCTTTCACAAGATAGATTGACTCGCCCCGGTTTTATAGGTCGATAAATTTTGGTTATTGTGATTAACTCCGGTTACTGTCTTTCACCTCCGTGTTGCTACAGGAATTGTTCTTCTGAAGAAACTGGAGATTTTGCCTCTTTTTAGGTCCCCGTTGGAATAAAAAGGATTGAACAAATTGTCGATATTCAATCTCGTTTCTCTGCTTCGGTTTTGTTTGCAAAATGTATTCGTAATATTTATAATGCAGCTGTATACAGTGAGAACAAGTCAAAACGGAAGGAATAAGAGAATTTTTAAATATCAAAAATGATATCAATATTTCTGGCATTAAAAATAAAATGGCTTTGATTTTCTTGATATAAGTAACAGATAGGAAGAAAAAGTTAATGAAATTTAGTCTCTTAAAATGCACGATTCATTTTAATTGGAAATAAAACTTGAGAAGAAAAAAAAAAAAAAAAAAAAAAAAAACATTTTACTAAAATATGGGGGGACCCACTTTTCCATCTTTCAGTATAAAGTCATTATAACAGGAACTCGATAAACAAAAAGGTACATGGCTAAGTATTGTTAGATCCAAAAGGGAGGTACGACAGGTCATTTCAAAAACCTTACCTAAAACTGATTAAAATTTGATAACTTGAAAGTAAATATTAAAATCAAACGAGTTACCAAAGCGCTATACTTTGAGTTAGTCACTATGACTTTTAATTATTGATACTGACACACATACACGCGTATTCATTATCAAGTGATTTACGTTGACTGCGATACATTTCAAATTTTATGAAATGTACGATTGTGATGACATCACAATGTTGAATTATTATCATATTAATATCCTTATTTGTGCGCATGTAACGAATACACAAAAAAGAAAGATATTATAAAGTTGGCCACAAGTCAACTAAAGGCAATTGAAAATTAATAATAAAAAATGTTACAGAATAAGTTCTCATTTGAGCAACATCCCGAATTTAAAGATTAAAAACGATATATTCTGACATTAATGTGGAGAATGAAACCACAAAATTCTCTACTGTCCACAATTTTCAGTCTTGAATCACATACAACTAACATATATTTTCAAGGTGAAAGATTTACAGAAAGAAAAAAAAGTCAATGAATGCCAGGGCACTGGAATTTTATGTCCCTACACAAATAACCTCAGTCATTCAATAGTGTCTCTAAAACGACCACTAATACACCAATTCTTCTCCGTTACAATAGGAACAATCGTGAAACATCCATGGTACATTTGATACCAGTACACCAAAACATACAATAGAAGTTTTTTTCCACATCAAAATCGGAAGGGAGGCTGAAGGTGCTCCACCTGATCAGTCGTTTCGATGCACAATTTTCAACGCTGCTCCTACATCTGGCCCATCTGGCTTGCCTGGGCCTCAAAATAAGCGATATGATTGTTTAACCGTCGCTCCCCCTTTCTCGTCCAGTCGTATCAGGCTACACTTTACGATGACGTTTGGGGATGTCTTAACTTATGGTCGCAACCATGAACATCCTCTGGTTAGGGTTGGTAACAATGGGTAACTTTTCCGCCCCGTATTGTGTGGAAGCACCGCAAGCCCACAAATTTGAACAAAAAGCTTTCCGGTTCAAAACAGCTACAATATCGCGGGATGAATAGGGAGAATGACGGGCTTGTTAGGGGAGCTTTAGAAATGATACAGGCTTTTCTATAACGCTCTTTTCCTATGCCTTTCGACATGTTTTGGAGGAAATCAATCTAGTTTTTAGAGACCGATTCACATGTACAGCTGACTAAGAGGGAAAAAGATTATTTGCATATGAAAGTGAGACTAAATGTTCATTGAAAAATGTTAATTTGTGATACAAATAATTTCTGCGACTCAACCGATATAAAATATTGCTATTCATTCTTTTACGGCTTTACAATTTTCCCATCATTTACATTTAATCAGAAAGGTAAATAAAAATTCACAACTTTTAAAAAAAAAAAAATGCTGTAAAAAGTTTGGATTAAAAAAGAATTTAAAATAATTTCATAATTTTTAAAGTATACAAAAATTGCTTAACGATCCATTGCGAAATATTAAACAACACAACTTTTGAAAATGAAAAATAAATAAAACCCATTACATATAAAACTAAAAATTAAGCGTTCAATAGGTCTCAAAACGTCAAAACCAGACATTTGTACCAGTAATACAGATTTTCCATTAAAAGTTCATTTATCTACTCTTCAGAATAATTATTATATATGTTTTAAAAAGTTATATTCACTCTACTACGTAATGATTGATACTTTTTCAATCCCAGATAATCATGCACAAGACGGGTTTGATGAATTTTATAACATTTTGCGAATTGCATAATTTAATAACACACCACTCCTTACGTGGCATTCCACGTTGATTGTGTGAATAACATACGTAAAAATCTCATTTTATGATCATTCCAATATTTTAAGGCCTTTTTTTTATTTGTGAGTTTTAAACAATCTAACAGTAAATCATCTGTAAAAATATTTTAAAAGTCTTATGTTTTCACAGTAATATATTTAGAAATTCTGACAGTATCGACAATAATAATGCAAGTCAAACTTTAAATTCTACAAAGGGAACCGTACTCGTAAATACACGATGAGCATATCTAAATAAATTAATCAATTTGTTTATCAACATAGAAATCATTGTATATAAGTTTTTATGTTCGCAGCCTGATTTTGAAATGAATCCAAATTTCTAATTGAGATGTTCACTAAAGCAAAATACAATAACTAATAAAGATATAATCAGTGATTTCCCACCCCATATTAATTAGATTCGAGAACAAACCATTTTATCAAGTATGAATTCTCACCAAAATAAAAGTCATGCTTTCCAGAAAATATTAAGTGGATTAACTAATTTTGTGATTTCAGCGTTTCTTAAAACGTAAAAGGAGAACTTCCGTCTTGTATTATTTATTAGCCTCCACAACACTTGATGATATGAAAAACATGATCAAACTCTCAAAATGCATGCGAGTTGTAGTTATGCATTCCTTTAAAGGTATGAATATCATTGGATTATTGTTCGCGTTCACAAACGTTTTTGAAATACAAAAATGGGCATATTATTGTAAAAAATAGTTCAGATTCCATCCTCACTCCTTTTGCATTTAAAGGAAACCATTGTTAGCCTTTCTCGAAAAATAGAACGCCAGCAAGAATAACGCAAAGAGGCAGGCAGGTGGCCAAGTTGGGGAGAGACCTTCACAGGCAAAGTTCAGGGGAAAGCTTTTAGGGGGGTTCACCTACCATCCACATCTGTTCTCGGGGTGCAGAGGATGGAGAAGAAAAGGCAGTGCAGGCATGGGTCTTTCCACAGGGATTATTCTGGAACTATGGAGGGATTAAATCCGAGAAGGATTAGATATCCCTTGTGAGGAGAGATTTGTGTTTGCGAAATGTCTGGTGCGGATCGATCGACGGAGTTACTCGATGAGGCACACTGGAGAAAGATATCAACAACTTTTTCTTGTTTAGTACACTTCATAGATCATATCGTTTCTTCAGCGGTTGTCAGGGGATTAAAATGCATAAAAGAATATCAGTGTTCCCACATCCTCTCGCCATCGCAATATGTTAAGATTAGTAGAAGCATTTTCCACGCACCATGGTATAAATCCCAAAAGAAAATAACACGACAGTAAGGAATGAAACAGTATACACTATATGCGAGTACACATAAAAAAAAAAATTATGTTGATGTTTTGTAAATATTTTTCATCTCAAGCAGATATTTTCTCCTCAGTTATGCATCTTGACATGTCAGGTAAACTAAATCATGAAAAATGCATACACTTTTATATATTAAACATTTTTTTTTCGACTGATATTTGTAAAAAATGGGTTAACTTTTCACAGCTGGTAGAATATTAAGAGCAATTCGCCTCAGTAGTCTATGTACAATATTTTACACAACTTTTACGTCATACTCTTTCTTATAATAGGAACTGAAATTTTTCATACGTAATATATAATCTACTAGAAGTAAACGAATGTTCCAAGATATTTTTAAAGGAATTTTTTACTCTTTGGCAACTCATACACAATGATACAAATATTTATCTATCCAACAAGCAAAGAATGGCAGAAAATTCTGCAGTGTTAATAGTTATAAATTGAATATTTCCACAAATAATTATCTAATATTATTTCAGTAAGTATTTTTAAAATCAACACCTATTTCTTGGTTTCCCGATAAATTACCAAATACTAATCAGTATGAATATCACAAATAGTCTCAGTCATCGCTCAAAATCAGTCTTTCACTTATCGTGCCCGACCTGATTTCCTGGCCAGCACGAAGCATTAGCGTGTTCAGCTTTTAATAGAAAATAGTGCGTGTCCATTAGGACGCATGCATTACACAAGTGAACAGCGCACGTACTAGAGTACAGCGACCTTAGATACGGTGTTTAGATCCCCGCCCATGATCTTCCATGGTGTAACATGAAATATTGAAGGTAATTACAGGCCTACGTGGGGATACATAACATGCAGCTCAACACACGTAAACGTAATTATGCGAAAACATTCATCTGGGACCAAAAAAAGCTGAGAAATATTTAAGACAATACTATACATTTAAAAATAAGAATATATATTTTATTTCAAACAGTCATCGAAACAAGTTTTTATTGTTCAATTATTTTACTCCATATAAGCTTTATATTATTTCAAGCTAAAATACCGAGTGTATAAAATCTTGCATAATATAAATATTCGGTATATTTATAGTAGAAATCAAATAAATTAAATTGGTTTTACAACTATTGTATATTTCAGATGTCGATTTTCTTAACGTTCATAACACCATAATGAGTTTTCACACGGCAGAATTTTATTTAAAACAAAAGTAAAAAGAAAAAGAAAAAAATAACTATATATAAAGAATTATACTAAGCGAAAAAGATCACAACAGCGTTTTAAAACTCGTGACATTACTCTTTTATCGAGTAGCCTTTATGAGCCAATATATTTACTTACACAGTAAAAACTCTTTAAGTAATATTAATGATTCTAGCTACATGCAATTTGAAAAGAATTCCAACAAAAACATCCGTTAAATTGAATTTCCAAATCACGTAGTTCTACCAAATCACGAAGTCGAACCTCATGATGATAGGCGTTAATGAAGACATCAAGTATTGACGTCTGCGGGGTGAAATAAAAAATTAAGGCAAAATAATTGAACGGATTCTCACGAAGGCACGAAACAACGATAGGTAAAAAAAAGAAGAAAAACGGTACCATCGAAATCTATTAATCGGATTAGAGGCCCGCTTGCGTATCAATGAAACCACGATTAAACTTCAATCAGATGGAATGCCTGGGCGAGTGTTAAGTCATTCATCAAGACAGGAGTGAGGCGCACATGTAAGAAAAAAAGAAGTGGAAGAAAGAGAAGAAGAAAAACACAACCGGGAGCAGATGCCAGGGATGGTCTTGAGGAGATTACCATTAAGAGTCCGTTGTCTGGTGGAACAATGGCGCGGACTGGCAATGGTCCAGACAAGACTCCCACGTTATTCATCTCGGAACATCCCTCTCTCTTTGAGGGATGACACGGCTAGAAACAACTTGTTACGCCTCTTGATGAAGAGCAACGAAATTTCTGCCACACTCCATCGCAATCTGTCAAGAGGCGGCAACAGAGAAAGAGAAGAGGAAAAAAAATGAAGCCGTGAATACGGGAGGCTACGGAATGCTCAAGTGTTTATAAATGTACACTTTTGTTAGGTGTGGATGGAAGTGCAGAACGCATGGGAAGCACTTGAGAAGTCCTAATATTGATACTATTTGTCACTCATCAAATTAGCCGAGATTCAGAAAACGCGTCAGCACAGGTGATGGGTCTAATTCGTTTAATGACACTTTTTAAAAAATTAAATACTTTATAACCAAATGGCACTCGGAATACGGGTTCTTAACCATCTTTTTTGTTCAACCGACTCCTCCTCTTTTGCATACATACAATGCTGCATAACTTTCATATGCATATGAGATATAAAATGAAGAAAAAGCCAGTTAACTACATCTGAAAAACAATTATATAACACGAAATGAAATTTCATGTAAAATTGTATTTATTAAGAGTCACGTCAGACTGAAATTTTAATTGTTTATTGTGAACGAAAAGAAAAATATATTGTAATGAAACATCCAAACATGATGGCAAATACAATTAACGTTATTGTTATTTCATAAATGAAGCAAATCGAATCTTATTAGTTATTCTTAAAAATGAAAAAATATTGAAACTATTTCATCTTATTTGAGTTTAAGAGCCTTTTGAAATATTCTAAATGATTACTTGGTTAAAAAAAATCCCGATTTAAAATTAATAAAAACAGGAGTATTAGAAATAATATGCGAGAGATTTTCCCACACGCTACACAAGTGCGACCATATTTAATTTTTGATGACAAATGATATTTTAATTTAATTTTAATTAAATGATATTTTAATTTAATTCTAATTAAATAATAAAAAATGTAACTAACAATCCAATTAATATGAGCAAAAAAAAATTATTTCTCCAACTTACTGAAAAAGAGCATTGCTGTAAGTGACTGATTTTATTCAAATTGAAAAATACGAATTTAAAAAAAAAAACAATTTTTTAGTTCCTTCTATAAATTTGTATTTCATTAAAAAGATATTAAATGGAATACCAGAAAAAGACTAAACAATTAAGTACGAAAGATTCATATAACACATATAGCAAAAGAAATTTTTCCAAATTAAGGATACCATTCGTTAAAAGAGCATTAAAACCAAGCTAATAAAAGTTTAAATAGTTTCTTCCCAACAATTATGAGAAATTCGCTTATAAGCATAAAAGAAAAGAAGTAAGTAAGACAGCAAACATAAAACAACTGATTGTATTCAAGAAAATTTCATAAAAAACACTTGAGCACATTTTTTTTTACTTTACAATAAGAACCTTTGTGATACATTTTTTAGAAATTCATTTTGAAAGTGCTTAATTTCAGACGGCAAAAAACTATGTCATTCTAAGTCAGAAACTGCTATACAATTATTTATGTAAGCAAAGCTTCGAAATATATGTATATATTAAGAAGTAAAAGATTAAAACAAAGAAAGACGAGGAATGCATGCAGGCAACATTATATCCAAAAACTGAAAACAAAACACACAAAAAAATCCATACAGCAAGATTGAATCCTTTGATTATATATCTAATCCTCATAACGACTAGTTGAAACATTCGCATCTCATCTAGAAGTGCATTATTGCAATGCATTCAACTTCCACAGAAAAGAGAGAAAGAAAAGAAAAGAAAAAAAAAAAAAAAAAAAAATAGAGAGAACACATTTACTTTTTATGCGCAACACTTTTAAAAAGCTTTCTTCCGATGCTCTGCTCTTAAATATTCAATTCCGAGATACCGGAGGGAAAGGAGACGCATAATTGGGGGAACTCATCTCCCTTACGAAGAAAACGTCAGAAAGACTGCAACTCAACCCAGCGTCTTATTACGTCATTATGTGTCTCGTCCATTCAAAATAAAGCAAATCTTGAAGGAAAAAAAAAACCACCGCGGATATCCCTCCGAATTATCTGGAGAAGCGATCGCTCGCGTTTAAAATTACACAGCTTCGTGACTACGAAGAGTCCCAACAAACATTTAATGCTTGCAGCAAGCACATGGGTGCGCTACGTATCCAACCTCTTATCAGGAGACAAGAGGGGGGTCTTTTGTTTTTATCGACACGGCACATCTCAGCACGGAATGTTGCAGTCAAGGCAAAGACACGCGCGTAATTGCCAGAAATAAGAGCGCCGTGAGAATGCCAAGGATGGGACGATGTGCTTGTAGAACGCACCATCACCGGATGGATACATTCACAGTCGTTCAAGTTCTCGGAATTAGCAAATGAACCCCTTTCTACAGATAGTTAAAGTGGGGGGGATGAGAGTGGTATGGAAAGATTAAGTACGCTGTCATTGATAAAGCGTGGGACTGTGGTGAACTAATCTATCATAAAATATCACGTTTGACGTGAACTGCCGGCAAATGCGTGTATACCAGATTCATTGCTTTTTAATTTTAAAAAGGTAAGATCATGACAGTTAGTATTTATGTCCAGGGGATTAAAAGAAATGAAATATCGTGCTGTTTCGCGAACACATGTATGCTACATAATAAGCCTCGTAATTGCAATGTAACAGTGAGTTCACCACGCGGATAACGATGAGCTTTAAAATTTTATTTCACAGCCAAATTTCTTATTTGGCCAATTATACACAAATTTTGTTATTAAACATTATTTTGCATTTTATTCAAAACACTGCTTTTATTGTTACCAACATCCAAAAAAAAAAAAAAAAATGCGTCAATTAAATTATTTTAGTAAAAGTGTACATGTGCGAAAAAGTTGGCAGTTAGTATGGATTGAATAGATTTCCTTCTCGAAATTTCACTGTAAAATTTTTTAAATAGTTTTGCTTTCATGTAGCCCACTCTTAACTTCTTTTATTTAATCGAAATTCAAACTCCAATTGGTTATGCGAAAGCATTACGAAAATTTTACTTCGTTTTTCCAAAATTAAATGGATTAAATTTCTCCTATATTCTATTTACCTTTGCACATACATTCAGGGTAATAATAAATTCACACAAATAAATTAGTAATTTAATAAAAACCTAATAAAATAATTTATAATAAAAAAGGGTAATTTTACCAATGATTTAGTTCAAAAAAATTAGATGTATATTCGTTTAAAGCTTGCTGCTAGAGAACTTGATCTAAGAAAGGCAAATACTTCCAAACTTAAGGTGTATTATAAAAACTAGTTTGAAAGATTAGTGCGTCTTTGATGTCATATCTTTAAACATAGGTATGAAAAGATTTTAATACATACGAATTTGTGGCATAAATTCAAAGTAAAAGTTTTATGGCAGCAAGATATATTTTCATGGCAGACAAAATAGTACAGTAAATCCCTAACTGACAAATATTTTGATTGTTAAATAGTACAAAATAAACTCAGTGGATTTTTAAGTGAAGGTTTTAATGACTTTTTCCTATAAATATATGAATTAAAACTTCTATAAGAAAAATATTAAACTGATAAAACAGAAGATTAGATCACAACAGCGAAAAATTTAGAATCATTTAAAACTTCTAAAACATACTTAAGAATAATTGAAAATTTATAGGACCAAAATTTTTTCATATCGAAGAAAATACCACAGATCACTTTAAGAACAAAAACAGGCTGAGAGCAACAAAGCAGGGGGGAAAGAAAAGAGGGGGGAAACACCGAAATCGTGTGGGGGAGGGGGTGAAATCGTGGATAAATAATCAACCTAGAAAGACAAATATGACAATTATATATATATATATATATATATAAAGACACCATAATTCTCTTGGGAGAAAAATACAATCAAAGCAAAATATAATCGCAGGAAAGACATTATGCATTCGATTAAAAGTCAATTGGGTAAATTCTTCAAAATGATTGATGATGATTCACTTCATGATCCATTGATGATGAATCATTCTATATTCTAATTATACTACATTCACTATTCAACTTCTGTATTGTTCTCTAACAATCAATCAATCAAAAATCAAATTAGCAAACTTTAGATCGGAATCATTCAAAATGAATGAATTTTTACAACTCTAGCACACAACACGTACTTCCCTTGTCTTTTTTTGATAAATAAAATTATTGCATGTGGAACCACAAATAATATTTAAAGGATATATCATACATTCCTTTTTGTTATTTTAATCATGCAAATTGAAAAGAGTTATACATGGCTATTTTTACCAGATTAGGATACGTATGTTGCACAAAGAGATGTACCGAACTTCAACAATTCTTTTTCGGACCTATGACATAATTTAGAACCGAAATTTTTAGTCGAATCTGAAATTTTCCCGAGTACAGAAAAACCTCGTTTAAGCCTGACTGATTAATTGGGATCAGAGCATATCCAGAATATTGAAAATCCGGGTTAATCGGAGAATGGGAAAAAACGAAATACAATAAAACATACTTACAAATATCATCTTTATACTGCGGAAATCGAGTATGAATCATATATATTCATAGAAGATAAAATACGCCAAATTTGTGAACAGTAGAAGAGTGCTGTAAATACCAAACTTAGTAATGCCCACCCCCCCCCCCCCCCCCCCAATACATTAATAGCTGTTAGACGATTTCAATACAGAAGATAATTTTCGAAATAAGTGAATGAAACAATTGTTTTGGAAGTTTGCAGATCGTTTCTCAAATTATTATTAATAATAATAATTCTTCGCGTAGGCCGAACCGAGTTATTGAGAGATTCGAGTTTAAGGAGTTTGAATGAATGAGGTTTTTTTTGTTGGCTATGTTTAAAGAATGAACTACAAATTTTTTCTAAATTACAAACTGCTTCCGGGTAAAATATTCTTTACTTCGTTAAGTTAAAAATGTTGAAAACTTTAATAATTTAATGTTACCATTGAAATAGAAGTGAAATATGTGAAGAACAATTCTTTGGTCACATGATATTGAAAATGTCTTGGAAAAAAAAGTTCCCTCCCCCCATCTATTTTTTTTGCAGAAGCACAAAATTATAATAAACTGGCCACAAACGCATGTATTTCGTGATGCTAACTTTCGTAAGTTTCAAATACTTCCACAAAAAATACTATCAAAGCAACTTATACTTTTAGAATATAGCAAGATATTTCAATAAAATATCTTAATATTTTTAAAAAAAAAAAAAAAAAAAAAGGCTAAAGAGTGGCGCTTTAGTCAATTCTGAGAGAGCCATCATGGTGTCGAGCCTTGAAGCAGAGTTTTTATGAGAGCACTTTGAGCGTGTGTTTTACTTTGTGTGATACGATGTACATAACTGTGATCTATTTGTTCTTTTCCGACATTTGTTAGAGTTTTGTACTTTTCTATGTCTTTAAAATACCTTTTAATCCATTGAAGTGCAAAATAAAATGACCAAAAAGAAACGCAGAGATAGTAGACGTTCAAAAATAGACAATAAGCACAGCATCAGATTGGGTAAATGAAAAAATGAAGTTTGTTCTCTGGTCTGAGTTGCGAAAAGAATATGCGATAAAGAAAAAGGAAGAAATCAGAAGACAAAATATATATGATAAAGTAAGTTGTATTGTTCTACAGAAAGTTGTGTTCAGTAATACATATGTTTTACATATAATAATTAAAAAGTTAATTATGTCTATACACATACTTCTATTTAAAAAGTTATCAAGCATAATACAGGATTCCTTCTGGCAAGTACAAAGAACAGACAAATTCAGGTTCCAAGCTGATTTCGCTCTCAGTGGCAACAACTATATTACAGAGTTGTATTCATCAAACGAGAATCTTTGACAGCTAAACGCCATCACGAAGCACTCAACCTCATGTACAAGAGATCATTCCTGACTATTGTAGATTGGTGCTTAATTAAACCGGCGATAATTAATTTAATTTCGTGATTAAGTTATCCCTTTTCCTCCCCTAAGATAAACAGATTCTACCCTCCGCCCCCCCCCTTTTTTTTACCTCGATTACTAATACCAACTAGAACGTAAAATGGCATAACAAGTTCTTGAGTTATATGGTGTATTTGAACTCTTCTGTCAAAAAATTGGCGCAAAAGGTTGGCCATCCTTGTCCTACACAAATGAATGGGTCGGGAAAAGTGAACAATAACTCGCAGTGATCGATTCACTTTTGAATTTTAGTGCTTTTCAAGATATAAATAAAGTTGAAAGATGTTAATATAGAAAGGAATTACTTCCCTTTCAAAGAATTCTATTTTTAAGCCACGTTATAAATGCAAATTATAGGATTCGTTTATAAGTTATGTTTACTAAATTAAATGAAAATGTTTCATTGTCTGTAAATGCGACAGAATCACAAAAGAAAGTTTCGCGACAAAAAAAACCCAGAGTACCTTGAATCACAAATATATTCTAATTTAAATAAAAAAATACACATCAAGTTACCGGATTAAAAAAGAAAAACATCACCGGAAATAGATGGATTTAAAAAATGAGAACATGCCGGTCAATTCACTTCCAGAATATTTACAATACTTACATTCAAACAAAGTATAACTTTAAAACCTGGTTTGTACCATTTTAACTATTTGATAAAAAAAAAAATTTCTTAAATCACAACTTAAAAAATTAATTATTGGAGATACCACTTTCTTGGTAATGTTGATAAAATTATGCGAAAATATTTTGAAAGTGATTTTTTTTTAAAAAAAGAAGTTTTTATTTCACTCCGTTAAAATTTGAACCCAAATGGTTTTAAAATTGAAACATATCAGTCATTACATGTCACTAAAATAACATATTAGAGCCTAATTCTATCAACACGCGGATCAGGAACATGAGAGTTTGTTTTGCACACGGTTTCCTGGATAAGCAATTGCTTATATGACATTGTGGCATTATAATTCCTATTTTTCTTTAATCATCCATTAAGGATCAGTTGATAAAACAATCAACTCAATTTTCTTTAAGTATTTAAGGTTTTCTTTCATTAAATATTTTTCTTATCAAGCAATTTACTTTCTTACTGTGAAAATAACCAGTTGCTCTGTATTTTGACGCAAATATTAGTTACGCAGAAAATTCGCGTCTATGTTGGAACTTACAGTATTAATTTAAATATTGAACGACAATACAACTCACGATTCACTTAATTCGCGTTTTAATAATCATGGACCCATATTACCACGTGTTTGCGAGAGGTCAGACTGACGCTGAGCTATTCGCGGTTTTAGAACTTCATAGTAATTTGAATTGCCTACAACTACAATTTCTTCCAACCAAAATGAAACGGTTAGTTAAATTAGATGAATATAGAAGTGAAGTGAGTTGAATTAGAAATAATGATACATAAATGAAATAGTATCGAAAGGAAAATGAAGGGAGATAGAGGATAACGGTAAGCTGATAGTTATTAGTAAATTTGATTGAAATGATTCTTAGTCTAAGAACTAAAATACGAAGTTACTGATATAGAGAATTGATGAAATCAGAACGAGTGGTTTGATAAGCTAAAACTTTATTTTTGAACCATAATCTAGGATAGACGAGTTAAGTCGGAATTTGAATGATTGGGAATCTTACCTAATCTTCAGTGATAAATAAAGCATTTTATCTTGCTTTTGTGTATCTACAATTGGGAGGCTAGTACTTATTGACAATTTAATTAAAAGGAGAGATGGCATTAGAATTAAATAATGAAGGACGGTCGCCACAAGACTGTATATCACAGAAAACGGATTCGTAAAATTGAGCCAGAATCCACCCGATCGATATACTTTTTACAATACAAACCAGTTCTTTTCTTTTCAAAACCAAAAATACTCCGCATGCCGGGCGAAACAGAGCAAAGAAAGGTATATAAAATGGCTCCTTGACAGGGACGGAGGGCACATCCAGGGGAACGACGACAGCTGTAGAAGAAGCGTCCTCCAGGGGCCGATTAGGAGCGACGGGCGTAAAAAATTCTTATCAGCATCTTCCATGCACTGCTCCCTTGTCAAGATCCCAAGGAGAGATGGCCAAAGAAGAGGCCAGATAAAAAAGTTCACGAGAACCAAATATATAAGGATTTAGGTGGGATATCTATCCCCCTTCAAGGTTACGATAAGCACTAGCAAAAGGAAATATATAATTCATATTTAATAAAGTGAAAAAATGACGTAGTCAAAAGAGATTTATCATGATACTCGCAGTACTTTATTTAGGTGTAAAAATGTTCACAAGGATGGTTAATTTGTAAAGGAATGGTCATGAATGATAGTATTATAAATCAAATTTTTAAGACTGTTTCTTAAAAGAGAGAGAGGAGGATGAGGGCAGGATGCTATAAATTTACAGAGACAATAACATATTTTTAAGGAAGAGATTAATATGATCTAACACATTTTTTTAAAACGGATCATTTGATAAAGAAGAAGTAAAAATGATATTAACACGATAAATCATGCTAATATCGTTTGAAATATTTAAAACCAAGGAGCGTACAGCAAATTGATGAAAATTATACAATACAAGTTGTGACGTTGGGTTCTATTCGCGATTCTCTCTTCACCAGCCCCGAGGACTTTAAATAATGTGAATTGCATAACATTACAAGTTCTTCCCAAACAAAATGAAACGTGATTATGTAAATTAGATGAAGACAAATGTGAAGTGAATTGAAGGGATATAGAGGATAATGACTAGTTGATAGTTATTTATACTTTGGATTGAAGCATATTAATTAATTTTGTGGGATTGAAGAGAATTCTAGTTAAAGTATTAAGAAAAGAACTTGGTGTTTATCATAGTGATTGAATCGGAAAAAACGAGTGAATTGGTAAGCTACGGATATAACTATAAATTGATCCTAATTTAGAATTGACGCATTAACCTGGATTCGAAAGAGATACACCTTCTCTATATTTCATTGATAAATAAAGTATCTTGTCTTGTTCTTAGGTACCTTCAATTGGAGTCTCGTATTTAATAATGTTTAATTAAAAGACAAAATGGCCTTGTGTCCCCTGTTCTTTGTTTAATTCAAAGTCACAGGTTAAGACCTTAAAACAGGGAAAATCTAGATATACTGCTTGAAAAAATGAAGCTAGAAAACTTTCATATTATTTATCAAAAATATAGAAAATGGTATTAGAAATGTGTTAGAATTACGATTAAATTCCTTTCGATATATATTACATTTAGCATATAAATTACATTAAACTGTACACTATTACGATAAATTTAACTCGATTTAGAACAATTTGTCCCATTTTCTACAAAATGTGAAAATTTACTACTGAGAAACACACATCAGTATAGGAAATTAAGTAATACAATTTAACAAATTCGACAAATAATCACTGTTACGACTTATTTAAAATGTGATAATCGGTATGTGAGAATGAATCATTTGGTCCACGAGTCAAACGAAATTCCCCTTATCTCCCAGGGGCTTTTCAGGCTATTCCCACGAATTTGTGTAATCAATAACAGTTTCCGTGACATAATTAACGACAGTTCTCACGACATAATTTATCACAGTTCCCACGGCCAAATATTGTTATTTAGTAAACTAGAAGATTAGGGATTCAAGATGGGGATTTTCGACCATTTCAATCAGGGAAATATCCCGTTTGCTACACAGACATGTAACAAGCTTGGGAAGAGAATCTTACGAATTGGGCTCCGTGACCCAGTAAGTAAACACTTTATTTTAATTGAACAAAGAAAATCAATGCATATTTATCAATAATATTAAAAATGTTCTTAATTAATTACTTTGGTTTAAAAACAACACACGCACCGAAAAAAGAGTTTAATTTTTCATAAAACGAAATAAAATTCATTTTAAAAGTTTAAATCTGTTCCAGACGCACAACCATTATAAAAACAAAATAAAATGAAGACTTCGGAAACTAATAATTCTACTATTATTAGCACTAAAATTGAATCAACAACAAGATGCCATAATTCTGAAAGTATACATAAATAACAAAAATTACTTTCGCATTTATTTTATACAAATTATTAGTGAACAAAGACAGAGGCAAGAGACCAGAGCTGTCAGAATAAATACTGTATCACCATATGCAGCAAAAAATGCTAAAAATAGTTCCTTTATGTTAACGGTTAAACAAGGCAGCCCAGTTTTCCTATGTATACATACATGCACACTAGAGGTATGCCAAACTGTTATTTTTAAGTAATAGTTACAATAGTTACTATCTGATAATAGACTCCCAATATCATATATTACTTTTAGATTATACGTTCCAAAATCTTATTTTCTGAATAAATGTTCCTATATACTATTACTTTCAGAATATGTATTCAGTTTTCTCCTATTATTTTTTTTCTCTCCATATGATATATACATTATTTTTGAAATATATTTTATTACATTAATTTTAGTTTATATTCTGATACCTCAATAAATATAGATTACATCCCACTAATGCAATACTTTTGTGATTTAAAAAAGTTAAATTTAAATTATTCAAGTGGCGTCCAAAAAGTTGAAAGATAAGTATTATATGAAGTGACAAAATTAATAGGTTTCGTACGGAATATATTACTGATGGAATGTGTTCCAAACACGTAATGCTATTATTTATTCTCTCTAATATATATTACGTGAAATAACGCCCATCCCTAATATACACATAACACCGCCTTAAAACGAGTAAAAATAAACACAATTGTGATTTAAGAAAATGAATTATATGATGAACAACTCCCAGTAATGTTTATTTAATACTATTATCTCGTAAAATCCCCTTCATCGGTTGAATTTCGTTCTACAGAGCCATTTTTAAAAAAATTATCTAAATGTTTATCACAGATCCATAACTACAAATTAAACAACTGTAATTCCACAATGAATATCGGACCGCAACAAATTTATATAGGTGCAACAGCATTCTTGACGTACGAGACAATATTTCACCTTTTGTTCAATAATTCCCGGGTTCCCAAAGCTCGAAAAACGCCTCGAACCATTAGTGAGGAACAGGCCTTTTCCGCAGCGGTATTCCCATTACCATAAAACCAAAGCATGAAATTTCCTATTAGCGTCCATTAAAGCGGGCGCTTCCCATATTATATTTTCCGTTCGCTTTAATTTATCGGGGTGGGGCGGGCGAAGGGATAACGACTTGGCACAGGGGCTGAAGAAGCTGAATTTTTACGGCCACTCGAAGACGCGCGCCCCAGTGTAATAATCGGGCCGGTGCAGGGGCTATTTTCCATTTCCACCTTTTTCTCAATTTCGGGAAAAGGAGCCGGAAATTACGCTAGGGCATCTACCTGTACTACTTTATGAGAACGCCCCGGTTGGTTGATGGAACCTAATGTCCCGGATGATTCCAGTACCCAATGAAGTTTTATTAATGCCGACGCCCGCTTTTCCCACTAATGTTTTAAATAATAATAAAGGGTAGGAAAGGAAGAGGGAAAAAAAAGTTTTTATTAGTTTCGTCGGGTGAAGTTTTCTGGAGTCGAAGTACGTTTTATATTTACGCATAATGAATAGAGTAATTTTGTCTTGTTCGAAATCAGGTAAGCAAAAAAGAAGTAAGAGAAAGGGGGGGGGGAAGAGAGAAGTTTCGAAAAAATTAGGTAAACAGTTTCTTAGTTTTGATCGATAAAGTAGAGTGTTAGCGATGACTGATAACAGTTTTCTCGAAAATAGAAAGCGTATGCTAAAGGCTGTTATCAAGCTAGTGATAAATATCTTTGTTTAGATAATTACTCTAGCAAAAAATTCCATTTAATATTTTAAGAACATGTTCAAATAATTGAGTATATATATGCTACAAAAAAAATTAAACAAATGGGGAAATAAAATTTAAAAATTTGATATAAAATGAAAAATTACTTGCAGACCAACGATATTAAATTTTAGTTAAAATTTATATAACTGACAGGCTATCTCTAATTAAATCACTCCCTCGGAGATTATGAAAATTAACTCAGTGAAGAGTGATATACTAAACAATGCAAATTATAGTTGGTGTTAATAATACATACGAAAGCAAGCCAGAAAAACAAATATACTTAAACAATGTTTTTCATGACAAAAATTAGCAATTATTCATAAAGAATAGCATGTTTGAAATTTAAATAGCAATTTGGTGCTAAAGATTTTTGTTGTTGTTTTGTTAAATTAGATATGTAGAAATATTAAATTTAATGAAAGTTACGAATCAATTCAAGCAAATTTATAATTGAAATAAATCGTATTTACTTTTTAGTAATTACAAGAATACATAAATATTTTATTGGCTGTAAAAATATCATCTGTAACGGCAATCATTTCTCACAATTATTCGCTCAAGATTTTCATTTGTTTATATTTTAAATGACAAGCTACATAAAAATCGGTAAACATTGAATAAAATATTATTTGCATTTCTGTTTGCTTGACATTTATAACTATCAAGTTTTAAAACGCTGTACCGATTTAAATGTATATATAAATAAATTAAAAAAAAAAAAATTAAATAAGAACCGACCACTTTGTTTTTTTAACAAATGTTTTCACTAAAGCAATTGATTTTAGTTCATATAAAATATTTCATAACAAATTATGAAATATTTTATATGTGTCTTCCGAAAGAATGCATTAAAAATAGCCTTTTATACTTTATTTCTTCATATTTTGTCAATATATATTCATCGAAAGCAGGATTAATTTTATGTTTAAAAAAAGACCACAAAGTTAAACAAACTCGGAATTTTAAATCACTAGATAAGCGACAGAACACGAATACTTCGAAAGCGCCATGTCAACTTTCGTGTACACATACAAATAAGTTTATTTATCTTTTCATCTCCCCTTCCTACTGCACAATAGGGAGGAAGGGAAAGTTTCTAGAAAGCTCTTTTCATGCATTCTAAGATATTCTTGTTTATACATGCCCATTTCATTCATGTGTTGATTTGTGATGTTTGACATACTAATTACAGGGTTACTGAAAATGATTCATCCGATTTCAAAATGCTATATTTTCAAAAATAAACGACACAGAATGATTATTCATGATTGCAAAAGAAAAACATGGAATTTTTATCAAGAAAAATAGATGGCCATCGCGGGTTCTTCGTGAAGCTATTTTACAAAAGCCGTTTTAGAAGCTTTCACGGAATTATCTCGCCGTTGGAACGGTCGCAGAGGACCAAATGGCTTGATGTTACACAGCTAGCTATCTGAGTCACTAGATATGACCCAATGTGATTTATTCCTTTAGGGGTTTGTAAAAAATAAAGTGTATACGCCACCATTACCCACAAATTTATTTGAACTTGACCGATTTCTGCTGCTGTACAATCAATTAATTACCACTGACACTTTACAACGTGATTGGCAGGAATTTTCATATTGAATTGACATTACGCGTGTAACCGTAGGAAGTTATATCGAACACTTGTAAAAAAACTACCATATTTTCCCTTCGCATTTATGTATTACCTATGATTCTGTGTCGTTTATTTATGAAAATGTAGCATTATGAAATTGGATGATTCATTCTGAACAATCCAGTGCAACACAGGCGGAGAAGACATTATTTTACACAGCTTAAGTAGACTTTTAATTGATTTTAAAGAAACATACGTAATCCAAAACGAAGTTTAAACTTCATTGATGTTAAAGTATTTCTTAACTCCCAGGTTAGAAAATCACTAGTTTTCTCTTACAATAACAGTACTCTTCCTTTTAAAAAGCTTTGCTTAAGAAAATAAATTTCTTGTAAGCTTAAACTGAACTGAAGAGAAGTTCTCTTAAAAATGATGAATTTTTTCAATTTATTGATTACAGTTACTATCTTAATTTATACAGAAATATAAATTTCGCAAAAATGACACCCAAAACGGTAAAATTGCGGAATATTTTTGACACAAATCCGAGGCAACTAATTTAGTCGGTTTGTTTGCATAACGTTCTAAACCCTTAGCTGCCTTCCAGGGAAAGACATGCTTGGAAGGAGGGGGGAACACAAATACTCTAATATACTAAGGTGAATTGGATTAAAATATGTTAAGAATAGACAAATATTTCGCATTCTATAACAAATTATATGCACGAAATTAAATTTACATTAGACCCTTTCCATCAAAGCCTAGAAATGTCTTATTTATGTAAACATTCATCATGATTTATTTAAACTAAACAATTTAAAACGCGTTCACTTTTTTAATGCTTACTTTTCCCCATACTTCAGCCTTGATAATTTCGAATTTCCCTTATATTCTCCGAGTAAACATCTTTCACATCTTTTTGGGCAGATTATAAATGAAAGACGAACACCGGACAGATTATTATATTTTAAAACCAATTTATTATCTTCTCGTAAACATGTCTGTATGCCGCTAAATAAACCGAAATATGATCAACAATCCAACGTAAATTAATCCTGGAACATCTTCTCGCACGTCTAAACTAACAAGCAATTATTGTAATCAAACTAATCCAACAAATATGCAAAGTAAATTAATATTTACGAATACTGAGACGACTGTTGACTTGTCAGTTCTTCTGACGCCTTCCTTCTTTAATATCTCATCTTTCTAGACTGATGACTCGTTTCAACGCTTCCAAAATTGTGAGTAACTGACCAGACATTTATTTATTTTGATTCGTGATAAAATAGAATGGTCGTCTTTTCTTCGCGATGAGAAATTAAACAGATACACTAAATTGAATTACTCTTCGGGATTTCCGTTTATTATTTTATTCTGTTAAGTGGTATATATCAGGCGGACAAGGGTGAAGAAAGACGCGCGTCGCTTGCTAGTCAATAACCGAGTACGTTTATAAAAAGCAGATACAGACCGTGATGAAATTTTCAATTGGTGATCGAGGACACACAGCAACTTTTATAGATATAAATTGTATCTCTGGCAAGATTACGAATAAATGAACTTGGAATTTCAAGGAAAAATAAATTCGTTGGTATATGGAATAATTTGAGTCAACAATTTAAACGAACGCTATATTTTGATATATAATGATGATTTCAGTTAAATTAAAAGAGAAAATTTAAATCTGGTGTGAAGAATTATAAAAAAAAAATACTAAGTATATTTCAATGAAAAGGTACTACCGAAATAAATTTCGTTGAGAAATTATTACCGAATTATTGAGGAAATAGATTAAGAGAGCAAAATTATTACCTCATCTCTTTGCAAAGAAATCATATTAAATAATTTCAAAAGAGTTTTCAAACGCTTGATTCATCGAGTGTAATGCAAAAATAATCTTAATTATTAAAATCTATTTCGAACTTAGATTGACGTTCATCATGTGTGAGTATATATAAACAATTATTCAATTCATTTCCTAACGGAACTCAATAACGAATTGGAAGTTTCTATTGAAGCTTAAAAAGGATTGTTCTGGATATACAAAAATTATTACTTATACAACAGTATCAGAAAAACAACTGCTATGTTTATTTCTTGCGCCGAATCAAATTCCTATTGATTTACGAATTAATTAATTTTGAAAGGCAAGTGAATATAAATAACTATTTTTAAATTACTCCTACAACATGAAACAATGGAACATTTATCATTTTAAAACTCAATATTAATTTCTAATATACGCAGAATAACTGAACCACAAATATTTTTTTACGTTAAAACGCAAACAATTAAATAATAATTCATTCTCGCAAGGAGTAGAATAAGCATCACCAATGCATTTTCAGTGATGACTGATTAATACGCCCAACCTAAAAATCTCTGGCGATATCTAAATAATGGATTTTAAATCTTATAAGTACATAAAAGTTTCAAACTCAGTTTCCAAGCATCATAAAAATGAGATACCTTTAGATCCATTAAAAACTCTTTTCAACGAATCCATTTTCGTGACATTTTTCTCCTACCGGACAGAGTAAAATTAACGAAGTATCTTAATTCTCAGAATGATTCAAATGCTTAAAAACAGAAGTGTCACACGAAGATACGTAGTGTAAAAGGGGGAAATGAACTCACCCTTGTTGTCCTGGTATCCAAATCGACTTTCCGAAAGGCACACAAGAAAATCCCAAAAGAACACCAATATCCAAAGAGAATACCAGCACACACGAAGCCGACACATGGCGAGAGAAATCAACTCTCTCCCCGACCAATGAATGCCACAAGCCTGAAGAAAGTAGCAAGCCAAACCGCTCTAGGCACTCAGTTCACTACGCGTCTGCTCTCCTCCATCGCTCTCACGGTTATGGCAGCTCCAACCACGTGGTTCAGAAAGGCCACCTACCTCGCACCCTCCCCTCTGCTTCTCGTCCACCCTCCCTTCGAGCTGTAGACCGCCGTAAGTCAGTCATCGGAAAGGGATATGCTACGAGGCAGGGCGTTGATTACTTTATGGGTCCTCTCTTTCTTTCCATGGACGAGCTATAAAAATGACTCATGCCACGTGCTGTTACACAACGACTTGTCCGAAGGGTGATTTCCTTAATTCGTAGAGGGGTGTGCTTATGAATGTTCCCTCGGCTTTGATATTATTTTAATTTCTACGACAGTGGCAAACAGCACAGGAAATGTCGCGGAGTAACAGCTGATAGGGGTACATGCTGAATCGCTGTTTGTGGGATGGTTCAGTCCCTTCTCTTCCGAGGTATCGTATTTCGATTTGGGCTGGAGAGGAGGAATATATAATTTATGCCTCTTTTCATTCGTTTCGTAGTGCTAGTTTCTGCCGTTTCAGTATTCAATGGGGTGTGATGTTGGGATGGGTACCATGCCCAGATATGACCAATTTTGACGAAAGAATTATATTCAGGAATTTAATGTAACGAAAGATAAGCGCAGCAATTGATGTAATGTAGCATTTGGAATATTTATTTCGGTTCGAAATATTTGTAGTACTAGTGTGGGCGAATGTCAAAAGTAAAACTGTGTGAAATCCATTAACCAAAAAATAATCCTCAACAATAACAGTGCCATATTATTTCGTTAATGGAGTCAAATGCAGGAAATGGAAAATAGTAATTTTTAAATTATTATTAATTTCGTAATTTGAATTTTTTATTTTATTTTAGAAAAAAAAAAAAAAATTACTAGCTCTCGATATTTTTAAAAATAAAATAAAATTTATAATTTTTTTCATTGATGGTTAATCTAATAAACATTGTGGCAACTTTCAGTTGCTACGTTCGAGCGCAATTTTATTATTTTTATAATTACATTATTGATTTCAAAGTTCAAAGAAAAGAAAAAATATCACATAAATTAAACTCCATGTCTTCATAAAATTAATATAAATTTCTTAATAGCAAGATATCGTAATCGATAAAGGTCATGATAGATTACAAACTCTTTGGAAATATACACCAAAAAGTAAAATAAAATAAATTGACCCGAAGAAGAGCAAAAATAGGAGTTAAGTGCAGAAAATCACAGGACCTAAAATTTCCCGAGTCAAATAAAACATGTATAAATAGGCGTGGATTGCAAGAGATTAAATTAAGTCATTTACAAAGGAGGGACGGTATAAAAAATGCATAGTAAATTCATCCAGTTAATTATATTTATTATATTGTTAATATCCTTTGAAAATGAAGCAAACATAATTTTTATTTCAATATCGGGCGGTTTGCAAACTTTTAGTTGATATCTTCACTAAATGCTTTTTTTTTTTTTACATACAGAATAATTCTCCACAGGAAAACAAAACCTATTCAATCGGCATAATTTCAAGATATTTATACCTCTTCTCCCAGTCAACCGACCATCCGCGCTTGGATTTGTTGCTGACTCATAGGCGCATCTCTTTTGCAGTCTAACAACACTATATAAAACTTCTTTTCTTCCGATTAGGATTCCTTTGTGAGTGTAACCCAAAAGGTGCGACTGTAAAGAAGAACTGTGAAACGCGATTTTAAGCTTATTCATTTTTATCTTTGACTACAATACACTAGAGAATGCACATAACTCTGGCTGACCGTAAACACCTGTCAGTTCACTGTAACAAAGACGCGAGGGGTAGATAGTCTTTTAAAAATACTTTTGCACAGTCACTAATCACCACCCCTTAAGAAGGGGTATTTTTCGACAAACGGTTAACTCGGAAAGGAATCATTTGTGGGAGAGTTAGCCGACAAGAGATTTATGATGTCTAACCAGAGCGGAAGGGTAGAAGAGATAATAAGGGTTGCAGAACCACCATGAGACTAGTTTGGGTAGATGTCCATGATTAGCTACAAGCTTCTTTGTTGTGAAAACTCGCGTTCCAGGGTTGCAGAAAGGTCAACAACAAATACATAGTGATTTATGGCAGTCAAAACGATCACAAATGCGAAACCGACTTGGATGTTACTTCAAGAAGGATCATGTCTGTTCTAGAGAAATATGAAACAAGACTGCATACCCAGGTGGTGGTAAAGAGTTACCAGGAAAGGAACAACCCTTTCAACTTCAAAGAAATCTTATTCATTTATCATTTGAGGGGGGAATAGTTGGCTGACATACTGCTAAACAGAATAACTATACTTCTTTATAAGATCGAGAATTTTAGGAAAAGGGCGGTGACAGGCAGCGTGGGAAGTGTTAAAACGCGATAATGGAAACTCTGAATGGTACGTATGAATAAGTTTCTACTCGAAATACGAAAAAATATTCAAGCCCAACTAGAAAGTGAATTTAATAACAAATAGTTTTCAATGTTAAAACGAAAAATTGATCGATAAAAAAAAAAAACACCCGAAAACGTAATTGGAAAATGTTTAATGAAAACACTAATGTAATCAATTCGAATAAAGGTTATATATCTTATAAATTATTTAGAATCCAAGAAAGATTCATTCATAACATTTTGATTCAACATAAATATAAATAGTACAGTATTTTTTCAATAAAAGCATGATGACATTTCTTTTTTTTTTTAAATTCGTCGCAAATCAATTTCTCAAAGTAACGATTATAATTTAGAAATTTATTATTTAAAACGTGTATTTCCAAGAAAATCAGTTAAATCTTTTAATAATGTAAATAATTTTGAATTAACATATTTTTAAGCGTTACGTTTTTAGGTTTAATTTTTATGATATTTATGACGAGAAACATTTCTCTCTTTGTCTCTTACACATACAATTGAATTTTTATAACCTGAACGAAAAATACATGAAATTCCATTTGCTTATAAAATACAAAGAAACTGAAATGAGAGTGAACTTCTATACACCAATGAATAAAAAAAAAAAATTAACGTTGGATAAAAAAATTCTGCAAAAAAGTTTTTTAAAATGAAATTTTTATGAAATTAATTTCCATTTTTATCATTACAAAATTATATGAAAATAAGCTTTTCTAAAATTATACAGATCACTGATGATAACATGATCGGAAATAGTTTTATTATAGTTTGATCATAGTTTTATTATAGGCTTACCGTGGGTTCGGCGATTTTCACATTGCATGCCTCAATTGGGCTTTTGAAATCACAAAATGAGAGTCGATTGATTAATCGTTTTATTAACATTACAGAAGCAACACTGGAGACGCACCCAGTGATTTTGAGCCTCGGTCGAGTTATAAGTACGGCACCTCCCTCTCCTAACTTCCAAACCATGCCAACGTGAGCCTCTATAGATTTAACATGCATCAGCTCAGTTACACGACAGGTCTTTGACACCAAGATTTGAAGGAAACAACGCAGGTCATGTGCTCGCGAACATGGCACACGATTTTGTCGGGCCCCCCCCCCCCCCAAAAAAAAGGAGTGGGGGAGGGATCAGGCAATGCAGGCAAAATTGATTTTTATTAATTTTAAATCAAATAAAATTACAATAATTACATTAAAAGTTTAAAATAATCGAACAAAAAACGATAGTTTACAAAATTCCAGCTTTTAAGAAATTATCGTGAAAATCAAATAATAAATTCACCGAGTAAAATATTTTTGTTTCGATGAAGTCAAAAGCAATGACATCGGTGAAATGATGATTTTAATATCGCTAGGAAAGTTGGTTTCTAGTTCATTAGCTACTAAGGTTTTGAAAACATTGACCCTTTTACCTAAAGTAAGGAGTATCCTGATAATTTCAGGCAAAATCATTTAATAAAGAACTACACTCGTCTTGGATAATCGCATAGCTAAAGTATCTTAGTGAAATAGCAGAAATCTCTTCACTTTACAACAAATAGAATCGAACTAAGTTGCAATTATAATAATTAGAAGTAGGATATTTATCCATGTGAAATTTGAATTTAAATCGTACTTCAAGGAGTTAATTGATAATGTATTTAGATGTTCGTTTTATTTTATTGAATAATTCTCGATAGAATGCTGTTGCTTACAGAGCATATAATTTATAACTTACATCCATTCTTCAAATTATCTAGTTTTCTTTTTCATTTTAAATTAGTTAGTAACAAGCGTTGGAAAAATCCTCAGTTAGAAAATATCATTATGATTACTTTACAAAGATGTTTTTAATACCCTATGATAAGTATATCTACACGATTCAGAAGTCAATGAGAATACATTATATTTCTAATACCGCATTCTTCTATTTAAACACTTAAATTATTCAATCCATGGACGGAACTTTAACAGGAATTACGAACAATTTGAACCAGTAAACCATACTTACTAAATTCTTATCTGTATCGCTTATATTATCAATCTCAAACCCTGATCTTTATCTCAAAAACAGAAAACCTCACGAAATTCAAACAGATCACTTCATGTAAGCTTAACAAGAGCATAGGCCTACTTTACGAATCAAATGTAAATTGCATGTTAATGGCAAGCCCAGGAACAACCCCCTGGAAACACGTGCTATCCAGGAAGAAGCACAAATGGTGCGGGGGTGGATCTGGAAGGAGGGGGAGGCTGATATATGCTTCCTTTATTGCCCTTAATAACTCACGGAGGACAGGGTATATGGCTAATTACGCGGTCATCCATCACACCCAAACCATACGGATTTTTGGACATGGGGGTGGGGAAAGAAGAGCCCGGACATTTTCGAACTGAAGCCATGGAGGGCCCTGGTGACCATTATAAGTATGCAGAGGTACTTACTAACTGGGAAGGATGACTTATTTAGACACTTTATTACGGCGACATATTAGGCAATAGCGGTGAACTCGTTAAAATGTCCATGCAATTCTGAGGGGTTTAATAAAGCTTTTGCCTCCTTTACATGAGATCTGAATTTCTGGTATCGCTGTGGCCTCACGAGAATTGCTATAAATAATTCGAAATGGAAGAGGAACAACAAATAACGGTTATTGTTGAAAGATGGGGACAATGAAGTATAGGAATAGCTATAAATACATATCGTGTTCTTTCACAAAGATGAATGGTACGAGATATTTAAATAAATATGTTTTTCAATGAATGGGCAAAGGCAACAACAGTAAACATAAAAATGAAACTTGAAACGCAAAATAGCGTTTTATCAGGAAATACGTCAATAAAAAGAAAATTGTTTCTAATGTTTCCTTGTTTATTTATGTTTCGCAAATTATCCGTGACAAGTTATACGTATATGTGATTTTATCATAATAATCAGTTACAAACGTTTTCGAGGCCCCAAGATAAATATATTTCATTCAAATAACAAAACCCACCAGTTTTTAATAGACTTTTCACGATTGATATCGTTTTTATTCAAAGTTTCAAAGGAATATTCTGAATTTGGTTTTAATCAAAAGACAGATTTTTTTTTTTTTTTTTAAAAAAAAGTGAAATTTTAAAATGTAAGGTTTTGAATTTTTTGCGCTTATAAAAGATTATCGAGTCAACTTTTTCAGTCTCTTCCCCCTTCCTTCATAATTTTATTGTTTCTAAATGCATCATTTTGAAATTTCTAACAAAAAGGACATACTTCCTTTTAAAATTTTAAGATCATATTCGCTGATTTATTACATAAATTATAATGCACATTTCTTTATCACTTTTAGCTTATAACTTTGTATTCATTTTAGGACCTAACTGCTAAATTGCTTTCATCAAAGAGCTAAAACGAACGATACAATGTTTCGAAAAAGCATTTTGGAAATTAAAAGCGTGGAACAGATTTAAGAGATCAAAGAGCACACACACAAGCGGCATCGACAGCATGTAAAATACGCTTCAAATATCATAACAATGAACTGGAAGCACTCTTCCTACATCAGCCACTTCTTCTCGACAACTTGTTACAAGACACTTAAGCACGTGTATTTCTCGCATTTCATTAATCGCATTAACAAAGCTTCTATATATCAAGGGAACGAGAGGCAAAACTCTTAAAATGGCGACGAGACCGACAAAAGCGTGCGTTTCAAAATTCGATTTGGCAGGGACACTCAAAAGGAATTACTTGGGGCAAAACAAACATTCCTGTGCTCAACGATCAAAGGTCTTCCTCGATGCCTCACAGAGATAATTCCTCCTCTTTCCAAAATGTAATGGATTTTAGAGGGAGTCAACACGAAAAGTTTATCTCCGACAACAGTTTCCTATATCCGAAAGAAATAAAATATTGATAGTGGTTGTTTCGTGAGTGGCGTTGCTGAAGACAATCTCCAGCTCCAGAAAAGAGACGCTTCCTTCCCAAATAGAATTGTTTCCCCAGCAAAATCACGTTTTATCAGAGAGGTGACTCAAGAAATAAGAATGTAACTTTTGCAGCCGCTCACTATCCTTGAGGAGATAGCCATTATCGTGCATAATGCACGAAGATAAGTCGTTAATCCGGAGCACACTTTTTAATGGATAAGAGTAGCATTTTCAGGCTGCAAGGGAGAAGTAAAAATGACTTTTATTAAGTTGCAGGATAGTTGGGTGTCCGGTAAAGTCTCCTTGTATGTGCTCTGCTGTGGAAATTACGTTAGGTGTACCTCATAAAATCTGACGGTGAAATTTGTTGGTAACTAACTTGGGAGTTAATGACTTGTTTGTTCACTAAGGCTTAAATTCCGTTGTTCTGAAGTCAAAGGGAGGGAGGGTAGGAATGAAGCAAGATTTCGAAGAGATTACCTCAATGAAGTTTCATACAAATAAAAGGAATGTTTTGAAAACCTCCAACGAAAGAAAATTTAATACCTTTCGGACCTTTACAAACCTGGATAGTTCTTGTTCCCGACGAATTACTCACTTATGCGGCCTTCATATGCACGATAAAAAGCTGTCTTCCAGAAAGGAATAAATATCGTTCCTTATACAATTAAAAATCACACTCAAAAAATAGATTCAAATATTCTAAATCCCCGAGCAGATTAATGATTAATACTGAAATAATTAACATATAAAGGTCGTATTATTAGCTTCACTAGGCAAAAAGCGACGAATCTCAAAACATTTGGGCCTACAGTTAAAGTATTACGAACTGGAAATTATTCCACCCCGCGAATAAATAAATTTACATTTAAAGAGCCTTTCGTTCCTGCAATTGGATAGTTGTTCTATACTTAAGGGATAAAACAGCTATTTGACAATATT
The DNA here is from genome assembly GCA_019974015.1 of Nephila pilipes. Taxonomy (NCBI): domain Eukaryota; kingdom Metazoa; phylum Arthropoda; class Arachnida; order Araneae; family Nephilidae; genus Nephila; species Nephila pilipes. The sequence goes on from BMAW01006826.1 coordinate 544,002, forward strand.
ACATAAAACAAGATTTTTACTACAGAAATGGTCTTCTTTTCACTTTTAAGATGATACAAATTAATTTACACGTTAATGACAATGGTGTGTAAATAAGGTAATATCAACAATCCATTAGAAGGAACGCGTTTTATCTCTGAAATTACATTATTAGGGAGCACAAACACTATCTACGCTTAGATGGGAAATTCGCATTTCGAACAAATAATAGGGAAAAGTTATCTAAATGCACGCACCCAGAAGAGACTGCTATCCTTTGTTGCGGCAGACTTCAACACTTATGCAACAATAAAAATCTGTGGCATGTTCAGGAAGACCAGGGCGTGCACAAAACAGTTGATACACGCAGTAATGAACGATGATTCATTTACACACGCCGCATACCTCCCCCTTTAATGCCAGCAGTTTCATAATTACGCACTTAAAGTCATAAGTCTTATTCCCCCACGGCCTAGAGACGATGACGCAGAATGGTGGAACAAGGCATTTCATTCCAAGATTTACGATGCCTTCTATAAAATGCATTTTAATGCAAAGTCCAGGAGCATTTGCATCGAAAATGGGGGACCATGCTAATATGCGGATATTACCATATTTTGTTGCCGGAAGCACTTTTCCTATTTTCACTGATTTTAAATTCAGCACTTTAGTTGACTGTTAAAAGTATGAGGGAGTGGGTACGGCGGCTGGAGTTTTAGAGGGGAATGGTCAATATTAATTTTACAGTTGGAAAGATATTATTGCGTGAAGAAATGTGTAATTTGTTACGTGTGATGCATTGGTGCTAATTAGCGTAAACGGAATACATGTAATTAGACGATGCGAGAGGGGAAAAAAAATTGTGCTGCAATACTGTTCCTGCTTTACTTCTCTTCGTGTAAATGTTAAATTCGTTCTGTCGGAGAGAAAAATGTTTTATGAGGCGATTTTTGGAAAGTCATGTTTAATTTCGCTAACTCAAGCCGACGGAATTCGGTATTTCATGTTCGGAGTATTGTTTCAAAGAAAGAAAAGAAATGTTTGACGCGTAATTATTTTTCAGATGCTCCGAATATGCAGTTTTGTAAAGGAAATTAATGGCTTATGAAACTGAAAAGTTTCATACATATGCATGCTTTGCATAAGAGCAGAATTTTGAAACATACGTGCATTTTGTAAGGGAAAAAACACAATGAAATAAGTTTTTTCCCCCTCTACTTGATTAACAAATAGGGCAAATGTGTAACATACGAAAGGACTCTGGACAAAATTTTCTTCAGTTAAAACACTTCGAAAATTAATGCGTTTCAAATAAGATAATTAAACATACTTTATAACTTGTACAAATTTGGTTTTATAAGTGATTACTATGATTTCCTGACCTCCGATTGGAATATAATTAAATCTCAAGAATTAAATGACAGTGAAGAATAAGTTGGATTAAAGATTGATTTCGAAATATCTCAATTTTATATGCATGTTTATATATGAAAACCTGCTATTGATTACACCTCTACGTAAATAATACTTATTAAATTAAACGTCGAGTTTTCCGTTTTGTAGAACACGTATGTTTACTCTACAAATGCACATACAATAACAATGGCAAATGCAAAAAATATATTCATTTTGTAAACCTTGCTACTACATACCAGCGCAATCTAAATTTTTATTTCCAAGAATTATAAAAAGAATGCTTTAAAATTTATTTATGCAATGAAACGATGTATCATACAACCGCAATATCATTCCACACACAAAATGATATATATACAAGACAAACCATCCAGAAATATCACGAACTTAAAAGTCTTGAAGATTAGCTACGAGAGAACTGTGGTTCACATTAAAATGTGGTTCAAAATTGCATTATAATTCATTAATATAACGTATCATACAGCCGTTATACCATTCCACACACAAAATTCCATATATAAAAGACATTATCTAGAAATATTATTATGAACTTAAAGACTTTGGGATTAGCTACGAGAGAACAGTGGTTCAAATTAGCTAGTCTATTCTACAGAATTTCCTTTTAAAAATGCAATTCCCCGTTTAATCTCCATAGGAAAGGAGGGAAAAAATACATCAATTGTGACACAGAGAAGCGTAATAAATTGTCAATGAGGTTGGGAGGGAGGTGGGTGATAGCGTTTAATCTTAGGGCGTCGCTACGACCAACGAGGTGGTTACACTCTTCTTTAAAGCAAGGGGAGGGGGGATATCAGGAGAAGTTTATGCGGATAAAGCTTATTAGAAATACGCTCCTTTGTCCAGCGTAAGTACGGTAAGATTTACATTTTCTCTTTTCCTAAGAAAAACACAAAGGATGAAGAGGAGGAAAGGAAGAGAGAAAAAAATGTGGGACTGGCGTTTTTTTCTGTCCCTTTTTTTCTCTACTTCTCTTTCTTCTTTTTTTCTCCCCGTCACTCTTCAAAAGAAATGCTTGTGAGGTGGGGTGAGGTCAGAAGCACTGCCGGTACGATGCCAATTGCCAAAGAAAAGAAAAAGACACACACAAAAGGGTAAAATGTATATATAAATGTGATGTCTTTCCTTTACCCTTTAGGGGAATGAAAGAGAAGACATAACAAAAAAAAAAAAAAAAAAAAAGGTTTGATAGAGTATTCACACAATTACCGAAGAGAAAAAGGCTCAGAAAATCATAAAGCTTGAACAAATCAAGTGCACGCTGAATTTAGATGTAGAGGTTGCTGTGTGACATTGAAAAGGAAGACTACCTGCTGTGTAAACCAGTGTGCTGCTTTCAATGCTGAAAGCTTTTTTAGTGCAAAAAGTAAGAGGGAAATTCTAGGTGATGAACATTTTTATTGTTATTATTACTTCATGTTTCACGAAATATGATTTAAAAACCGGAATAAATGTAGATGTATTGTCCGGCTTTCCTGTAAACAAGTGAAGTATTAGCATGGTCGGCAAAAACATTATTTAACATAATGTTTCATCTGATATATTTTATGCATAAGAAATAGCAAAAAAATTAGCAAACCTGCACAAAATTAAGAATAAAATAAATTAAAAACAAGTAACTTATATGATATGGATAAAATAAATGATAAAATTTAAATTAGTAATTCGAGAATGGGGGCAAAGGAACAAATGGAAAAACTATTTATTAAGCTTAAAACAATACTTTCTTTCAATACATTCAAATTCCTTTAACGAAAATTTTAATTTCTTAAATATTTTCCGAGCGTATTGTTTAGAAGAATGCAGTTTAAGTTTTATTATTTTTTCATTTTTATAAGATTATTTATAATACAATTACTGAAACACACAAATGAATTCTCCTATGTGATACAGTTTCCAATAAAATAAAATATTAAGATTCTTAAAAAAAAAAAAAAATAAGTATTCACGCAAAGCATAGTAAAATAAACTACTTTACTTATATTTTAACTTGTAACAGATAGGGAGGAAAAGGTACACTTGTTTCATATTCAACGAGATATACGAGTAAAGCATTTGAAAACACGATGTGTATTGATTGAAATAAAGCTATTTACTGAAGTTTAAAACAGTAAGCTTAGTATCCATTTAAATAGTTAAATTGTAATAATTTCCCCCATGCAATTTATATTGCATAAGGTACTAGAAAATTACAATAAAAATATACTGTTTCATACTTCACATAATAATTTTGTTATACTTTTTTTTTTGCTTGTGAGTCTTATTATTAACAGTACCATCATAAATTCTCATAAAGAGCAAGTTCGTGCGTTTTATCTACAACAAGAAAACTAACATGCAATCCTCAAATAATATTTAAAAATAGCAACAATTTTAATATAAACATATGCTATTAATTCTTCTCAGATATTAAATTTTAAGTTAGAAAATACAGCTTGAATCATTCAATTAAAAAAAAAGCTTAATATTAAAAACATCGTACACTGACTTTAAATTATCTTTGATATTTAAAGGCTAAAAATTGCGCACGCCTTAAAAAAAACTTCCTTATTTACACAGATGAAGTTATTGGAGAGGGGAGGCACAAAAAACAAGTCCTGGTATTATAGTACAACCCCAGGTATTGGTATTTAAAAGGTTAAAATTGCGCACCTTAAAAAAAAATTTCCTTCTTCACACGGATGAAGTTACTGGAGGGAAGGGGCACAAAAAACAAGTCCAGGTATTTTGTATACAAAATCTCCATTATAACAATACGAAGCATACAGCCTGGACGCAAAATAGAGATGTTCTCCAGATCATTACCGTATGAAACAAAGAACCAGCGAATGAGAGCTTTCCAAACGCAATTCTAACAATTCTCTGAAGCAAATTCTTCCAGCTTTTTTTTTTTTTTTTTTTTTTGTTATTCATCAAGAGGGATAGACAGACATACAGCTTTCTCCAAAAATGACTGAGGCAGTGGCATTCTACATAGGGTAACAAATGATTAATTAAGCAAGTATAAGCGATAACACCCCAGCCGTTGTTTCGTCTGCATCCATCCCATGGCGAAATAGAAAATTACAGATCTGAAGATGAGACAACGAAAGGGGGGCAAAAACTGCCCCAGAAAAAAAAAAAAGTAGCGAAGGTTTCTTTGATTTTGGCTTTTGTATTAGAAGCAGTTCTGGTCACCCGAGAAAAAGTTCTTCGGCACTTTTTTTTTCCCTCTCCCCTTCCCTATCTTTTTCGGAGACAGTGACATTACAGGCGAGATAATAAGCAGTTAGTGCGTTCCTGGTTCTTTCATGACTACCAACTAGGATTTTGTTCGTCTACCTTTATTCTGTTTGGGGATTTTTTTTCAGGGTGTAAAAGGTGAAAAAAAATCTTATCGCTAGCAGTCCTTAACGTCTCAATGGAATAGGAGGGTAAGATGAAGGGGAAAAAAAACTTGCTCGTTTGTCTGGAATCGTTATTCCGAAAAATATTTACTTTGGTAAACAATGGGGCGTCGATGAGCAGTGAGGATAATGAAAAGGATGCAAACAATGGTGACTAACTTCAAAGATCCCTATTGTAGGGGAATGAAAAAACACCCTTGAGGAGTGGGCCGAAATTTATTTCCAAACAGAGAAGGTACTCAATGTCTTTTCAAGCGATTTGGTCCTTCGACCATTATTACTCAATTAACCGCGGGGTACATCCATTTATAAGCAACAAATACACACGTCACACAATATTAAAAAGGAAACTCTTTCCATGCATGCCTTGCTTCTTAATTATATTAATGCTATTCCAAAATAGTACCACCCTATTTAAAGTATTTCAGAATTCTCAAAAAAAGTAGTTCCAAAATTATAAGATATCTATTAAAATTGAAATCTCGATAAGAAACATATTCTATTAATATTATAAATTTGTAAGATTCAAAATATGATAGCATTTTATAGACAATTTTTTTAATCATTTCTTTAATAATTCAAATGTACATGAAACGTTTAAGCATCTAAATTCACTGTTTGTGACAAACCGAAAAGGAATTTGAGATTCAATAACTGTTAATTGGTGGTTAATAATTTTAAGATTTCAATAGATTATCTGCGGTAACAAAGAAATTCTATAGTATACAACCAAGTACGAGTCCAAAAACTTTTATTCACACAGCGTCACTGGCTAATTTAAAATTCTCAAATGAGAATTTTAAATTCAAAATGGCTACACACATGTTCCAATAATCAGTTTTGTTAATTAAATTAATAGGATAAAATAATATTTATAAAGCTGCCTCGAGTAGATTCCCGTACCTTTCATGAATTGGCCTATTTTTATTGAATTAATTTATAAACGAGGTCATAACAAAACAAAAGATGATGCATATACATAATGATGGCGTTGCGCATTATAATCGATGCGCATTTTGAAAAATATTTGATCAGATTTAATAGTCAAGTTTTACAGTTTTATTATCAGTTGAAATAGTTATCTAGTACTTTAAACAATTTATTAATGTCTAAAAATATTAGATACTTCCCACTCGTCCGACTTAAATAATTTATAATTTTTAAATCTATATTTTAATTTCAGAACGTAATAAGAATTCACAAATAGCTTATTTAATTATAAATATGAAAAATTCTAACTATTCCGATTATTTTCAAGAATTCTTTCCGTTTGAAAACAGGACAATTGTAATAAAAATAATTTACCCTCATCCAGCATCCACTTGAAAAACAACCCAAGATAAGTAAGGCAAAGGAAGGGGGGAAATCTTCCAATTAAAATCTTGCCAGCGCGCGTTCAGTGTTTTCAAAAACGCCATGAGCTTCATAACAAAATGAACAAAAGAAATTCCATCTGGCCTTTGTTTCCTAGCAACCTTTTGTACGCCGTGAAATGGAAAAGGACAGAAGATTCCCAAAGTTGTGCCGTACTCTGCAGCCATTTTCTTCTTAATTACAACTCGAGTAATAGGTGAAGATCCACATCCAAAGAACGAAAAGACAGAGGGTTTAATGATAATAAAAAAGATTCTTGAAAGATGCATCACTAATAAAACGAAAAGACAATACGAATTCAGCTTCTTGGGTAGAACTTGATTGTTAATAACACCATAGAAACACTTAAGGTCGTTCATGTCAGGTTGGCAAAATGGTTCGGGTAAGCAATTGAGTAAAGATTAATGGAGTCATGGGATGGTGAACATATTTCATTAATCACTTTGTGGCGTATCGCACTAATAGCTAACACACGTCGGACAATGAAGAATTTTAACTTGTCTTCAACAATGACACTTGATTGTCAACTATTCGAGATAACAAAGGCTTCATTCACTGGACTTGACTGAAATGTACTTTACTGAAAGTGTTAAAATTGTTATTCTTTTCTTTTTTTTTTGCTTTAAAGTGGGATAAAATTAATATAATTACACTTAATTGGTGATTCAATTATCTATACAATAGGTATACGCCAGGTGCATATAAATATCGATTCTTAAGTTCTTAGCCATTGATAATTAAGTAGTTACTAACACATCCTGCATTTAAAAAGATTACAATGAAAAAAATATATAATTATGATGTCAATGGAGTTTTTATTGCAGCTTCTTGCAAATAAACTACAGTGTTTTGATGAAAATTTTGAGGACAGAAATAAAATTCTATTATAGTGTTCCAAAACATAAGGTTCATTCATACACAGACAGTTCTAGCACAAAATAATATTCCGACGATTTCAAATCTACTAACAAATTATTCAGAGTTATTATGTTTTAAAACATCTTAGTTTAAACTGCGATTGATGCACGTGTAGTACATAATTTGGTTTAAGATAATCAATAAGAAATCGATCGTTATAATAGACAGTAGAGGAACTAACAACTTCGGGAATATTTTCTTGTTATAGCCATGTAAACTACAGATTATAATTGAAGGTTTAAAAAACTCGGATTCCCCCGCCCCGATGGGGGGGGGGGGGGGATCGTGGGAGTTTTTTTTTTTTTTTAAGCAATGGAACAGTAAGCAATCTGCTCATAAATCTGCAAGAATTATCACCTGCCCCTTCAAAAATTTTCTTCAGTTTTAAGTAATGAGTTGTAACAGCAATAATATAATATTTGCGTCACAGTAAAAACTAATTTGAGAGTTAAATCTGAGATTTTAGATCAGCCCTTTTAACAATTTTCTGCGCGCAGCAAATCCTTGAATAATTTGAAGGAAAAGAAAATTTAAAATTGGATTAGAACTCATTAATAAAAGGTACACATTTCAACACATATGAAAGTAGAACACAAAAACTCTAGATTAATCAAAATTCAAACTTAGTTCCCTCGCAGTTAATAACAATAGTTTCCAAACTAAACTTTCTAAAACTTATTACTTCCAAAACGCAGAAATAGTTTGTTAATCACCTGTACTTCCCCCCAAAACCACCACGTGAAATTCATGCTCACCAACAAAATGCGGTTCCACATACTGATTTTTAACACAGCATCCGCCAAAACATTACTTGAAAGTCGTCTTGTTCGCACACAATCAAATAGCCACAGCCAAAACCGCACCTGCGCCACTTGCTTCCGCCCCTCCCCAAAGAAAAAAGGCGAGACATGGAATGGTAAATACCGGACTCTGCCGGACTGACGAATGCCCGGACTCTTGTTTCCTGGGTGGGGTGTGGGTAGCGTGCGGCACGGACAGAGGAAACGGACGGGCAAACGATTACGGCACGCAGTTTGTTGAAGTGAAGTAAGCCGACTTGTTCGCGTGCATGACATCATTTGAGCCTAGTTACACAGGCTGTTGGTGTTAATCGAGACCCTTAGGTGGGTCCCCTGTCTTCCAATAAGCTCTATTTGGCGACTTAATTCCCATTTCCTCGATTTTTAATGCGGTAGAAGATAAGGCAGTAGAAAAGAGGAGCCATTTATCAAACAGAAATTCGCCCTGATCGATCTGTATGAACAGCGAAATTGGTGAATCGCTTCAAGTTAAACACGAAGAATGATATTGGTCCGAAAAATGAAACGGAATGTTGCGCTAAACTGTGCTTACCAATATTAAGACGATATAAATTTATTCATAAAATGTATGAATCTTCAGTAACACTTTACTAGATTTAAGTTCAAATTATACTGTGTTACGACCGATTGAGGTTATTTTTGTACATCACTTTATGATTTTATTTGGCTCAATCGATCCTATTTCATGCCGTGATTAAGAATGGAAGCGAACTGCATCTTCCAATTTCTTTCTATACAAGATTAATTTCTTAACCAATCAAAAGGAGAGATGAATGATCGAGTATAGGTCGTGTGTCTGAGATATTGCTTTTTAATTATATATAGTGAATTGAGAAAAAAATAAGGTACGCCAGGTCTAGATATGGATTTAGGTATTGATCAAATACAGTAGCTGCAATTAAGACCCTCCTCAGTTACACAGGATCATTCAAAATGAATCACCCGATTTCATAAATAAATGACACAGAATGATAAATAATACATGAATGCCAAGGGAAAATTTAGATGTTTTTTTACAAGTGTTCAATATGCCAATTCCTGTCAAACACGTTGTAAAGTGTTAGCGGTGATTGATTGTACAGCAGCAAAAATCCGTTGTTTTAGTTCATGTAAATGTGTTGATAATGGTGGGCGCATATACTTTATATCTTTTACAAACCCCAAAAGAAAAATCGCTTGGAGCCTTATCAGGTGGCCAACTGCGTAACATGAAGTCATCTGGTTTACTGCGATTCAACTGCGAGGTAACTCCGCGAAACTTCTAAAACAGCTTTCGTGAAATAACTTCACGAGATACACACGAGGGCCATCTTTTTTTCCCACAATATACAACTTCTACGGTTTTCCCTTGTATTCATGAGTTACTTATCATTTTGAATAACCATCTTTTGTTTCCTTTAAGAGGCTTATCAAGCTATTGTTTACTACGCTTAAAACCAGTCTGCTTAGGTTCCTAGATATTTGCTAGGAAATTAAACAATATCTACATACGAGTATAATAGAGCATATGCTAAAAGATTTATGAGTAACACAAGTATACACCTAGTTATTGACTGTGATATTGTGTTAATCACAATTGTCATAATATGATAGTCTTCAATCCTAAATAGTAATATATTCCGTGAATTATTCTTGCATCTTTGGGAAAAAATGCCAAATTATACAGAACTGATGCAGATATTTGCAAGAGGTCTGCGTCAATTTTATATAATTTTTCAATTTTGTATGATGCTCATTAAGAATTCAGGAAATTGGTTAAAATTTTAGGTAAACATATTTCAAGCATAATCTAAAGTATAAATTGGTTTCTAAAGGAACATATTCAATGTTAGTAGGCTATTATAAAACGAAGCACTTGCGTGTTACCAAAAAAAAAAAAAAAAAGCAATCAACATTATGATCCACAAAATTAATATATCTACAGGCAATGTCTCAAGTGTGAGCATTTCATTTCAACAAAATACTTGAATGAAGCAAATTTAAATTTTTAAAAAAGTTATTCTCTGTTTATACAATAATTATTTGTTTCATCAGACACAATTTTATATGTAATGAAGAAGATAATTTAGATCATAATTACTCTGACACACAGTTGTCTTTGTAAGTATTGGACCGAAGAGTAGGTAGTTTCAAATATAGGAATATTATTCTATAAGCTTCAAATTTTAGAAGTAAAGGTTGTGCTCAAGGCAGGAGTTAATTCTTCTTTTTAAAAAGAAATTAATAAATTAGCAGCTTAATTCACATGAAAAACATTCTGCCTTCGGTTTTTACCTTTCGTTCTGCCTCAAACCATGTCTAGTTAAATAATTTGTTTTTCACAAATACTTAGAATGAAATATTTCCGTTTTGAAACATTATGGCTATGTTCGGGGCAATATGGGAATCCTTCGAAATCCATGATTCGACTACTGCAATCGATTTTTAAAACTTGCTCGGTTAAAGAATTCACAACATTTTAACACTCAATTTATGAAGAATTATCTATAAAAAAAAATATGATTTTTTAAAACATTTTACCATATTTTTACTATCAACGAAAAACATGCCACTTTTCTAACTCTCTTTTAAGCCAGTTTATAAGGAACCTTTCTCGTTTACCACCAACGCACTACTTATTATTTAATAACCCCCTACCGAGAATCATTGTTAAGCATATTTATACTCCTTTGAAGACAATTATGTCGAAACTATGTGGGAAAGGGACAAAAAAAAAAAAAGTTCAAAGACGAGAGAAGGGAAAATTTTTTTTTTTTCACCATAGTTTCACGTTCATCTTCTTTTGAACAGAAACATTATTACAGCGATTCATCAAAGTACAAAAGAGGGAGGAAAATTATCGCAGCGGAAAGAAGCTGCCAGGGGGGTAGTGTGAGGAAAAAAGTTGAGTTTCCCACAATAAAAAAAAAAAGTTTTTACCTTAGCGTTGGAAAAAGGACGAACCTCTCGACATTCCAGAAATCGTTGAGCTTACGGACGAATGCTCAACATCAATCACGGGAGACACATCTTTCCCTTTTTGTAACTTTTTTCCCCACTCAAGAAGAGGGAAAAGACAAAAGAAAAACAAAGAGACTATCCGTTCTGTGTTTTTACTTAAAAAAAAAAAAACCACAAGTCTAGGCAAAGCATTGATTGAAAATATATAAGGCGAAAATTCAAAAAGAGATGCAAGTACGTAGACAATTTTCAATTTGGAACATCGTCCACTGTTTTCGTTCATTAAGTACTCGTAATGATATCTGGTATAGCAATAGTACTAGTCTCAAGAATGTATGTATTATTGTGAGGATGGAAAGGAAAGTTTTCAAGTAGTAAAAATATACTAATCGACTTCTATTTAACGAACTTTTCAATTTATAAGTGATTCATAAAGCACCTATGAGGGCATTTTTTTTTCAAGCTTTTATACTTTATTCAGTTGTGCAGGGAGCACATAGAACTATTTTTATTCAGTTCCTGTAATTTAGTACATATGATTTTATTTTACTGGCAACATCATAATCCGGTTAAAAATCCCATATGATAATGGTGGTAAAATGCACCAATTACACATGCCTTCAACGAGATCGATTTTACACAGTAACAACTTTATAAAATCTTTTTTATATTTTGTGATATTTAATTTAGATTCAATGACTTTAAACATAACATTTTATTTTATAAGACTGTAAATGGACCATCGAACTGATTTTACCTTTACATTTAATGCTTTATTACAAGATTTCAAAAAACAAGGAATTGGTGAGAAATGCTAGTTAATATTCAAACAATCATTAAACGTTCGAATCGAGTAAAGCTTTATTATTGTTCTCTTTCTCTCAATTTAGAAAATTAACTAGAGAGAGAAAGAGAGGGGAGGAAAAAAAAACATTCAATCAACTGCAGCACCAAAATAAAATTAATTAAAAGAAACACTCGATGTCAAGGGGAAACAATGAGTAATCTCAATAAGTAAATTAAACACATAGTTTGACACAAAAACTTCCAAGGCTAATGAACATTGCAAATTTAATTAATTAACTTAAGAGACCTTCAGAGTTTCTGAATTAATACTTAGAAAGAAAAGGAGAGAGGGGGAACTTAATTAGTTAGAAGAACTAACTCGCTACTGTTGGAAGCGACTTAAAATAAGTAATATATTTTTTTAATGAAAAATAAGTAGAAGTGTGCATACAAACATGCATTACATACATGCACGTCCACACGCATGCACACACAGAGAGATTTTTTGAAGTATAGCTGTCACAAAGCAACTTTTAAAATATACTTATCAAAACATTTTAATTTATATTCAATAATCAAAGGGGATTTCTGACCTTCCCCCTTCCACCCCAACATTAAATTTTTACTTGACGAAATCGTTTATGAAATTCTTCCCGAAATTTCTAATATAAATAAGTGATACTATAAAAGTCGAGAATTATATAAAACTAAAATTTCTTCTAATACTGCATGTTTTTACACGGCACCTTTATTTTTGCATAGACAATCTATCGTTTTTATGAATATTAAATGATGCTAATCATAGAACATACATACATGCTTGCTATTATAATACTAAAAATAAAATGTTTCTACATTTTATATCAGTATTAAACATAAAATTACTAAAATTAAATAATTTTTATAATAAAATAATATACCTCAATAAATTTTTGCTTCATTTTCATTACAGTATTTTTTAACTTAGGATAATATTATTAATTTGATTTTTGGTTAATGTGATAACTTTACGGTTTTTTCTTTTAATTCTGTAGTATTTTCGAATTTTTACTAAATACATTTTAATGAGTTTTAGTGGTTATAATTAGTATGATTTTGTCTACATATAAATACTATTCAGTTAAGATGTGAGAATAATGATATTAATTAAAATTCCTCCTCCCTCACATAATAATTTTCTCGTTACGTTCCTGTTTTCTAAATAGTAAATCTTTAAATCTTCAACAGAGTAACTGTTTCTCAAACAGCCTTCGCGAAAAATACTAAAAAAAAAAAAAAGTAAGCAATAAGTAAATGATAAATAGTTAAGAGGAACACTTTCAATTAACACCGACAAACTAAAACAAGAAAACGAAAAGGACAGAGCTGTAAGCTGAGGGGTTGAAGAAGAAAAAAAACACATAAAACATCGACCCAAGAATAATTGTTACTGTCAAAAACTTGAAGAGAAACCTGCACTGAAAAGAACAGCAAGACTCTTCTGGAACCTGACGAAAAAGAAAGGCAGCGGTAGAAAACGATTAACTCGGAATATCTGGCCTTGAAAAACGATCCAAGGTTGGGTTTGAAGAAGGCAAGGGTTCAAAACGCGAAGAACTAAATAAATAGAAGCCGAAAGAGAGATTCTCGTTTTCCTTCTTTTTTATTACCTCTTTAAACAAACGCCGCTTATTTGCAAACAACTCAGAAGGGGCGGGCCAATGAGACTTAATTATTAAAGCCCCGCCCCCGGCTGCACGTCGCGGATCTAATGGGCGGAGAAACTGGTTTGGAAAGTTCTTTTAGGCAGGATTTCACGGGATATGAAACAGCGGGTACTATCCTATAGCGATTATCAGTCGGCACCGATGATTATGAGTTTCTCATACACAAGGCCAGATGGTGCATGTCTTCAGCGGGGGGACCCTAAACATGCTGACGTCGGTCGGCTTTGAAGAAATTTGAGATGGTAATAAAAAATAATCGAGTAATTCTAGTTTAGAACACTGAATTTGAATTACAGCGACATGGTAAACCAGAATAAAGAAGGTTATATTCCACCTTCAATTTCTAGAACATCAAAATTAAATTATTTGGCGTTTGAATCACCAGATGGTTATGCACTGACACTTTAAACAGCGGTACAAGTCGATCAAGGTTCGACGTTATTTTTTAAAGAAAATATTTGCAAGTTTTTTTAGTGTAATAAATAAAACGTTTGTTTTATTTTTTAAATACACGTTTGGAGTATTTAATTCGAAATTACAGAGGTAAAAAGATGTATTTTCTTCCTTCGGTTCTTAAAAAAAAAAAAACGATTATAAATAATTCATCCTAATTCTCGTTTTGTAACAAATCCTTTTAGTTTAGCTAAAATTTATTCATTATACCAAATAAATTAAGTATTTTATTAAATATTCAAAAAAAAAATTTTGGTTTAAATTAACATATTGACTAAATTATAGGGCAAAATATTTCTTTAATCACCAAGTGAAAACTTTATCACTCCCAGTTGCTCTTAAAATAAGAAAACATAAATTTAAAAAAAAATTATATTTTTATTTTCAGTGACAACCAAAGTGACATTAAATACATACAATATACTTAAAATGGATTATAGTAATATTAATTTTATCTGTCCTTCTCACCCAGAATATTACACAGCAATTCAAAGTTCTCATGAAAGATATTTAGCCTTTACAATTTAAAAAAAAAAAAAAAAAAAATGTAAAATTCTTAATTTAAAACAAATATTTTAAAGATTAATGCGATATTATATGATACGCAAATAAAGATTATTACTGCATTATATTTTAATAACGATAAATGTTTTGAAAAATAATTAGTTATCTTATTCGTGTAATACACACAAACATAAGAGAAAGGGATCTATGGCGTTTTCTTTACTAGCAAGGGGCATTCATGGGGCACAAAAAATACGTATTATCACAATCGCAACCCGAAAATCGGAAGAAAATAGTATCTCTTACTCCAAGAACACAGAAATAAATCATTAAAACTTTATTTAAGGCTCGAAACTATTTCTAGGCTATCAATGCCTGAAGTATATGAAATATTTTCTATTTCGCATACTTTGCAATAAAAAAAAGACGTTAATACGATAAACAAAACTTAAAATTAAACACCTTTTGGAATGACATAAGAGTCTACTTGAATTTAAAATTAAAGAACAAAAATGTAAATTTTGCACAACTATGAAAGGACTTCATACAGTACAAACATTAAGACCGAGTGAGTCATTATTAACATAGCGAGAACTATTAGCGACGGACAGCGTAATTCTGAACCTCGATCAAGTGACGAGGCCGACACCTAAGCTGGCACTACTTTCATCAAACCCCACCCCACTAGGAGCCTCGACAGAGTTAATGTGCATTAACTCCGTAACATGGTAAGTCTTAGCAGCATCAGGGCTCGAAATCATACGACTCAGTGGGTTCGAGCTCTGATTATTGCTAAGAGCAGATTTGTTTTATTTATAAACTGATATGTTCATATTAATTTAATTTTTTTTTATCTTATGGCAGCAGGCCGCATACTATGACCCCTAGACTATCGCGGCCACTTCTATCATTCAGAAGTAAGCACTTTTCACTTAACTGGAAACCAGTTAATCACTGAGCCAGTCTGGAAAAGACGTAAACCTGTGATAAGTACACATATTTTTCAAAAAGGGAAAAAATATATATAATGCAATAAAATAAAAATGAAACACTCCCTCTTAAAACATTAAAAATTAATTAAAAAATATCTTTATAACTTTTACTGCGCAAAATAAACTTGTGAAGTTGTTGTTCAGCAGAGTGTAAAATGCCAGTCTAAATTTTTCTCACTTGCGTTTTACGGTGTCTTACTTTGCTGAACAACTTCTAGTTTAGAGAATAATTGGAAATTTGTTTTTTTTTTTTCATGTTCAACTGATATTGATATATGATTTTCTATTTAATTATCTACTTTTCGAAAATTTCTTATTTCTTTTTTTATCTCCAAGTAATCCAAGGCTCTTCAATATTAAGAAAAAAGGCGAACGATTTGAGAGGTTTAAAAAAAAAAAAAAGAAATGGAAAAATTGCTTGAAACACTTAATCATGATTAAAACTTCAAGTATTTAAAAAAAACAACAACACGATTCTAAACTTTGAAAAACAATGGTGTCTGAACTCATAATTTCAGAACATAAAAAACGTTATTCGACGGAAACTATTATAAATCAATAAATTGATTTGAATTTTAAGTATTACGGAAAAAAATTAACTCAAAATGCTTTTCATAACTCATAAGGTTAATTTTTTTTTGTTTTAAAAGAATTCAGCGCTTATATATTCACACAAATTACACAATTACGATCGATGAACATAACGCATCATGCATTGGTTTTCTGCTCTGTCATCTATAACAATACAATCTCACGTAAAATAAGTTTTCGAAAGGCAAGAATATAATTCAACAGTAAATATACAAATATCGTACTTATGCGGGGGAAAAATTGCAAAATTACATAACAGCACAACGAATTTACTCATTAATACATGAAGAAACATTTAAAAAAAAAAAAAAAGTCCAAACAGTATTGTAAAAGTTGAAAAGAAAAAGTATTTTGTTTCGTAAAAGGGTAAATTTCACGCAATAATGATTTTTTACTCTAGATGAGTGGCAATTTATTTTCACAGCTTTCATATATAAACAAATGAAAAAAAAAAAAAAATATTTAAATCACAATCACTGGTGGAAATCTACAGGGTAGGCATAGTAAACAGTCCAATAAAATTTGTCAAGAATGAATACTGCAATGATAAAACTCTTGACGGAAAAAAATCTGCTACTAAAACCTTCTACTACGCTTTTTTACAAAAAAAAAAAAAAAAAAATTGCTGAAATGTAAAGGAATTTATACGATTTCTGAATCGAATTTCATTATTGAATTACAAAGACATTAACATAAGGCGAAAAATAATACATATTTTAAAGAGAAAAATGCTTAATGAAAATAATTGCTAAAGTAGCCACATTAAAAAATTAATCATGTTTTTTTAAAAGAAAGTTATAAAAATTTTCTGATGATTTTGTTAGATACAATGTTGCATTAAAAAGCCAAGAAAATCATCACACTTCCTTAATGGTTGCGAAATCCTACCATTCTTTGAGATAAATCCAATTAAGAGAGATGACATGTAACAACTGTATTCATTTTTATCTTCCGATGCTTCAAGATAAATATTCAGACGACTAGCAAGGCGGGGAGGGAGTACAGGGGGAGTCACTTACATAGAAGATGACAAACATATGCCAGTTATGATCTCATTATCATTATCTGAATCAAGATTTAGCTGCTTGGCTCCGCGACTGACATTGGGAAGACGTTCTTCAAGATACTACTACATATTTTAAAATATCTGGAGCTTATGAAAACAAGGCGGGAAAAAAAGGAGAATGTGAATTAACAAGACAAAATTTTAAGTAAAGGCATCCATGTTTGATCATAACCATTTTCGAACAGATATGGTATGCTAAAAGAGATAGTTAAGCAATAATACAACAAGGAGTATCATTATTTCAGTTCAGTCGTGCGAGATGCTCTCTACCCCCCAAAAATAAGCAAGTATAAAAGATTTCTGAGATAATAATTTCAATTTGTTTCTGCTTACTTTGAGAACGGAAAAACTAATTATTTACATTTCGTTTCAGAAGCCGGGCATTTAAAAAAGAGAGAGAGACCGAGACGAATCAAAAAGAAAATATTATGGAATTCTGTTCGACTAATAACAACTCAAATGTTTTCTAATACTCTACTCACATTAAAAGCTTCTACTACACATGATTTTTGATAACAAGGATTTTTTTTTTTAAAAAAATTATTCATAAAGACTCACAATCATTTAAAGAAGCAATTATTTGAAAAAGAAGGGCAGAGATGAGTAAAAACCATTTCTGCAAGAAGGTTACGGAATATTAAAATTTTCTAGCAAAGGGGAGAAAATACGGATAAAAAAAGTGTATAATTTAAAACACATAGCTCTAAAACAGACATGCCATATAACAAAGATTTATAGAAGAAACAATGTTAAAAAAATCACGACATATCTTTAGAAAACCATTAATTATACTTTTTTTTTTTTATCTATATCGTTAAACTTACATATTTCCTAAATTACATTCTTTGCTTTCATACTGAGTTTTATTTCCCAAAAAGAAGGGGGGGGGGGGTTTATACAGCATCTTTTTTTCCCATTTGAATTTTAAAAATTGGACTTTTAAAGCAGAGCAATAAATACATACTTTATTTATTGATATTTTAAAAGAACTTAAAACTGCTTATTTTTATTTAAAAAAGCTGTCATTTATTTTATAATCTACGCGTAACTCTTACGATTTTTATGGGATTAAAATTCAGATCCCATA
The DNA here is from genome assembly GCA_019974015.1 of Nephila pilipes. Classification (NCBI taxonomy): domain Eukaryota; kingdom Metazoa; phylum Arthropoda; class Arachnida; order Araneae; family Nephilidae; genus Nephila; species Nephila pilipes. The sequence continues at coordinate 562,039 of BMAW01006826.1, forward strand.
GAGATTTGAAATACAAAATTAACAAAGTAATCTGCAAGCTCAGTTTCTGTCCACATTAATTCACCAAGGTTATACTTTAAAACTTTATTTAAGCATTCACACAGAACAACAATCTCATACGATGAAAATAGCTGCTTTAAAATAAAAATTATTGTTTTTTGCCTACCTCTGTGTCACCAAACCGGCTTAATACCAATTTAAGCCGCAAATTTTATAGATGTCAGTTATTTTTTTTAAATGTCAAATTTTTAAGAATTATAAGTTATCGTTAAAACACCTCTAGAGACCACGCCTAATTTCATTAGAAATTAGTTGTTATGAGAAACTTGTTTTCACAGAGGAAAATTTTTTTTTAAAACCGAATTAAGTGAAACAAAATAGTGCTCGCATCAGCACACATACAAAATTAAAAATAACTCATTAGCAAACGTGAATTAAACAAAAAAAAAAAAAAAAAAAAAAAAAGGCGAATTTTAAAAATAATAAAAAAAAAAAAAAAAAAAAAAAAAAAATGCGTATTTTTCGAAAGATTACGATATAAAGCAATTGAATTAAAAGGATATAATGAGAAAGATATTTTTTTTCTTCTTTTTTGTATATTTATTCTTCCATAAACAATTGTCCGAGATTCAAAACAACATAATGGTTAATTCCATTAACTTAAAAAAATGTTTAATAAACAAACAAAAAAAGTATTAAATATAAATATTCTCATCGCTCAGTTTTTTCAAAACAAAATAATTATCAACGAAAAAAATCTGTTGGAAAGGCTTTCTAAAATTTATACGAAATTAGTTGTCGAAAGTATCAATTCAATGAAATTTTCATGCGAAATGTATTTAAAGGCTTGCTTAGCTAAAAAGTTGTATTTTAATAGGATATACAAAAAACGAATCAAAAGAATCCGACAACTTTATTGAATATGAATTCCAGGGACAACGACATTTCAATTCCAAATTATCGGAAAAGGATTATGTCTTCTCTCTCCCCACACAGTTCTTCCCACACATAATTCGTCATGAAAGCAGTAGCTTCATTTTCCCGTCAAAACTGATCGTAACTCGTTGCCAACATATAAATCCTAGAACCATAAGAGGGAAACAAAATCTAAAAACTTTTTCAAAAATTCAATTTTTCAATTGATTGAACACGGGAAAAAAAAAGAACAAGGAAACCTGATATAACCATACTTTTCGGCGGCATTGCACAAGCAAGGAATGACAAAACAAGGGAGAAAAAGTGTCCCGACCGCATAAGACAAGCATAAGCAATAACCTATTTTGGGAACAGGACAACAGAGGACCATAAACAACGGAAACAGATTGAGACACAGGTTCGAACAACAAATTACACTTGTCTTAGCTGGACTTTCTCACGGAAAAACATGACCATAATGGCATATTTAAGACCAACCTTAGCAATGCTCTAGTTATTTCCAAACCGCGGTGAACAATTCTTCAGCAGATGTCTCGGGAAGATGACCGAACATGCAGAAAATTGCTTTTGTAAGGCACCTTGCTTAAGGAATACATTTTCTCATTTTTCTTTTATTTTTCATTCCGGGAAGGGGCACCAACCGACCCCTTCAATTTGGTGCCCTCTTCTGCATCCGTAGTTTGCTATTTTGATGCTAATTAGGCTACCATATGGGGAGCGGGAGACAGCTCCGAAAAGAACTTCAATGCCTTTGAAGTGGGGGCATAGAACGGTACGCCCCTTTAAAGCGTTCTCGTGTTTTTGATGATATACCTTAACCATCAACTCGGGGGGAATAAGCAAAACTGAATAATAAAATATCTAATATAAGTTATTAGTCAAGTAGTAGAAAAGACGTATTATATTTTTTTCACTTCACAATTTTTTTTTCTAAAAACGTATTTTTTAGAAACAGTTACTTATAAAAAAAAATTGGAGGTATTTTTTTTCCTTCCGTGAGCTCATTTTAAGAGATAAAGCTGTGCCTGGAATGCTTAATTATTAAAAACAGATGGCTGATTGTTACATGAAATTTTAGAGAGAAAAAAAAATCGTGTTTTTCCCCCCAATATTGTGCAGAAAATATATGAATAAGATTTCTAATGGAATTTATAATTATGTTACAATTATGATATAACAAAATATTATATAACTGAGAGTATTTTTTAAAAAATTTATTTTATTCTTAACACATCATATTATATTATATATCAATCCAACAGACAACTTTAAATCTTACTTCATATAGTTAAAAGGAAAGTTATATCTGACTGTTTAAAATGCTTCAAAATACTAAAAAGTTAAAATTTAAAAAGTAGACAACTTTATTTAAAATTTTTTTTGATTATTCTCACTCTAAAATAATCAAATGTTATTAAAATCATTCGTGGATTATTATTATTATTAAATACTACTCACCTAATAATGCAAAAGCTGAAAATAAAATATCAAATTTCTAATTCGAATGGCTTCTAAAATAATTACCATCCAAAATAGTGCAAAATACTTGTGTATTAATCAGAGAAGTAATTTGTATTCAAATTAAAGTTCAATAAAATTATACAGACTTTATGAAGAAATCAGATCTGGAAAATATCTGAATAAGGGTATACTTTAAGGAGATACAAGACTCAAAGTACTAAAATACCTCATTTTTTGAAGGATCTTCCAAAAATTTAGTTCGAGTGGTTTTTAATAAGTACATATTCAAAAACTGTATCTGTATCTTAGGAGAAATATGAAACCAAGAAACAGTGATATCAAACACAAAACTGTATATATTTTGCATCGTACGTCTTGTCTAGTCTGACAAGTTCAAAATGGTCATTAAAATCATCAGCCTTGCAATTTAGGAATGTGAGTGAGTGAGTGAGTGAGTGACTGTAGGGTCTAATGGCGCAAGAGCCAAAGTAGGCTATGCTGTGCAATTTAGGAAAATGAAACCAAAATTTTACTGACTCCGAGCAAAGATTAGATTTTTCTTGTCGCTAAATATAGCAAACGTTTTAAAGACAACCATTGGACAGAGTTTGCCGACTGAAACGCTTTCGGGTTATCCAAATACCGAAGTTTTCGGTTTATCGGTATTCGATGCTCTACTTAATGCTTATTTTCCCGTCAATATTTATTCCCACAAATTCGGGTTTTGTGTACGTGTTTCGCGTTCCCTTAATCATAAGAGTCCAATTTAGTTTTTCAATTTTCCTATTCAATCAGAAAATAACCTGTTTTCGTTGAGTTAAATATAATCCGCGCAAATTGCAGATGAAACAGATATAAGCATCTAGAACACGTGGTGGCAAACAAAACAAAAGACAAGAGCACACGATGGAACCACAACTACAAGAATATCTTGAGGTTACACATAATAACCAACCGACAAACATAGGAATGTAACAATACTTGTTCGTGGCCAGCAGGGGGAAAAAATGAATAAACACTAGTATGTAATTGCAGTCCACGCGAGGGTACATTATCTCTCTTTTCCCTTTTATCAATCTCTTTAAGCATAATAGAATAACCAACCTTGTCATCAGAGTACTTCAAAGAAAAGGAAATCATATACAAGAAGCACGCTAAAACAAATACAACGGGTTATGGTGAAATAAAATGCAATCTGAAAGAAGAAAAAAAAAAAGGACTTGGACTTATCAGACACAAATCATCAATGCTTATCATATACTAAAGATCTAGTTGCATACTATTGTCAAGAGTGTAAATACAGTCTTTGTAAGAATCATCGATCAATCATTGGTAAAGACTCCACATAAGAACCTTGCTGGACATAGTCAATCAAAATGTCACCAGCTAACTATTGTCTGAAGCATTGGCTTGATGACTGGGGCTGATAACAGATGATTGGAACACATGTAGATTCACCATACATATAATATTCGCCATACATTCATGTTGCATGTAATACTCATCGAAAAGGAGAAACATTTATATCATAGTGATATAACTGAGAACAAATATAAAATGTGCAATAATTTTTGTTAAAAAAATTTGAGTACCTGAAATTTTTTGCTCAACTCTATGGAAAATGTATTGATTTTTATATATTATACGAGACCACGAAGTATATTTTCCAAAGTTATCTGAATCACTCATCACGAGTGCCGAATTTGAATAATCGATATATTCAATATATAAATATTTTTACGAATAATATATTCAATCGATGAAAGACGCTTTTAATATCTTATTTTAAATTGGTCTATGAAAGCTACCGTATTAAAATGCAATAAGATTTTCTCTCAACATTTTACGAATATTACTATACTGGTGCGACAAAATATTTTGTTGTAATTAAAAATTAATAAATTCAATGTTATTAGTTCAATTTTTGGAATAAAGACAATAGTTTAAAATTTATTACCGAATATTTTTAACTTTCCGATTATCCATTAATCAATTTACTATGTTTGCATTTTAGAATATAAATCAGAGCTAAAATATAACAAAAAATAAAGGTTACCATTGTTGCCTCATAATCAATATTTCGTCCTATTTTCTACGGTGATATTTAAAGAGATAATGCTATAGAATTACATTGTTATCTTATTTGATCAGTTCTTACAAAACAATGTCCCTAGACTTTTTTTAAAAAATTATTTATTTAAAACGATAAGTATTTAAATCACTCATAAAAACATAGAACAATCGAACCAATAACAAAAATTGTTTACATCTAAGATCAATTTTCATTAAAAAGACGAACAGTTATGTTTTAGAGATTCCATACAAAAATAGCCGAAATCAAAAACAGAAAATAACCAACGAACGGGGGGGGGTCGAAGAGAGGGGAGTAATTTTTTTTATTTTTTTATTTCACGGTTCATAATCTTCACCTTGGATTCTTAAAAACTGCACGCAAAAAGGCAGGAAAGAAAAGCATGCAGACTAATTAAAAGTTATTTAAAAGAATAGCAAATCACACGAAAGAATCGAAGACGTAGACCAGACAAAATAATACAATAATAATAATAAAACTGTATCAGTCTCCAATTCATCTGCGGCCAACCAAGATGATTTTCCAAGTGTGCACCGTTGGCAGGAGGCACTATCTTCAAAAGAAATCAGATCGTCTGAGGAAAACGCAAATTAGACACGGCAACTTCGAAATTCACGGCTGAAGGCAATTGGCGGTTATTAGAAGGGCGCTCTACCGATATTTAACAGCATTCTTCTCCATTCAAGGCCGCCCGCGAGTTCAGCAGCAGAAGGTGGATTAACACGAGATCTTTTTAACGGGGACTGTCCATTCTTCGCCAGTCAAGCCTGACGAAGCGGGTCGCTGAAGCGTCCGCTCTTCCAATTGTATGCCACCTGTCATTCTGGTGTGATTAGAAAATATTCTTCCCATTTTCATTATGCGGGATGACTTGTTTTTTATTAACGTTTGCTCTCCGACGGAAGAACAGCTACGAGATGTGTGCATCCAGCTGTTTACAGGTGTACACACAAATGAGCAGTCGGGGGCTTCCTACTGAGAGCTGGTAAAAAGTGTTCCATAAAAGAGCAATTGGAGTTCAATGATCCTATTTTGGAACCTCAAATGGGTATTAGAAGAAAGTGGCGAGTGGATTTTAAAAGGGTTCTGTTAAACCTGTCTTCGCCTTATGTTTAAGGAATAGGACCTAAGCTGGAAATAATAATCTGAAATAGAAAAATGTGCGAAAATTCTTTGGCATATACTATTACTGCAGTTTGAATTAATTTTTTTTTAAGTTAGCAATCTGCTCAGTATTTCATCTAATGCAATTAAAATGTCAAATAAGTTTGTAGCTTTATATATTACACAGAAAAAAAATATTTATTTAATATTTTCATTTTAAGGATGTAGTATAAAAATGGGTATAAATGTTACAGTCACATGAATTTATATTCATATTGATACATTTTTCTAAATCAGATTTTTCAAAGTTTGGATCATATTCTTCAATTGCCGAAGATAGCTTCAAGAAAGTTGGATGTTTTGGCTTCATAAAGTGAGTTTAGGTTCTATTTTTTGATTAACCAATCTTAAGTAATAAATTAACAATACGTTGATTAAGAGAGAACAAAAATTCATTTATAATTTTGTTTTTATACCAGACTTTGAAACACATAATCACGCTTTAAAAATTGGAAGGGGAGTTGAGATTAATTAAATATGATCGTAAGACGAGGCAATGTTTTTAACACCGCATCGCAAAATTATTGAATATCAATTAAAATCAAATTATTAATGCATTATCATATTTCTCCAATAATTAATTACTCATTTATCAGATAATTAAATACCGGAGAAGAAACAAAAACTCTTCATATGTTTTACATATACATCAGATTTTATTTTTCGACAATTGGATTAACGCTGAAAAATTATGATGGTAATCTAATCTCTCTCTAGGAGGAGAGGAGGAATATTTTTTTTTAAAAAAATCCACTTTCAAAATATCTTACTTAAATGTTGTTCAATATTATATATGTTCAAGTTCTGTAAATAACAGTTAAAATTACTATAATCACATTTGTTGTACATTCCTTTCGGTTTATTGATAGGTATATATTTTAGAATATCCTTCTGATATTCTAAAATATATTCGTACATATTCGCAAATCAACTGAGGCAAAACACTTTTTTTCCACATAATTACTAAGACAAACCTGATTTAGCAGTATAGATGAAAGTTCTTCAGAATATTAAGAAAGAAATACGCATAAAAATGCATATAAATTACATTACTAACAATGAATCATCTGTGCTCATGGGAAAAAAAAATAATAGTTTTGTACAGAATAAAAACAGGAATTTAATAATTTCAAAGTTTCATTCTCTTGGGTTGATAAGAGTATTTTATTTATAACAGAAAAAATTGAGGATTTATATCTTTCATTTAAATAAGACAATTAAAAACAGTTTAAATAGTATATATAAAGCGTTCAGTTTCACTTTGAAAGCATTCCTATGTGCATAACAAATATATATTTTGTTACAAGTGCTTACAATATCCTACGACGTTGGAAATTTAAATATTTTTAAAATATAAAATCATCACACAGAACAATTTGACATTGAGGTACATAAATTACGAACTTATTTATCTGAGACACGATTGAGGACAAGAAATTTTTTTTTAAAGAAACATCACAAGATAAGCAGAATGCTAAAGCGATCTCTTTGGATACACATAAGCAATAAAAACAATCGTAACTCATTCATCATCGACACATTCACACCTTCAGACTTCACCAATATCCAATTTGTCTTCAATTAGACAGAACACGTCACATCAGAAGATCGAATTACAATCTCGCCACCAAACCAAAACTCCCTTCCTTTTAACTTATCTCATCCCACTCACGGACCACAACACGGCTTCATACTCAATAAACAAGATGGAATACCTTAAGACACATCACGTATACCGCATTCCTCCACCCCTACCCCCTAAGAAACGAATAATGGAGAAGGGATTCTGAGAGACAGTGGAAAATAAAGGTCGGTGGGTCCTAACCGATGAGATGCTAAAGGTACAGGGGGAGGTGAAATCGAATGCAGGGGGGGAAGGCATTACAAGAAGCCACATAGAAGGGAGGGAGGGACACCCGAACAGAGGCAATGCAGTCATCCGACCAGACAGACGAATCCGGTTCGGGCAACGAAGCGAAAAAAGAAGGGGGGGGGGGGCAGTATTAAAAGAAATAAAAAATAGAAAAAAAGTAGCAGGGAAAGAAAAGGAATCTGGTTGTCCAACTGGGAAGATGTTATCAATGGAGACCCGCAAGAAAACGTCAGTCCTTCCTTTGATGATGAACGCATGGAGAATTTTATTCTCATCGGGAACTCGGATGGGATCTCCTCCCCACGTTTTCTACGAATAAAAAGAACTTTTTTTTTCTCTTTTCATGAGGAGGTAGATACAGTATTTAAGGACATTGGTAATCATATTAAGTTACTGGTGCTCGTTCATTCTTCTTGGGTACGGATTAGTGTCTAAGTTGAGAAATGTAAGAATGGTATTTATTAATCACCGGAGTAACCGGACGGGTTGAGGATTCTTTGTGTCCGGGGAATTAAATATGCTTGGTCAAGGTTCAAAAATATTTCGAACTGACAAAGAAAGCGGTGTTTGTAAACCGAAATTGGTTAAAAACAGAAAAAGTCTTTAGAAAACACACGCATTTTTTTTAAAAAAAATATATTTATTATTATTATTTATAAAACTAGACAAGAATGTTGGTGGTTCCTATATTTATATTCGGATCTTTTATGAATCATTAGCTTTTAAATTTCAAATGATGGTTTTAAAAGTAAGATTTACTGAAAATGCATTGAAAATGAAGTAAATAAATAGACAAACGTCGTATAAGACATAGTAACAATTTCAGGATAACAACAATAACAATAAAAACATGTTGAACAATATTTATTACTGAAGAAAAGACAAGAACGAGAAGAAAGAAGCATTATAACAATGCATAATAAAGATAAACATTTTTTTTAAAAAAAAATATTCCCGTTCTTTATATGTAATTATTATACACATGCATAACAAAAGTGAATTAAGAATTAAGGAAAGTCATACATGGTTTTCAACAAAATAAAAGAAAATAATTAATTCAAATAAATAACAAAAAAGTGAATAATTTAACCGATGAAAATCGCCCTTCAAAAGACTATCAACTGTTTAATTTTGTAATCAATTCTTTCAACAGATTATTTCACAGAACTTTAGTGTGATATGAAATTCAAATCAACATTACTCTATCTAGAAGTACAGAAAAAAAATTATATCTTCTACCCCTGGAAGGAGACACATAAATCAAAAACATTAAACTAAACACCCTACTAAAAATAAAAACCAACTCATCTTTCGTAAAAGAAGTTATTATGGTCAACACCCGCCGGTCAAAAAAGTTCCATTTACGTAGAACGACAATTCAAACCCCACACCCTCGCCTTAACTCCTTTTTTCCCTTCCTTTTCCATATTCTCATCCTTCATCTCTAGGCAGCGAGCCACTCTTTCAAAGTGTTACAATCCAGACAGCGTAGATCGTCTTTACTTCCTGCTTCTTTTTTCAAACGAAGACATACCGCGCGAGGAGAAAATTGCTTTCTTATCGAAGGAAGGAGGGGGGGGGGTACAGATATATATATAGATGCATAAAGGTATATCTCAAGGCCACGAGCGTTCATTCTGCAGAATAGAGAAACAGACCTAGGAATTGAATTTAGAAGGGAAAGGAAAAATTTCCCCCCTTCATTCTTTCCTTTTTTTTCTGGGCGAGTGAGAAAAAAGAGAAAACGAAACGAAAATTGAACGCTCAATCTGTTTCGTTATAAAAGTCCAGAGAGAAATGTTTATGGCGTTTTTCACGAACTCCTACTTTTCCCTCACTCCCATTTAAATCCCGAGATTCCTTCCCTTCCCACCTCCTACTTCGAGTCCGTCCGAACAGATTGACCGGCCCCGTATGGAAGGAAGGAAGGAAGAGAAAATTCTCGCGTTCTGTCCCTCTCAAAGATAAAAAAATATAAATAAAATGAAACGGATGGAATGGAAAGAGAAAAATTGTAGCTAGTAGGAAAGCACCCCGAGAGAGAGAGAAAAGTTTCTATATACTTTTTTATTTATTTTTTTTTATCATCTCGGACGAGCAGACGAAAATTTTCCGCACCGAAAGTCACAAATAAAATGAGTTTATTTTTCTTACCCAGACCAGTTAAGGCACGAAGTTTTAGAAACGCGACTAGAGAGACAATTTTTTTTCCCACTCCTCTTGTGGTACCAGTCAGGAAGAACTTTTGAATTTGCTAAAATTTAAAAGACTGGACATGAAGGGAATACAAATAACACAAGCAGGGAGAAAATAATAGAGGATACAGAGGAGAAATACAAATATTTTATTTATCGTGACCTACAAACACAAAAAGACAATAGAAACCGAATAAAGATCCACGAGAAAATCTTGTTCTCAAACAATTGAACCTACTTTGGGTAAACAAGCCACGAAATAATGAACAAAAAAATTCTTCACATTTCAATTACTCTTAATTCTTTCACCATGTTGTTAGACTATTTTAATCAAGTCTGCAATGTTCCCATCGCATGTTAAATTTTAAAAAAAGGAAAAATTAATATGGTACATAAAGCAAGTTGTTGAAATCTTTTTAGTGAAATGAATTATTAGTGTTTTTTCAATAAACTAAATTAAGGTAGCATAATGTAAGCCCGAAGTTTTTAATTAAATATGGCCGCTCCTAAATAAGGTAATTATTGAAATCTTTTAATAGTATAATCTAGTCCAATATACTAACAAGAGAATACTTAAGGAAATTAAATGAATAACCTTGCACGTTCTATCATACATCAACCATCTGAAAAGAAAATTAAAAGTGCAGGGAGTAATACGGAATGCTGTTATGTTAATTGGTTATTGTTAAAAAAATTTCTAATTAAAAAAAAACATGCTTACATTTTCATCAAATATGAATTACATTTCATTCAGTACGTTTTTTTCAACGCCAACAGCAAATATTTCATTAGTTCAGATTTATATTAAGTTTTTTTTTTTTAATTCTCAATGTCTTTGCTCTATGTTAAAATTTTTTTTTTTTCCAGCTTCATTAAAAAACATAAATAGCTCGAACCAAATGAAGATAATCTTGAATTTATTAATTTTTTACTTCACGAGATACTAACAAAACAGAGAAAATAGGAGGGGAAAAAAAATGGAAACGGATATGAGAGTAAGATACAGTTTAACACTGTGTAAAGAAGTAATGAATATATGAAATAAAAATACCTAATACAATTATTAGAAGTCCTTACCATTTTTGGAAAAAAAAAAAAAAAATTAAAGTCTAAAAGGTACATATTCTACGTCCGGAAGAAGGGAAAAAAAAAGGGGGGGGTGCGATAATCTTGTGTTTAACGGTAAACGAAACTCGGGTAGTGACTTTTTATCGTCACACTTCGAAGCAATAAGAGGTTCAAAGGACGACGGACCTCATAATTTAGACCTCGGTGCAGAAACGAGGACGACACCCGAGTTTTCCCCCTTCCCAAGCTCCCACACATCCACAAAAGGGAAATTTGGAGCGTCAACAGATTTAACGGTCATCGGCTCACGGTATAGCAAGTATTTAATGGCATCAGGTCTCAAACCTACGACTCGACGAAAACAACGCCGGACCATTACTAATTTAATTTTCAAACTAATCGATTCTGCATGACATTTGAGTTAATTTGAGTAATTTTGTTCATTATAATAATAGTCATGAACACAATTTAAAAAAAGATACAGTTTTAGTTTGTTTGTTTTTTTCCGTTTCAGTTTTTATTAACGCACTAGAAGCAACACGGGGGAGATTGGCAGAGAATCTCGTAATTTTGAACCTCGGTCAAATGACGAGGACGACACCTGAGCTGGCACCTCCCTCTCTTAACTTCCACACCACGCAAACGGGAGGACTTTGGGCCCCGACAGATTTAACGTGCATCAGCCCCGGCGGGTCTTTAGCGGCCAAGACTCGAACCCGCGACTGAACGAAAATCGCCGGCCGCGAATCCGAAACCATGACCACTAGGCTACCGCGGCCACTAAAAAGAGATACAATATAAAAGATTAATAAATGTTTCATTATTTCATTACAACATTCATACATATATCTCTGTATATGAGTATTTCTATGCAAAGACATATTCATATGCTTGTACATAGACTGAGTCAGTGACTGGATTTTAATGGCGCAAGAGCCAAACACTTGTTAAATTTAATCAGAGTAAAAAATTTTAAAAATATGAATCAAACACAGTGAAAAATAAGAAAAAGATAAAATATCAAATTTGGTGTAAATTGTACATAGGCATTGGAAAAACATTATCATTCGAAAAAAAAAAATTCATTTTACATTGATTTTTAATTGCATATCCTAGAACAATAATTAACTTATTGAGGAATATATTTTGAATTTTGACTGATTTCATTTGTTTCAAATGATATAGCGCAAGTCCATACACATTGATTCTGGCTATTGAATTTATGATTTTGAAGATATGCAGATGATAAAGAACTAGCGTGCTAATGAATGAATGTGAAGGTTATTGGCGCAAGAGCCAGATGTAGCTATACTGCGCAAACAAGATTTAACTGTGGTGTAGACGTGAAAAAAATTGGGGGAAAAATATGGTTGACAAGAAGGAGGGTCAAAACTAGAGAAGGGTCGCTAGGGTAACCCGTGTTTACCAAAGACAGTAAACCCCGTAGGAAAGAAAAAGTTAACTAGGGTGCCTCGGGATTATGTTGCCCACACTTGCCTGAAGAAGGCAAGTCCCTTGATATAATCCCAAGGGTAGGGTGCCCGGCTATACCCCCAGACGCTGGGTACCCATTTGAGTCACCTCTTACGTCATGCATGAGCTACAGTGGGAATATTCTCTCATACCCGGTCACAAAGATGATACTTCAACCTCAATCACCACATTTCTTTGAGTTCCATGGGTTTCGATGAGCAGTAGTCACAACTATTTGAATAACATTGGGGAAAAATCGAAACTACAATTCGCGACCATGATAGCAAGTTATTAATTGCTATTCAAACAAACTACAGGTGGATTAACAATATCAGATTCAAAAGATATCGAGTAAAGAATATTTTTTTAAAATATAAATCACAAATAAAATCTAAGAATCATGCACTTTTGCATACATAAAAGACAAGCTTACTACTTCATTGAAGAACCATATTATTCATACAACTAAATGTGTCAAAGTCTAATAGACTTTCATATATTTTGAATCCGCCATTCGTTTTGCAGATTATTTTCTGACATAATTTCAATAACAAAAGAGCTCAAATGTGTGACAGCCCTTTCAGAAACAAGATCTGCGATAGTAATAAAACTTTAAAGAATAAATAGGTTTTATCGGTCTTTAAAGAGAAAATTATTGCTTGTTATTTACAATCAAGGACGTTAAAATTAAGCTGTAAAACTTCCTCTAAATTATTTTCACAAACTATAATGTCGGCCGAAAAGAGCAAAATATGCATCGTTGGCAACAAATGTAAACTAAGAGCTAAGATACTTGTCCATATACTACCTCATAATCTTTCTTCCATCAATGGTTCTGAAGCGAAGATTACAATGAGATTTTTAAAAAGTAATAATAAAATTATTCGATTTTCGCGTGAAATTAGTGAAGCAAAAGCTGAATTGCAAAGATTCCATAATGTCACGAAATCAATTGAATCAAAGTTGAATCTAAGAAACAAAGCAAGTGTGATGCAAGGGTCTAAAAAAAGTGACCGCTATGTTTATGACATATGTCTTCCCAAAAATGTCCGAAGCGAGTATAAAAACGATAGGCAATCCTGTCCCAACACGTGCCAGGCAGCACCAATCAGCGATCGTGGATGCGAGGCACACACACATTACAGGTCGGACGACGCGCGTAACGAGACATCGACAAAGAAAAGTGAGGGGATAGGAAAAAAAAAAACTTTCCTCTTTCCTAATGAAGCTCAAATAGAATGAGAGAGAAAGAAAGCAAGGGGAAAAAAAAAACATTTTTTTTTTTTCTCTTCTCTCGCCTCCTTCACGGAAAACGGAAGTCATTGGGAAAAGGTTGGAATGAAAAAGAATCTGAAGAAGAAATAAGAGCTTTGGCCGAAAATGAAGCTTTAACGACTGGTAAGAGAACAAAGAGCATGAAAGTCGGGAGTATTTTTCGTCCGTCCATTTTCACGCCTCGCTGTCAATTGGCAAGAAAGGGAACCGACAACCTTAAGAACCAAATCTAAATCATCTCCCCCCCCCCTTTCCATGACGTCAAGAGCACTGAACTTTGCCCGATCTCTGTGTGTCGGGGTCCTTGGGAAAAAAAAGGATTTTTTTTTATGAGAAACTGGGTGGCTAAAAAACGTCACTCATTGATAGAAGGTAATAAAGGAGACCTACACCTTTTCATTTTCCATTGTTTGTTTGTTTTTTATTAAACTCGCTTATTGGTAAATACGCGTCGAAATTTAAATATGAACATTAAAATATCAATTTTAAATAACATATATCCGTAAATTATAATTTGAACTAAGTTTATACTAATTGAGAAATGAGATACAAATTTAATATAATCTAAATACAGTAATACCTCCCAAAAAGGGACGCACATCGGACTAGACATTTTGTCCCTTAAATTCAGGTGTACCTTACAAGAGGTATTCCTATATTTATTAAATTATTCTAGTAATACTAAATCAAATCATATTATTCATCACTTTTTTCAATCTAATGAAATTATGAAAAATTAACTACAAGCTACAAAGGAGGACAAAATTAAATGATACCCATATTAATTTATGTAAAATATTGCTAATAATTTTAAAATTATTTACCAGAATGTTATTCATTGAAAAACATATAAGTACTATAATATTTAATCTGAAATAAAATCGAAAGCGCACATAAGCGACTGAAATTAAAAATACTGGAAATCTTAGATTTGTAATCTCATGGAAAACAAAAGACGGATAAAAGTTCAATAAATGCGTTTTGAAATTTATTTTAATTTGGGGAGAAAAAAAAGGAATAGCTTTTGTTGCAGTACGAAATCAAAGGCATATCAAATACGACCATTTTGGAAGCCAAAAAATTAATGAAATCATTCTGTAACACACTTTAAAAAAAAACGAGTTACTGTTTATAAAAACAAAATTTTTCCTCGCGTGTTGGCTTATTTAAACTTCGCTCACACCATGGTAGTTCGCAATAAACGACTTCCGCATTTAAGAGACGGAAAAAAAAAAAGATAAATATATTTAAAGCAATTTTTGAAAACAAAATGGAAAACAAATAAACAAACGGAAGACGAGACTACTTTCCTATTACAAATATGCAATAAAGGGGCAAATTCTGGGTAAAAGTTTTTTCTCTGCAACAATCATTCCTCAAGACAATTATAGTAACGTTTTTTAGTAACTTTACCTAGCGATGACGTATTCATCAAGCTGAAAATGAAAAAAGAAAATTCAAACACCAACCGACCTCGTTTCTATTCAAACAACCATCTTCCCAAGACCAGAGAACACAGGGAAAACTATTCGTCTTTTTAAGCGAGAAAAGAACCGCTGGCATGAGAAGAGGTAGACAAAACTATCTCTAGTCGCAATCTTTGAGAGAAAAAAGTACGGTTGGTTTAAACGAGTGAGTAAAAAAGGTACAGTAATAAACACGAGGGAGGGTGAATGTAATTGAAAAACGGAAAATGGAGTTTCTGACCCTTTTCAGCAGCTACTTAGCGTGCGGGTGTGGTAGAAGCGCAACTTCGCTTCGACGGCCCTATTTGTTCAAAGCAAAAAAGAAGTCATGAATAACTCAACGGGATTGGCACGCTTTTGTCATCGGCGACACAGAGTAATTGCGAGTGACCTCGATTAAATAAATTAAATAAGGACGATATGATTCAGAGTTTTATAAACCGAAAATCTGAAGCACGAACGTAATCAATTCGCTTTCTCTATTCGGTAGTTTTAATTCTTTATTTGAATCAATGTTAAAGAACTGAACAACGATGAATGTGTTGACATAAATAGATAACGGTTAAATTAAATGAAAATATAAATCATACAAGGGCGGTTCAAAAAGTACCTATATGTTAGAAATAGGAATGGGATAAGTTCCTGCATTATTGTCCAACGATTTTTTTAAAAAAAATTCGATCATTTTGTTTCCTTTTTTCAAAGAAGTGCATGAGTATGACATCCTTTGCAAGGCAAAAAAAAAAAAAAAAAAGTCGCTACAACCTTTCCGATCGACGAGACCATCTTCGCCTTCTTTGAAGCAGATCCGATAGAAGTAATTTTTTGTTTTAATTATTGCTTGGTTTCTGTAACACAATGATGAATCTAAGTCTCTTCGGGGGTGACAACTTGACGCGGCAGCAATGAAATTTTGATTTTGTACTAAATGACAGCGAAATTAAAATTAATAGACGAATTAGCATTACATTTGTTATGACACTATTTAATAGATATCAGAACTCAATGGTAACATCAACCAACTTCAGCAACGCCCTCTCTCGTAAAAGAAGAGGGGGCAAAGCTATTTTTGAATCTCCCTGTACTTTCAAATTTGTTTATAACAAGGTTTCGGCATTGTTCATATCGGTTTTTACATTACGTCTAACTTATTTAAGCTAATGATAATAAATACATGTAAATAAGCATGGGTAATGGGTAGAATTCTTTTTTAATTTAAGGATGTAACGCCTCCCTTTCATTTAATTTTATGATCATTATTTCTAAGTTGAAAGTCAAAGTAATGGTAATTCACACAATGAAGAGAAGCTAGGTGTGAATCTTCATTTAGTTCATTTATTCAAGATATGAATATTTATATAGTTAATAGTCTTCCTCTGTCTACAAACCCTCATCTAGCTTAAAATCTAGTATCAAATTAATATAAACAATTAATCTAAACAATTAATCTTAACAATCTACTCCAGTTCGCGCGAATACAAGGATTGAGGACTCAAGCAATACATCTGATAAAATCTCTTCAAAAAGAATCCCTAAACAAAGGCAGTCTGCAACAAATAATTACTTGTTAAACTTCAATTTCTGCTATACGTCCTCAACCGACTACTCCTTATTAATTCCAATATTCGACTCCCCGTCGCTTTTCCTTAAATCCATTCACTACACTTATATTTTAT
Source organism: Nephila pilipes (assembly GCA_019974015.1). Lineage (NCBI taxonomy): Eukaryota > Metazoa > Arthropoda > Arachnida > Araneae > Nephilidae > Nephila > Nephila pilipes. Next base: position 578,718 of record BMAW01006826.1, read on the forward strand.
CGATTTTGCGTATATCACATTTCATATGATTAGGAAGGTGTTGAAAATTTAAATATAATATCAGATGCTAGTTAGTTAAAAAAGAAGGTTCTTTATAAGGAGAGGACAATTTGTCTTCAAATTTTTTGTGATAATTAGTAATTTATTTCTGAATTTTTCCTAATCTATCAGTTTCCTATTGTATATCAGTGTCAAATGGTAATTTACTACATTTTTTTCTTTCTAGGTTAGTTAACATATGTAATTGATGTAAGAAGTCAAGCTTGGTTACATAATTATGAGTGGGCATGTCTCATACTAATATAACACTAATTTCTCTCAATCATAAATCTATATATTCTCACGGAGTCTTTAAATGAGATCTTTTAATATTAAAACTTTGATACTGCGATGTTAAAGAGGTTCTACAATAATCAAGAATTTAAATATTAATCTTTTATTGTAAGTTGCATTTAATTTGATACAAACAATCTTAATGGGCTTGTTTAAATGCAGGTTTTCTTATTTCATTCACGTATATTTGACAATAATTTAAAAGCATACTGCGTCTATAAATCTCCCATATTTTTATATATATATTTTTTTTTTGGCAAAATATTCGAAGCAGCATTATTTCCCTCTTTAAATACGTCAAATCGGAATAGAACATAACTAAATATGTGCAGTATTTATATTGTGGTATTAATTATTCAAAAGCTAATTATAATACTCTAAAAAGAGTTTTTAACTTAGAGATAGCTTTATTTCTTTCTTGTATAAACATACATTAATTATTAAAATATCCAGTTTTGTATTTACACACATAATTTCAATTATGAACACAGCGATGAAAACCTATTTATTCGTTCAGTTGAAAATATAAGTATTGGGCTTGTAATTTTCTTACTACAAAATGGACAAAAAAAAAAAATGTTTTTATTTAAAAAAAAAAAAAAAAAATGAGGAAAGAAAATTTTCAAAATTAATTTACTTTAAAATAAAGAGATTAGAATCAAAATAAAAACATATCCTTAATTATTTCGATATTTATTAAATGAAGAATTAAGAAAAATACGAAACTATATACAAGTACATAAAACTACATTTTCTAATAGCAACAAACTGCTGAATAAGCTCTAAAAGCAACACTCTTTCCAATTATAGCGGCTTATGTTGTTAAGTTATTAAAACACAAGGCTACATAGATAAACGAATGTGATTCATTTCCTCATCTACTTTCAAATACCAGCTGGGAAAACCAACATTTCCAAAATGAATAATAACGGAGAAGCGCTACAGCTGAAACACCAAAAGGCGGAAAGAGCCAATTTTCGAAAAACAGGCTTATTTTTCCAGGGAACTTGACACTCACAATGATAATTAACGAAACATTTTTGTACGTATATATATGTAGACGAGACTGCTTCTCTTAGGTGAAAGAATATGGAACACATAAATTTAATTTGCAAATTTTTTTAAAGAACTAAGCTCAGTGCAGAAGAAATGAAACTAAATTAAACTAAAAAAAAGTTGATTAAATTTATATTCTTTTGAATATACGCATAATTGCATGCAGAAATATACAGAAGTTTCCTCCAATATATCTATTTAAATAAAGATTTGAATTGAGTTTTCCACGTGAAAAAAGCTCTCACGAAAACAAAAAACAAAAAACAACAAAAAAACAAACAAAATTTTAAAATGCAAATTGTAAAATAATGAAAGTATCAATTAATATACTTTCATCAGAAAATATTAATTATGAAAATAACGCTTATAATTTTTAAAAACATCAAAAATATTTTTTTTTTTTTGAAAATAAGCAAATGTGAAATTATTTTCTCAGGCCATAATATATTAATAGGAAAATATGTATACACCCCCTTTTTTTTTCATTTCACAAAATAAAAATTTACGTTCTTCCCTAATATTCTTTTAATACAGCTAGAATGAATTCAAATTTATTTTTTTAAAACGAATGTTTATTCCATTACCTTTCTAATCAATTCATGTGGGAGTTACTAACACTATTCCTCAAGAAATAATTTCCACGATAAAAAAATACAAAAGAGAATCAATGCTACAAAAATTAAATTCATTTATTTTACAGAAATCTATAGATTTTAATCCCGCATTCAATTATACCAAAAATTTTAATTCAAAAATCTTGCTTATCTGTTTCAATCACTGTAAAATAAAAATTGCATAACACTGAATGTATAAATTTTAGTTGCGAAAGTTACTTAAAAAGCCTGAATTTCCATCTCACCGAATTCTTCAAAAGTTAGAAATTCTCCGCTACTTTCATTTGGAAACAAAATTTCAGTAGAGTACCGGAACTTACCTAAAAAAAAAAAAAAACACACACAATTATAAATTACTTCATGTTATTTCATAAAATATCATCGTAATTAAAGTGTAATAAGAATATATTGAAGAAAAGTTTTATCGAATTTAAAAGATTAGTTTTGGTTGAAAAACAATAAAACAAAATAATGCTATTTATACGCCCAAATAGTATTTGTATTTTCACACGAAAATACATTCCTAACAAGATTCCGATAATGTGCATTAAAACACACATACACATATATTGGGATTTATATCAAAATCAATGTAATAAATATTTTTATTAAATCATGATTGAAAAATTATATATGTATTAAAATCATACTGATTTCAAATACTTTGAAAACAGAACAATTCCTTTCACGAAAATATTACAATTTAGCATTTTCCCCTTCTTTTAAAAAACAGATGATTAAACATTTGCAAGAACAAAATAAATTACTTTGCTTTCTTTTTCAAACTTATGTTTGTATAAAAACATTAAACTGAAAGATTTAATACATTTCACTACGTATAAAAGGGGGAAACGCTTTAAATAATTTATTTTCCCGTCTAACTTTTAAAAAATGAAAAACGATTAAAGTTCTAGACATGGGTGGGGAAAAGAAAGAAATAAAAGGGGGGGGGACATGATTTATGAAAACCTTAAACTGAGAAGATATGTTAAAAGTTGTAAAAATTTTTTTCTTTACATACCTACATCGAAATTCGTTATACCTCTTGGCCCTTTACTTTAGAAATTCATTTTTTTACCATATATAGCTGTATTTACAAATAAAGCGAAATAAAATTTAAAATAAAAATTAATTTTTGAATTTACTAAGAAAAGATTTAAAGGAGATCATGAGCTAAAAGAGGAAAAGGAAGAGAGAAAATCAACTCATTTTAATATTAGTGTCAATTTATAAGCCCATTGGATTATACAGATGACTGGCAGCCGGCCGTACATTTCAAGACCATTATTACGTTGCCGGCTGTGAGGCGGATTGAGCAACTGTAGTATTTTCTTAATGTTTCCTTTTTGCCATCAATAGATGATGTATTATAGATAACTGGAAAACAGAGAAACCGATCTATCGAATGGTGATCCATTCGATATAACACATTCCATTTATCTGAACAGATTATGAGTAACAAGCAATTGATTTTGGTGATTTCCCCAACTACGCAGCAGCAGAAATGCCGAACCATGAAAAAATCACTTCTTTGAGGTAGAACTTGAAAATATGATGAACAAAAGTGACAGTGATGTATCTGAAAAAAACATTTTTGGTAAGTGATTTTGATAGTAGTGATGTGAATTATAGTAGTGATGTGAATTATACCAGTGATGACTGCGAGTAAATAAAACAGATACCGAAGTGAAGTTGCAGCATCAACAGTGCTAAAAAACAGAGGGAAGAAAAGTGGAAATGGGGAATAAATGAGAATAAACACTTCCATAATTCTATTTTTTGGCTCTAGTGGCATCTACCCTAGGGTTCAAAGATATTTTCCCTCTCAACCAATCCCCTTAAATATGTACAGAAAAATTGTCTACGTATCTTTTTAGGATGTAGTAGCAGTAGAAACAAATAAGCATGTACCAGATTTCTATCACAAGAATCCTAATTAAAAATCAAAAAGTGCTTGGTTTCCCACTATATCTGATGAAATTCATGGACTTTTTTTTTTTTTTTTTCCAAAAAAAAAAAAAAAAAAAAAAAAAAAAAACACTTCCGCCATACTCTGGTTCATAAAGAAATTAATCTATACTCTTTTCTTTTAAGTCACGCCATATAGTAGATTCCTATTTATTTCTAAATTTCTTCATTTTGTAAACAATGAAAATTCTGAACCTGCAAACCGTTTTAAAAATTACAATATGTTATTGACCATCTAAAACAAAATGTTAAAAATGTTTATTATCCTATGGAAAATTTTGTAATAAAGAAAAGCCTCAAGAAATTCGGAGGTAGACTGCTTCATCCAATTCAGTCCCCGAAAAAAAAACACGTTTTCGAATAAAGTTTTACAAAATTTGTGAATCAAATAGTGTCTACTGTCCAGGTTTTGATATAAATACAGGAAAGAAATCTGAAGCCGCCAATAAAGAAATTCCAATTAGAGAAGTTGTCGGCATGGATCTCATGCAATCGTATCTAGACAATGGTCATGCAGTATCTGTTAATAGTTGATACACTTTCCCATCATTGTTTGTAAGGCTAACTGAAAGGGAAACTAATGCAGTTCAATTCACAAAGCGAAATATGTCAGACCATTTCAAAAATCTAAACTAAAAAGGGCAAAACAATTGTATAATTTTCACACAAGCTTGTGGCTTTGAAGTGGTAAATGTCCACTATCCATAAAGATGTTAATACAAGAAAAACTAACAGGAAGACCAAAAACTCAATCCAGAAATCCCAAGCAGTTATAGATTACAATAATTCTATGAACATATACCAAGGGGTACAATTTTTTTTTTCCCCTTCTGATACATGGGCATTGGTATATTCAACTCATATGTTCTGTTAAAAAAGTAACAACAGAAAAATGTAGTTTTAATCAGTTCAGGATTCAGTTAGCTGAAGACATAATAGAGCAGATTACTATCAGATAACCCTAGACATGGATGCCATAAATCTAGAATATTCCCTTTTAGAATGCAAACAGGGGCAATTTTGTCAGATTTATTCCTCCTAATCCAATCAAGAAAAACACCCTACAGAAGCTGTGTAGTGTGCAAAGCAAAGAAGGAAAAAAAAAAAAAAAAAAAAGTGAAACACTGCATGAGAGTGAAAGTATCCGGTTGCAATGAATATCTCCGAGTGTTTTCGGGTATTCTACAACAACAGCTTCTGAAACACTATTATCACTCGTCATTATTTCAATGAATAAGGTAAATTTGTAAATAATCCTTATCAATAAAATTACGTAACAGTGAAAAAGTATTAAGACAAAATATGCTTATTTTCTTAAAATTAAATAGTATATATAGGGTTCGACTATGAGAGAAATTTAATAAGTAAATGGATTAAGGCTCTTGCATTTTCTTTTTGAAGAAATATATCGTGTAAATTATAATACTATTTTGAGCCTGTCCTCCAGATTATATTAAGAGGGATGATTGATTTGAATTAAAGTCACAAGCGAAGCAACAAGAAGGGTTGGAACAGGTAACGGCCCTCATAATTTTGAGTCACGGTCAGCTGATGAAAAGGACATTTGATCATGTATCCACTCAAATGTCATCTTCGTCACTTGACTGCTTGTAACTTCCATACTTTACTACTGGAGAGGAGCTCAATTCAACACATGTAATATTTCTCCATTATTCCACACGATGGATCTTTAAAAGGAATCAGGACTTTTAACACGAGGTCAACTTCAACAATTTTGCGATAATGGCCACTCGGCTATTGTGGTTGCATGATAATGATGTATATATTATTGTATCACATTTGCTATTATTTTACTAGTTTATTTTACAATACAGATGCTCAGTTTTTTTTTTTTTTTTTTGTCAAATTTATTTTTACATACGCACACACATAAAGAAAATCTGAAAAGAGGTCCTTGGCGAGATTACTTGATTTGCGGAGGGAAGGATTTGTGAAATTATTCCATTTTAAGAGCAACAGAGAATTTAAAAAAAAAAAAAAAAATCGTTGGAAGACTTATCGGATCCCTCATTACAGGGGGAAATATATTTGTAATCTATAATACAATCTAAAACTTAACGATGCCAAAAAAGGAACATAATTAAAAAACGCATCTTTAGGAAAACATATGTCCAAAAACAGACAAAAATTTTAAGATTTATCCACAATTAGACTGACTATCCATATCGGGGCTTATCACGAACGATGCCTAAATCTCTCAGAATTAATGCGGAGGAGGAAAAACAGTCGGCTAACACCAAAAGATAACAGGCATATCAAGTTACTACATTCTGTCGAGCAGCTGGTTTGGTATCGGATTGTTTAGAACTAATTAATCATGGTCCTCCTTAAATCCATTATCGAGATCATTAGAATCTTGAGTCGAAAACAAACAGATGGGGAGCACTTCTTTAGATCAAGATGAAAGGCACATATATTCCCAGGACTAGAAGACAGATTTATTGATAACCACCCGAATCTTCCCGACAGTCTCACTTGTTCGTTACCCAGTCACGCTTTGGTTTTTTTACCGTCCAATCCCCCGGATATATATCTCTAGGATCGAAAGTCCAATGATCTACTCCAACGATGCAGAAGAAATACGGCCAGAGTACACGATTTTTACGATCCCAGAGTCAACGAGGCCACGGATCAGATACCAAATAAAATACACTGCAGATGTCTGTGGCAGAAGCGGTACATCTATCTTTGTGTCTTGTATGCGACGAGGACCGTCCGCTTTAAAGACAAGGTGGATTTATGCCAGTGGTACTAAAACCCCCAGATTCCAAAATACCAAGCAAGTGTCCGTGAGGGTAAAGACTTCTGGCAGGACGGATGACTTTGTGATGACCCCGAGAAGAATTTGGGAAGATCGGGCACTAAAATGGTAGATTTGTTTTACACACTGATAAATAAATTAATGGCTTTGACATTGATTTGATGCAGATCAGTGAACACGTATTTAAGAGAGTTGATATGTCGGACAAGATTGATTGAGATGATTATTCGTACTGGATTTCGAAAGGAATTCCCACTAAATCTTGGTACGTTTAAATCTAAATCAAGTTTAAACATCCGGAAGAACTTTAATATTTTTCAGTAAATGTATCGTATTCTCCAATAAATGTCGGGTTAGATTTACAGTAAGTGTATTCTTTTTTTGTTTTGTTTAAATATAAGTTCTCAAAATACTTTATTCAATGTGTAAAAAGTTTACGTATGCAGAATAAAAAATAAATATTCCAGATCTAATTGAAAATGTACCCGATTTTAAGAAGTAAATATTTTTAGATGGTGCGACAGGAAAAAAAGAAAAAAAAAAAAAAAAAAAAAAAAAAAAAGCCTTATAAATAAGACTTGTTTCACTTTCTCACAATATAGAAGCTTGGGGTAGTACGTTTAGCTTTCAGAATACATTAGAATTTTGCAGTATTAACAAACCGTGCCTAGTGGAGGATTTAAAAAAACAAAGTAAAATAAACATTAATTAGGAAATATATTTATATTAGTATTCATGGAGAGTTACAAAAAAACATAGTCTAAAATTTATTAGGTTAAAGAAAGCTTATTTCTTCCGCCATCAGTTATATATCTAGTTAGTGTGGGAGGGGGGAAATATTTGCAAATTTTCAATACAAGATTGAATTTTTTAAAATATACGGTATAATTATAATGACATAAATTAATTAACATGATTGGATTTTTTTCCTTCAAAATAAATAATAAATAATTGGATTTTTTTCCCCATCAGAATATTTCTTTCGTTAACTAAAAAAATATTAAGATAATGTGCTGAAAGAATTCTTTAATGCCATAAATTAAGATTTTGACACAATGGTGATGTTAAAAAAATAATCTCATAATATTTAAATAATTACTTTTATACATAAACTACATTCAATTACTTATTTGTATATTCGCTGTTCATATCACCAAAGCAAGGTTAAATTCTTGCACAATAATTCATCCCATTCAGAGATGAAATTGTTTTATCCCGTTTAGAAGTTATTCAAACAGAGAATTTCTTTATTCTTAATGCTCAGTTCAAAGATACGGCGAAATGATAAAAAATAAAATAAAATGAGTTAAAGGCTCGACCAAATCAGGTATAATGTAATTTTATTTAAAATGGCAGTCGTTTAAAAATCCTACGACGCAGCAAACCAGACTTACTAAAATCCTATATGAATTTCTCTCTTTATTATTCTATTTAATTTTCTCTTTCTTACCCCCAAAACCCAGACACTGCCAAGAAGCATTCCTCCATTCCGAAAGACTTATCAAAATGGAGACAATGTTCCAATCGTTTTCTCGGATGCGTCTTTTTCAAATAACCCCAACTCGCAAATTTTTCCTTCTTTTTTCAAAAAAATAATAATAAAAAAAAATAATAAAGGAATAAATCGACGAAACAAATAAAGAAAACTCATCCCGAACGATATAAATCACGCTGCGAATGAATAATTCATTTCATTCTATCTTAGAAATTAATTGAAGTGAAAAATAAATAAATAAATGGGGGGAAAGAAGGCTTCGAGGTAATATTTCGCGTCCTGTCATCGCCGTTTCAAAACATGACACACTCGAAGTTTTTGCCCCGGCGTTGGCAGCAGGAGGGGCGAACCGGGAAAAACGAACGTCAGGAAGAAGAGAGAAAGCAGAGATAAAAAAAAAATGGAAAACACGTTTTAATATTCAGATTTTCGCTCGCCATAGGCGTGACACGCTACAGACGAGACAATCCTTGCTGTTCTCTTATTTATTTTTATTTTCTCTCTCTCTTCCAACCCCTCCAACTACACATACCTCCTTTTTCTATGCCATGAAGTTTCTGCATATTCCTTCAAAGTCACCCCTCCCCAGTATATTTTTCGTTTTTTGACCCTGCGTGTCAGTTTTTTCCCCTTTCCTTGTTCGTTCTTTTTTAGGACCCTCCCCCCTTCAAAGCCCCCTAGATTTTTTTCCCGGGAAAACTGGTGTTTTATGAAGATTTTAATATTTTTCCATAGATCGTTCCAGGCACGCGAAGACAGAAATGGCCATGGCAGGGGGTGGGGAGCAGACACATAAAAAGAATGAATTTTTAAAGGGAGGGGAAGAGTTTTATATATTGGAAATATGAAGGATATTTGCATGAGAAGTTTCCCCTCTTTTTTGAAGACGCTAGATATGACACTGACACAATAACTTATTTAGACACATTTCGGCGCTCAGTTATAAAGTATTAAGCCATCTGTCGCGCCAAGACATCAATGCAGTTGTATGGATAAATATTCCATCTCACTATATGCATTGCATTGTTAAATCTGCGTCTGCCATTTTTAAAATGATCTCAGGGCATCAAAAAGGGGATATAGTAATTCAGTTTAAATATGCTGCTCAAAATTTTAAGTATTAAGAATTAGTTTTACTGTGCATCTAGAAGAGAGGAAAAATTAAAGACAATTTTATTAATTCCAAAAATGATAATCTTAAGCATTAATATCTGTATATTTAAAAAAATTCTTTCATTGTTTTTCTCCTAATTAAAGACAAACCAGTTTAATTCCTAAAATGTATTCAGTTGAATTAATCAAATATTGTTTCGTTCAAAATGCTATTCCTTCCTTTAAAAATTCATTTTCAAACAAATATTTAAAAAAAAAAAAAAAAATTCAAAATCCCCTCCCTAAAAATTTCAAATTTTAAAATTTTTAGTGCTACTTCAAATTTTAAAATTTTATTTTAAAAAATCTACCACAAAAAAGAGGCATCTTACTTAATAGATTAAAAAAAAAAACTTTCAATCTAAACCTTTTATTTCACGAGCGCGCGCACACTCACTTACACACATAACAAATTATATTGATTATAGAAACAAAACAAAAAATCTTAGCATTATAAATATATGACTTTAATGAAAAATTAAGAGCCTGAGAAAAAAGCTGTTTAAATTTTTGAATATCAATGAAATGAATTGGGTCACTGTTAAAGAAAAAAAATTCGTCAAAATAATGTAGCAGGAGCTATGAAAAATTTTGTATTCATAATTAGAAAAGTCACAACAAAATTAATTTTTCGATGTTTTGCTCATTTTAATGGTACCTTACACGAAGCAACGGAGTTTTTATCAACGGATAGTACATTTTTAACTGAAGGAATACTTTGCATTTTAATCACATATACAGGTATGAAAATATGTAATTTAAAATGAAAAAATATATTTACATAAAAAACGAAAATGAAGCAGTTAAATTATTTTATGTGTGTCAAGAAACCTAAAACACATCATCTGTTAAAATTCTTTTTTTAAGAGAATGGGGATTATATATATATATATATATATATATATATATGTGTGTGTGTGTGTGTATATATATATTATTGATTGGAATTTTTTTTATTTTTATACACTGAACTTTCGAGAGTAAAGAGGGAAAACAACCAAACAGAATAACCTTAGACCTACAATTCAAGACTATAAAACATCTTTTATCACCCAGGACTGACAGAAGAGTTTCCCATTACAAAAATTCAAATGAAGTGATTTAAATGAATTGTTTTAAAGTTCAAAGGATAATAACACAAACCCATAAAAGGTCAGAAATTTATCAAAAGATGGCACGCTATCTTCTTCTCTTTATTACAGACAGCACTCGCCAGTAACAGCCTGGGAATTGCATGCTCCAGCAATCACAACCAACCTAATATTACTAGTTCTAATTACGAAACAACCAAACCATTTCAAAATTAAGACCCCAGTCCTGCATGTTCCGTCGGAAACAAGCGGTCAGGATGATTAATTCCTCCCCAAAATTACTTTTCAACCCACCTGAAGATCCCACTCAGTAAGCATTCAGATTTTCCCTAGCGAAATTAATTTATTTTGACCCAAAACTGTCATCCTCACTCTCTTGATTTAAAAGCGGAAAGGGGCAAGAGGGCTTTTCAATCATTCGCGCGCTACTGGATGCAAGTTAATGCGATATGAAATGCCGTTAGCGGCTCTTTCACAATTAGCCTTCATCGCACCTTTGACCAAACACAATATGGGATTCAATTATCTGGTAAGAAAAAAAAATATATTTCTAGTTGGAGGAATAAACACGACTCGTTGCGTTAGATTGTTAAGTGTTGAAATGTATTAAAGATCATTAAAATATGTTGTGCTTCATTGTGAGGTTATAAAAGGTGGAAAACACTAAATTTGCTCTTAAAACAGAATGGATATAATTTTCCACTCATTAGATTGTTTACATAATTGTAGTGTAAGAGCAGACCTCTTTCTCCTACTTCAGTTTAAATTATATATTCATTTAAATATGTTCATTTTGAAAGGGAGGGAAGGAAATTTTTCCCTTCAGGTGCATTAAAAGTTCAAGAGTGGGTTAGGATATGGTTCTAAAGGATTCAAAACTATGATTTCTAATTTATATTTAAATACACTGCTACATTCCCCCAACCCGAAAAAAACGACGTAAGTTACTTTCCTTTCTCTGACAACCAATATTCATTGGTGGATCTGATGATATCGATATATAAGTAAAAATATAATTAATAATGTTCTAAAGAAATACAAAATAAACATGTACCTGTATATAAACTAGTAATAAATTACAAAAATAAATTAAGTAAATTTAAAGGTAAAATTAAAATTAGTAAAAAATGCTATTACCACCAAGTTCATAAACACTGAAAATACATATCATTATTCAATAAAAGCAAGGCAATAAAATTAAACTAAGCTATAAGTTAAAAAGGAAATAAAAGTCTTAAGTATAATAATTAATGAGAATACAAAAAAACACATAATAAATATATATGTAATCCAGCAATAAATTATGCAACTATAACGAAATAAAATTTAATGTATTTTAAATGCAAAAATAAAACCAATAATTTTAAAAATATTCAATTACCACAATGGTCATAAAGACAAAAAACATCTCCAAAATCTACAGGGCGGAAATCAAGAATGAAGAAAATTTAGAGAGTAAAGTCAAAAATGGAGATAAAACAATTCAAAATGCTGCCTCGGGCTAGGGAGAATGCGTGTATGTACTAGTAATATGGATCCAACTTTTTCACGCTCAGTATAATTACCTTAAAATAAAATGGTAAAAAACCATTATATATATATATATATATTCTTTTTGGATTTGCTCTTTTGATCTGTTAGTACTTATCGATTATCTTATCATATAGAGAAATCATTAACCTCAATTTTTTTATGTTGGTTTATAGGATCTTCCGTTTATTTTTTGAAACGTCCATCAATATTTATATATTTGAAGGAGAAATTATTCGAATCCTTCTTACACCAGCTCCTCAGGAGCTTACCTTCTTTACGAAAGGCTTCATGACACCCCCCCCCCCCCAATCAGTGATCTTTTCTTTCTCATGGGATTGTCAACGCTAAACATGGGTAACCCCCCTTTCGGAATATCCAAGCGATCATTCTCCATTTTCGACTCATTTTCTTGTCAACAATTTACCTTTTTTGCTAACGCACACAGATTTCACAGATGCACATTTGATTCTTGTGCCATTAACTTCAACTTTCATTCCCTCACCCTTCTTACATCAGAATATTATATATGCGTAAGCTATAATTGTTACTCGCAGCTATAATTTTAACCCTAACATACTTAAATGCCACTCAAATTTGCGGATTGTTTGTTTCAGATTTAAGTGATACTTGTTGATAAAATAAATATTAATTCCCAAATTATCAACAGATGATTCGGCAATTACCTCAATCCGAATGATACTATCACCATCTTGGGAGGTTGCATTCATCTCAAGATAAGAAACAGATCTCAGCCAAGATAATTCCGAATGCACTCGAGAAACCCGATGCTGAAGCTTAGCCATGAATTTTACATTATCTCACCGCAGATTCATCAACTTTAATCTTGACGAATCTAATAATTAAATACACATATCCGAATCCAACACTACTTATAGAAACGCCACTCAAGATTAATTCGAAGACACCAAATTACGTTCCACGAAGAGTAGGCATAACTCCCTGATCTATCCAACTACAAAGTAAAAAAAAGCAACAAAATGCAAGAGAGACAGAAGAACCGCCTTTTATGAGGACCGCCTTAAGGTAAAGTTAACTCTTTGAAAAGAGGTACCTGTCAACCCGAATAGTGCTTCAACTTCTTGCCGGGTCACTTTCACCAAGTACAGAATTCCTTTCAGATGATGAAAAGCTATTATGCTAATTTGAAGGAAGAGGGGAGGGAGCGATACATTAGAGAAGTAACGGGGGTAGGGGAACTCTTCATTCACTCAGCGGGGTCTTCTAGAATCTCGAAATAAAATTTAAAACCGTGGCGGGGAATTTTAACTGGGAGAGAAATGTTATGAGGGGATGTAGCAACATACAGTATGTCTTCGTCCGAAACATTTTTTTTTAAATAATGAAGTTTCAAAGATATAAATTTACTTTTTCGGCTAGGTTTTCAGACAGCTCTGAAAGCAGAGTGCTTTATTCAGAGGCTGGAATGCTTTCCTTGAAGTCTGGATGAGAGGCGAATTTTTAATTACAAGGATGCATTTAAGTTATATCTGCAAAAAGATAAATTTGTTACAATAGGTTTCAGAGAAATGTTTTGTCAGCCAAAACATTTCTCCCCTAATTACCTGCACGGTTCTGGACACAAGAGCAAAAAAAGTGCCAAATAATTTTGATTTTGTCATTTACTAACATTACTTTGCACCCCTGTAATTTTTTTATCCATTTTTTAAATCAGAAATGTGCTGAAAATTCCATGTCAGGCCTTACTTTTAAGAAAAAAAAAATGTTTAAAGTTTTTGGCGAAAATTGAGATGATTTTTATTTAAAGAATTAATATCACAGATATATATATATATATATATATATATATATATATATATATAAACGAGACACACCAATGAACGTTTATGGAATTTATAATGTGAAAAAATAATTAAATTGTACATCGGATTACTATCATATACAATTTACAAAACAAAAATATGTATTTGTACGCTGATGTTAAACAACTCGAAAAAATATTACTTATTTTTTCCTTCTATATTTACAAACCAGACAATGGCTTACTAAAAGTAACACACACATATTTAGTCTTCCCACATTATCATGGAAATACACTGGGAATATTACTGTTTTTATACAATTTACTAAATAACAAATTTAGTCTTGTGGTTTATTTAAAAGAACAATACAAAAAGCAAGTATAGTTTATATCTAATCCGGAAAAAGATACTGTTACCCATAACAGTCTTAATTTTAATTATCAATCATCAGTAATTTCGGGGGGGAGAGCTAAATTTAAGCTGACTATATTAAAGATGGTTTACATACCAATATATTCGGATATGTAATTTAAATCACGTGATCTAACATTGTAATGAAATACACGAATGAAAGAGGTCCAAACCAGTTTGAGGTAAGCATAAAATTCTTATTATACACAAAATTCGTTCTCAATAAACTTATTTATAAATTGCTTTACCGGCATACGATAAAAATTGAAAAGAAATCAACATACAAACAGAATTTTTAAAGAAAACACACTTTAAATTTGGAGTAATTATTAATTATTGGACAGCTGCTTATTACTTCGAAAAATGAGAACAACTACGGATTTAACAAATTTTTTCAATTTCTTTTGAAGCAGACATCACTCAGCATACAAAATAAAGTAAAAATGAAAATTAACTGAGACATCTCTACAGCTTACAACACACCATCAGATAATACGAAACGATAATTATTTTTGCGTAATCTAAATCAAGATATCTCGACACTAATTATTTTAATACTAATTCAAATCTCGAGCACGTCTCAGTAAAATACCAATACGAAAGCGGTATGATTTTACCAATTACGGCATTCCACACAAACTAGTATCAAATAAAAATTTAGCCGACTAATAAGCATCATAAATTGCGTTTTCTTCGAAACCCCTCGACTCGCCTAAGTTAATGCGATTACGTCAATTCTGGTGAAAGACTTTATTTTGGGCAAGGGGGCTAGACATAAGGAAAAGATCTAAAGGAGCAGAAAAATAAAGCTAGACTTCGAAGAAAAAGTGATAATCCACTTCATCGCTCATGAAGAAAGGGGCAATATGCACAATTCAATGATTCACGGCCAGAAAGAAGATAAAATTTAAGGGAATTATGAAATAAAGCGTAGCCAAAGCGGAGACGAGGATTATTCTTATTCTCTTTTCCCACCAAGTTTCGTTTGTTATTACGTCTACCGCCAGTCATACATCTGAAGACTTCATTCCTCACTTTTTCTCCGGAGAAGAAGAATAAAATGCGCTTACAAGTTAATAGTTTCGCTTAGAAACATATTTCAAAAAATATTTCTATTGAATTTTAAATTTTAAAAATGTCAGCTGTAAAAGATTGAAGATTTTATTATTAAAGAACTATTCAGATGGAATGTAATGGAAAAGTTACTTGAAGTAATGGAAAATTATTGCATTTATTTTGTAATATGAAAACGAGTCTCATTATCGTTAATATTTTCTAGTAATTCTAACTCAAATTTTTACCTCAAAAGAGACAACATAAGAGCATAGTTTTATTTCAAGAAATCTTTCAAATTCGGCAATGATAAGAGATGTATTTAAAGTTTTAAGTTTCTACATTATAAAAAATGCAATCAACTTTAAGTTCCAACCAGGGAAATATTTTTCTAATTAATTAAACAAAAGTATAAACTGAATTTATCACAAGTATAAATAAAAATTCTTTTGTTTATAATTATTATATATCTGTCTCTCCCCCACAACAATACTTTTTCTCTCTTTACATTACCATTCTATCAAAAGCCGTTTATAATAAACTAGGATATTATAAGGGGATAGTAATTTGCTGAAAAAGTATAATTAGTGGAATTAAATGTGATAATTATTGAAGAACCAACTCGGAATTTAACAAATTATTTAAAAAACCAGACAGTATTAAATTTACACCAATACGGGGATTAAATGGCCAGGACACTTATAAGATTGTTTGGTTGGTTTTATCAACGTCGCGCTAGAAGAAACACAAGGGCTATTGGCGATGGACCTCGTAATTTTGAACCTCGGTCAAGTGACGAGGACGACACCTAAATTGGCGACCCTTCTCCTAACTTCCAAAATACGCTAATGGGAGGATTTTGAGCCTCGACAGATTGATTTAACATGCATCAGCTCCGGCTACATGGCGGGTTTAATATGATTGGATGACAATCGAGTCACTTAAAAGATCTTGGCTCAACTATCTGATATCCGAAAAATAGGGAGACCAAAACATAGGTGGATTGACTGCCTGGGAAAAAAAAGATTTGAAAACTATTAAGGTGACAAATTGGAAAACCTTTGCCAAGAACAGGAGTGCATGAAAAGGGATTCTGAGAAAGGCAAGGGTCCATCCGGGCCTGTCGCGCCAGTGAAGAATAATAATTTGCTAAACTTACAAAAAAGGAGATTGTTACATTTAATACAAATTTCAACTAAATTGCTAGCATCCTTATTTAAATATAAAACATTATATGTTGAATTTTTGGCTTCGCATGAGTTAACATCGCTGTAATTACAGAAAGGGTATCGATGACTAACCTTTGTAATTTCAAAACTACAGACATGTGTAACGATGTTGACACTTAAGTTAATAGTTCAGTTTCGCCTCACCATGCCACGTGAACTATGTGGGACTTCGGTACATTTCAAGGGCTGTAGCACCTGATTCCATCAAAGATCCAACATACAGAACAACAGTAGTCAAATGGTGGTTCGCGAGCTTCATGTGGCTAGTCAAGAAGTTTATTGCGGCTCAACTAACAAATGAAATATAATTATATTTTAAATTTCTTGAATCGTATAAATACATGTCGCCATAAAATGATTTGTACAGTCATTTGGAATTATTCGGTTTGACCCGGTTTAACCTTTTTAAAAATATAGTTGTTCTTACATTAATAAACTTGTTCAGACCTCGTGTAGGCCGAACAGGGATTCCAACCATTAGTGTATTTAAATCAGGGAATCGAACCGGAACTGAACCTAAAACCGGATAAACCATTATTTTGGTTGGATCAAAAACCGGAGCAGAACAGGATAAAAAAATTATCGGTTTAATTCAATTTGATACATGTTCAGTCATTTTGTCCTATAACGTATGAACAAAACTACACAATCATAAGTCCCAAATGTTTTAATGCAAATCATTAATTTATTAAACTGCACACATCACAAAACACTTATTAAAAATTGTAAGCAAATTATTTAACTAACATTATTTTGTGAGTAATCCTTTGGGGTTCTTTTAAAGTTCATCTCTCGTCTTCTCAAAAACGGAACTAAACTCAATCATTAAGTCGAATTCTCCTTACTTTCTGAAATAGATGGCATTGGTCATTACTATCTGAAATAGTTGGAGCTAGTCAATAAATGGCTCTGGTCATTATAGTTCCTATAATTAATTTCACTCCTTCGTAACTCAGGGCCCTCCAAAGAATTGAAGAATATACTTCAGACAATCGTATAAATAGACCAAGAAATGTTTTACTTAAAATTTCATTTATCTTAATTCTTAATTTTCCTCCCTTTAATACTACCACTATTTCTATTCCTAATTTAAAATCTTAAACTATTCCCAGATTAGCTACTATAAACGTTGCTCTCTTGGGGGGTAGCGCTCCCGACCAATGGCTAGCTCTTGAGTTAGCTGCTCTCAAAAGGTCCGGAAAAATTTTCCTCTGGTTTTCACCAGAACGAGAAGTTGCTCCCTGATTGGCCAGTCAGATAAATTTCTCTCCTGATACAAAATCACTTCCAACGGATAGCAATTATTTTCTGTTTTCTTTTAAATTTTCAAGTAACTTCGTGAACTTAATGTTTTTAACTTTTAAATCTTTTTAAGAGGCAATGTCATTATTTTTTAAACTTATTTTTTTTAATTCATAGACAAGTAACAGGTCGAATCAACTTAATTATAATAACAGCATATCGACTGGAGATTAAAGGTCGCAAGACCTATGTGCTCCAATATTCATCCAAACCTATCTTTCGTAAGTGTAACTAACTTCACGACTTACTTTCGCTCGTGTTTCTTCATATTTAACCTCACATCACACTCGTCTGATATTGATATACTGATAAAGTTAAGTATCTATGTATTGATTTTTCAAATCGATATGTTCTGTATACTGGTAGCACATTTTCTCGGTATTTATTTCAAATCTTGCCTACATTTATGATCGATAACACAACAATTGAATAAAATAATAAAATACACCAAAACCTTTTTTTTAAAAAAAAAGTTTATTTTCACACGATATTGAATTTACGCGGTTTAAAAAATAACCAAATGCACAAACTTGTTTTTACACTATTTAGTTTTCGAAAAACGCATTATAAACAAATGTCAAATGGGAGATTCCCCAAAAATTAAGACTAAAATATCAATATATCCAACACCTAAAACAACCGGAAGCCTACCGAACATATGACGAAAAATTCTAATTTCACCCCATCAACATTTATAGAACGTACTGGAGTTTTTTTAAGTAATTGGTGATATCCAAGCCTATCTTATTTCCGCGGCCACATTAATATATCCTCTACTCCTTTCTTTCGGGTATGCTTTAAAAGAACTCGGAACGAAATATAGAGTGGATGCCCAGCTACATTCTTTCTTAAACAGATAACTAGTGCAAATCATCAAGACGTTGGATTCCTGAGTAAAAAAACGCAAATAACATTTCTATCTCCCAATAGTGTCACGTAGACATTGAGAAGCAGGTTGAATTGAACACACAATATATAAGTGAAAAACGAAATTTAATTGCAGACCAAGAACAGCTACACTTAGCTGAGAAAGCAAGGGTTTATACATTACATGAATACTGCTCTCTAAAAGTAAAGAATAATCTGGAAGGTATATCGGCAGTTATAAAATAAATACCAAATCTATTGCTTAATATTTTTCACTGATACAATGGAACAAGTAAAAAATTAAATTTATCACTGCAAGATAAGTACTAGAATATTTCAGAATTAAGTCAGAGCATTTTTAGTTTCAAAAGAAAACTGCAACTATTCCAAAAGGATGTAATATAGCAGAAACACTTTCGACTCTTAAAAAAAAAATGCCGTTTTAGAATCTGATATTCTTCCCGCAGTCATCATTAACTATTAAATTAAAAAACCTGCTGAAGATTTGAAGATTTAGTAGCATTAAAACCGCATTTTTATTAAATCCGTCCGAAACCAACGTGATTAAGAATATTTTTACAATGGATAAATGTTTACTTCCTGAAACGGCAACAAGAGAATTAAAATTAATAGAGATACAAGAACATCAAGGTCTCCTAATATTCCATAAATCTGCAAAATCGATTCATGAATTTTGAAAATGTGTACCAAAAAGTAAGTACAAAATTTTTAAAAATGCAGCCTATCGTTAACTGTCGATCTTTGGATCAACATATGATGTTGAAGCATTGTACTCCCACGACGAAATTTATTAAATTAAAATTCTGTTTAATGTTGACCAACCAAAATCTGAAAGAATTAACAAGCTTAATTTCTAAGTATCAATTGATTATGAAAAATTAGTTTCTACATTATAAACTCATTTACTTTGTAGTAGCGAAGAGTAAATATTTTTTTTTTTTGATAAATGTGTAAAAATTATCAAAATAAATACATTATGATCCTAATTTTTTTTTTTCTATCAAGAACTTTAGGTGCGGCTCCCAAGATTTTCATATTGGTAACTTTGGTTCTTGCTTCAAAAAGTCTGGTCACCCCTGGTATAAATACTATACGATGGGTCATTGATGGAATCTGGACTTGTACCCCGGCCATGCTGCTACCAGCGTTTACAACCGGGCAATTACGGCCCTTTTGTTTTGGTTGGAAATGAAAGTCGGAGGATTCAAACAGGGCATTCAGAATTATATTCACTTCTATCATTAGTCATGTTCAACTGTAAGTTATTTTTTCAATTAAAAACTCCATTTCAACACTTACAGTTAGCCATTTCCTTTTGATTCAATACGAATCTTGTGAAGCAAAACAGGACATTTTAATGAATGTTGAGAGGTAAATAATAGTTCCTTATTGAATATATTACATAAATTATTCACCTTCATAAGCAAGAATGAAGTACAAACAACTAGATAAACATCATTTTTTCCAAAGAGGGAGAGGGGCTTTAACCCCTCCTCCCATTTTTTACATTCAAATACGGATGAGGAAATAC
Source organism: Nephila pilipes (assembly GCA_019974015.1). Classification (NCBI taxonomy): domain Eukaryota; kingdom Metazoa; phylum Arthropoda; class Arachnida; order Araneae; family Nephilidae; genus Nephila; species Nephila pilipes. The sequence goes on from BMAW01006826.1 coordinate 598,937, forward strand.
GTAAAATACTCATTTGAAAAGGAAAAAAAAAAAAAAAAAAAAAAATTAAAGAAACAAATCTCGTAATTCAGGTATAATCACCATAGCATACATCAAACCTCAAAGGCTTCGTTTTTATGAGCTAACAATTACCGTTCTTTTGAACAGCATTTCACTTTAAAGAAACCCAAATCAGGTAGGATTGGTTCCATTTAAAAAAAAAAAAATTCGAAATCTATCCAGGAAAAAGAAAAATGACTACAAAATAAAAACAATCTCCAGTCCATTGCCATTCCATGGAAATCAAGAATTCCATCGCGATAGCAAACGATGACGGCCGACACAGATAAGGGCGAAGACATCAAGCGCAACACCAACAAAAAAAATTATACCGGTCATCTCAGTAGCGTCCCACTGTTTTATAGTGCATTCCTGTCGCGAAATATATCTGCAGTGCTCTACCCCTCACCAGCGCCCTTTTTTTTTGTATGTCATGTCTCTTATTTTTTGTACATAAAAATGGAACGATATTTACTTTTATCGCTCTGGCTCGGAATAAGATTTCGATCTGTAGGAGTGGGGGATGTGTCTTTTTATTTCATTTCGCAGTGGATGGGGGAATAGGGATGGAAAAGTTAGTGCCTCCTCGTAGAAACTAGATTTTCGTGGGATTGAGGAGTAGTAGTACCTATTCCTTGCCACTTTATGTGGAGGGGACATAAAAATATAGAAGGCCTCATTCGAATGGATAAGGGCTTGGGAAATATGAATCTTGCTTTTTGATATTTTCTCTCCAGGCTACTTAACAAGAGGTATATTAAGTGAGCAGAAATAAATTATTCACGAATCTTGGATTTAATAAATGCGCACTTCGAGTAAAAATAAATGGATGTCTACAGTTTTTGGACGAAAAGGAGAAGGGAGAGAAGAGTCTTTTTCTAGGTTAATGGTGAAGTTTGCTTCATATAACTTGAGGGAAATCCAAGTTCCTTTTCATGCGAGAGAAATTTTAAAATATTCGTGGTTGTCAAGTACGGTAAGAGAAATTTGCACTGTCTTATTTTTGTGATTTCTTTATAGAGGAATCCCATACTTTTTTTAAACAAAATATTATTTTTACAGCTTAAAAATGTTTCCTAAAGTAATCATCTTATAGTGGAACATTAAACTGCATATTTATCATTTTTAACTCTAATTTTTTTAAAGGAATATTGTTATTTTTTATCACTAGTTTCACAGGAACAATAAGAGAAACACGCACATTGCATTACACAGTTATTTTTAAGCTTTTTGTATAAAATAAATAGCATTTTTCGTAAGCTATATTTTTCTATCTTTATAATTATTTCTGTTTCCATCCTTCAGAAACATTGTAACGACTACCTTTCATTACTCAGCTATTGCGCCTTATCTTAATCGATTATATTATTTAATGAACACAGAACTCCAATTGAAGTCACGCAAAAACAAACCTTAAATACTATTAATAATCACTGGAGAACAAATAAAGTCGCCCTCTCTCGAATCCCAACTTAATTCAACAATTCTAAATTATGATTTAAATATGAAATCTTAGCTTACCAAATCACTCGTTAGGAATTCAACACACACAAAATTCTTACTAACAGTAACTTCGTATTTTAACTAGAATTCTCTCCAATCCCCGAACTAACTGAGCTGCTTCAATTCAAATTATAAACCTCTGTCAGCAAGTCGTTATCCTCTATCTGCATGTCTATTTCATTTATATATCATTAACTCTAAATTACTTCCCTACACTTCTATTTTTGTCCAGTTTACCTAATCACGTTTCATTTTAGTTTGGAAGAAACTATAACAATTTGAATAGCAGAAAATTACAAAGTTCCCGAGAAAAAATTGCGAATATATAAACCCGACACCCCAACATTACATTAAAAAAAAAAATTATCACTTCAAGCACTTCGTCATTTCTATTCACTCGTTATAATCGATAACATACTTTTTCAAGGGGAAGAAAAAAGGCCACTTGAACACTCAACAGGAACATCTCGACATCCTTATTGACAACCAAATCAGTCATTAATCATACCCAAATGATTTTAGAGCACCCACAATGACCCTTTAACACAAGGTTAACACCATACCCACCAGCGGTCAAGCTTACGATTTGAATGTCATCCATTTAAAACAGAAGATAGATTGCAAACTCCTTCAGATCCTTTTTCACGCCTAGTTGAGAGTCACTTATCGGTATTTAACATCTAAAACGATTCACCAAATTACACATGAAAATGATTCAGAAAAACAGCGAGGGCTTTTCGACACCCTTGTTCCCCACAGAAAAGCGTGACGGTATCCGTGATCGCGGGTATTTTACGCTCGATATCCCCAAGTAATGCGCCAACTTTCTGATCTTTAAAAACGTTCGGCTACTGTGATCAGGGCGCATACAGAGTACGTGAGGGATTTTCAGTTTTGCAGTGAAAGTCAGGCAATAAACCACACACAGAGATTTTTAGTTACAGACCATTTAATATATTTTACCGTCAGTTAATCTAAGCCGGTCATTATTCGGTGATAAATAGAATATTTTTTTGCGGTTCCGGAATACAAATCCGAGAATTGATTAGCACGCACAAAAACGAACTAAGAGCTGAATGTATTGTTCTTAAGCGGCCCTTTCAACTCTTTTTTCCACAAATTCCCAGTTCAATATGTTTTGCTTCTTCGTAAATCCTTAGTTTAAAAAAAAAATTAAATAATAAATAAAAATGCAAAAAATTATAATAATGGTGATTAGATATTACATCAGCACGATTCGCGATCTATCATATTAACAATAATTTTCTGTTCCTAATTTTAATATATAAGATAAATTACAGATGAAAATAATGAAATGATTTTAATTTCCAAAGAATATTATGTAAATAAATTAGTTTCAGTACAAGTCTAGTCGAAAATTCGTGCAATGAGCTAAAGTATACATTTCTCATCTTTCCGTAATTAAATAATCTCACAATAATCAAGAGGAAAAATACTTATAATTTTTTTGCATTCATTTATTTTCTGAAATTCTTAAATGCAATTTTAAAAAGTAATAATGTCATTCACGTCGAATGTGATGGGGGAGCTTAATGGCGCAAGAGCCAGATTGTAGCTATACTGCGCCAAACAATATGAAATTGTGATCAAAATGTTTGAAATGGAAAAAAAGGGGAAAAAAAAAAAAAAAAAAAAAGGTTGGCAAGAAGCGGGTCGAAAATAGAGAAGGATCGCTAAAGTATCCCGGGGATGAGGCATGCGTGTTTACCACAGAAGGTAAACATGGGAAAGAAAAAGATCATTAGGGTGCCTCGAGGGTCATGATATCCGTCCCTACCTACAGAAGGTAAGCCCCTGAGGGCATCTTTCACATCGAAGACTTGTTAAAAGGATCACATTTGGCTTGGTAAAAAGGATAAAAACATTTTCTTAAAAAATGCTTCAATTTTTATGCACACATGTTTATATTAACAAATGTAAACTGTATAAAAGTTCATTAAAGAGATAATTATTATATATTACTTCATTAATATATTACCAAAATAAAATTTAAGCAATATTAATCTTCTATTACTTATTTCAGTCACAGAGAGATATAATTACTTATAAATTTATTGAATCACAATGTCTATAATTGATGTGACTATTTTTTCATAGCAGACTTCGGATTAACAGATAGAAAGTTAGAACATTTACTGAATACTAATGTTCTTACTTAACTTCTTAGAATGTGATTAAGATAAGAACTCAACATTAAGTAAAAGGCTTTGATAAAAGATAAAACCAATCTCAAAAGAAAAATAACTAAAGCCTCTATATCAGATGTACAACCAGCATTCTTCACCGAAACCTGCAATACAACCAGCATTCTTAACTAACCGAGGTCAACTCACCATATTCTTTCCCCCCTGTTAACAGCTATGAACAAAACGCATGAAAATCATTCACGCATTTTTATTGACAGAACTGTTTGCTATTTTCTCAAGGGAAACTTCAGTAAGCAAAATATTTTTCATTTAATTCCTATTCCACCAGAATTAAAATGTTAAGTATTAAAAAACTGTCTTGGTCTGATGTTAGAAAATATGATTCAAAATGGGAACACTTATCAAATAGAAAAATATTCCAATGTTAGTGTCTTGTTATGTACTGGTTAATGCATACAGAAAAGCATTATTTTTAAGGATGTTTTATAAAACATAATCCTTAACGTTCGAAAGATTCCGCTGCGGAGACAAGTATTAATATTGTATAAATAAGTAAGCTCCACTATAGAGACAAGTCTGTTATCTCTTACATATGGAGATGAATTAATCATTTTTATTAATGTAAGATAAGTATGAAAGTAAATGTACGGTTCATCGCCATAGAACGCCAATGATATTTGCAAATTGTCGCCAAATGGCCTTTTGGCGACAAAAAAAAAAAAAAAAAAATGTAAAACTTCCATAGCATGCCAGGGAGAGAGCTGATCTCGACTAGATTTAGTGCATCAACTCCGCCACACGGTGGGTCTTTATAGTGGCATGAGGACTGGAGCTCATAAAAATAAAGTCGGCAGCGAGCCCCCGACCATAACCACTAGGCTATTAACTAGGCTACCGTGGCCACGACAAATCTTTAAAGGACGTACATGAACATTTTTTTCTTTGTTCACTATGTCCTGGAATGATACGTTTGGGGAAAGGGACTGTTTTGAAAAAAATTCACACCGTGGAAGATTATAAAAATTAAACCAGTCATAAATTATTATAACTTAAGCTTTCATACCCTTTTTTTAAACTTTTATTTTCTTTAATCCAGGAAGAACACAGACTTGCCTTAGCAACTCTATCTGTCGTCAAAAACACACACACAAGAACTTTTGGAATCACAATCGTAGGTTTAATTGAAGTTAGTTTTAAGATACCTTTTCTAAGTCTGAAACTGTAAACAATAGAAGTAAGAATAAATTATAGCATACATTTTTTTTTTTATTTCATCAATAAAAACTGCAAAACGTTATCCAATTTTTTTCACATTACGGCTAATATTGTGGTAATTAAAATACTATTATCAGAGTAATCGAACTTTCACAATCTACTTACTTTTAATGGAAAACAAACAGTTTAAATCAATATAACGTTTGGAACCTTCTAAGCAAAAGAGAGTAATAATCCATGACCCCGTTTCAAACAGTTCAACACAGCAATTGCATTTAATCCAGCCGATAATATACACGACTTGATTTGCCACTTAAATCACAACCTTACCAAGTGCCGCCACTAACGTCGAAGCTACAAGAATTGGACCATTTATCATAAATTAAAAGATTTATTGCTGTTCCATTAATTACACACAATACCAAACTTAAGTCATCAAAACAGGAAAGCAAGCTCAAGTACAATGGGATATAAAATAATCGCAGACAATTTCCGCTGGTGAACAAAAGCATGCACTGACAAATAAGAACGAGAGGAAGATGTGTGTAATCTTTTCATATAACCATTCAGATTTTAATAACTTTAGTCGAACTTTGCAGTAGACGTCTCCATTCAGAAAATCATTATTAACAAGTAATAAAAAGCAATACTGTGCGTTGGGACAATGGTGCTATTCGGCAGCGGTGTAGAGAAAGAGCTTTGTACTTAATATTTGAATGAGATGTAATAAAAGGAAGATGTGAATCGATGAAGATCAAATGGTTAAGTACCTTATTAAAAAAAACATATATAATATTTGTGTGAGTGATTTAAATTAGAATTTAAATATTTCCCGAATGAAAGACAAGCACGCAGACTAATATGCGAGGTATGGCTATTGAATTACGAAACTGATGCTGTGAATCATTATTTTGATCTCATACACATACTTACTTATTATCACCTTCATTATACACCCCTCCTCTATCCCTACAACGCTCCGTGCTATTTTTTCATTGTTTAAAACAGTGCTGGAAGTCTGTCAGCTCCTATAGGACGCGTGCAGTTTCTCTTACACAGCATCAACGGACTGAAATTGTGTTCCTTTTGATGCAAATTTCATCTTAGAAAATAGATAGAAGTTGCATAGCTCAAGATCCGGCGAATGGGCGGATGGTCTAACACTGGGTTGTTGCACTTGGCTAGAAACTTCTTCACAGACAACGTGGAATGAGTCGGCGCATTTTCTTGGCGGAAAAATTTGTGGTACGGATTCTTTGTCGATTCCCACAATCTCGACAATCGCACCAAACCGACGGTCAGATCGAACCAGATTACCGATTTTTTCGATACTGTCATCTGTTTTTGACGTGGAAGGGCGACTCAAGCGTGAATCATCTTCAACGTCTTCTACGCCATCTGGAAAACGCTTAAACCACAACAAAAGAAGGAAAAAAAAAACTTGCGATCGATAAACATTCATGTCATACACTTCTTTCTATAACTTACATGTTTCAGTAGCGGTTTTTCCAAGTTTCATGTGAAATTTCACAACAATTCGTAGCTCACTTTTCATTTTCCCGGCGAAACAAAAATAAATAAATAAAATAACTCTAGTGCGAACGTAGGCTGCTGCTACATGGATTTGTTTACAGATGCGAGAGGCACTACATTCGAAAGAGAAAGCTTCACGCTAATCAGCTGACGATTGGTGAATGCATGGCTTTTGTAGCAGCGTCAGTCTCGTTGTTCAATAGCCACACCCCGTATTGAGAAAGGATTACATGAAGAAAGAAGATTCACGTTTTATTTTTTTTTATATGAGAATGAAAATATACATCGCATACAATACATCAGTAACTACATAACCACAATAAATGAACCCCCCTCCCCCCCAAAAAAAATCAAAAAGTGATATAAATTAAGATATCTTGATTAATTTTATTCAGAAACTCTTCTTAATTATTCATACACAAAATCTTCCCGCAGGATCTAAATAAAACAACCAAATAAAAAAATAAAGCTAAGTGTACTAGACGTGAAATAATTTATACATTAGAATTCTAGTATTGTTCATGTATTTTTAATGATATTCCTTATTTTAATTATTTTTTCACTCTGCATCATTTTGTTGCTCTTTAATCATAATTTCCGTTTCCTTTTGTTGCTTTAATAACTGTTATCAAAAATCATTAGGTCATCTTAATTACAATTTTAATCCGATTTTATTTATTTTAGTTAATATTAACTACCTCATTCGGTTTCATTTCAATTGTACAGCAAAAACAAAAATCTATTATGATTGCATTTAATTTAATATTTCATACCCTCTTCGATATTTTGATAACAGCGAAAAAAAGTTTTATAAATCTACTTTTGATTATCATTATTATGATATAGTAATATTATTACATATTAACATAAAATTAGGGCAACACATCACCATCTTTTATTATGTTCCAAGACACACAAAAGTTTCTATTGTTAAAGAATTTTCAGGCCTGTAATCAAAATGTTTAAATAGTCCATCTAAATAAAACGAAATACGGTTGAAAGAATGAAGAAATCAAAAGTGATGAAAAGATACTACCATTTTAGTTATTTCAATGTAGGGCAAAGTAAAAAATGGTTGCAGGTATTCTCATACAGAGAGCAACAGACGAATTCTACTGAAATAAATTGTGATCAACAAAAATAACCAGTAAATGAAAAATTAGTCTGCAGAGATGAATGCCTGACCCCTTAATGTAGTTTGCAACTAGAAAAACAGGATTAAAAGAAAACTTTTTTTTTCCTCCCAAAGAGCAGTTTCACTTTTCCTTCGATGACAAATGAGTGAGAACTTAAATTTCACAAGATGTTTCTGAAATTAAAAATAAATATAAAAATTAAATACATATAACTCTAAAGTAATAATTACCAATGACATTTGAGACATTTATTTCTGAACGGAGTTATGACCTATAATCGTGACAAATTACTCAAAAGATCACGTTCATTACGTTATTAATATGGAAAAATAATATCTCTAATTTATTATCAAATGCATTGATCAAGATTAGTTAGATAACATCATTAATCTGCATAGCCTCAATTTTCGAATAAAATGGCGAGAATTGTAACCCATTTTTACCCCTCTGACATAACCATAATAGTCTTAAAAGACCGATAAAAAACACTCCAAAAACTGGCAATAAAGAAAAAGCATGATCATTTTTAAAAAAATCCACAATTGTAAGATACTTTCATTTGAATTAATGCAAAGGAATATTTTAATTCTTAACCAGAATAATGGATAAAAGTTATATTTATCACATTTCAGTTTTATGTAACAAATCTCGAGTGAAAATTAATAATAAGGAGCAATATTAAAAAAAAAAAAAAGAAATAACTTCGAAATTAAAAATATTTTAAACCTGAAATTCATTACTCAAAAAATCCCTCTACCCCCCCCCCCCCGCCGCCCCCCCCCCCAAGGATAATAGAAAATTGGAGGAAAAAACATTAATTCTAATGTAATGTTTCGTAACGTAGTTTTTAGAAGCAATACAGCAACTATATTAAGAAAATCACGCATTGTACCAAACAAGTCAGTAAAAAATCATAAAAAATATATATGTGAACGAGTAACACGAAAAGAAAAATTATTGTTATAAATGCGAATATATTCACACATATGTAAATACAGAAACTAAACTTCAATAGAACAGAACAAAAATAAGCCGCTAAGACATTTTTTTATCAGTGTATTGTATGCCTATGATTTATCATATAATAAAACTTCTAACTTATAAATAGTTATTATCTATACTAAATCATTTTAATTGAAGCAAATTAAAAAAAAAAATCTTCCATATAATAGCCTGAATAATAAATATCATTTTCCGTCCCATAATAATTTCAGGATTATAAAAAAAAAGATAACATAAGGCAGCATATTAAAAAAATTCAATAAAAGAATAAAATCATCCCATTACATGTCTTTTTACCCCCAAATACTCTACATTTATAAAGAAGGAAGAGAGAATAAACATATCCGGTTTGGTGTTTACACAACGACTTTTCCAACCGATGAAAAAAAAAATTAATTTAATTGACATTAAATCGCCAGCCCTAAAATAAAAACACAAAGGAATGCAATGCCGGGGGTATTGGAAAGTTTTAAAACCACACCTCATCAAAGCAATTCGAACCTTAATAATTTGATCTCAATGTGATATCCGAATCTACCGCCAACGTCGATGCCAAGAAAAAGAAAACGAAACAAAAACAACGATTCCGATCCTAAACGTAATAGAAACGTTAAACTACCCCTTCTCCCAAACACATTTAAAACAAAGGCGCTCGCCACATGTGTGGACACAAACTCCTTTTTAGATAGAAGATCTCAGAGGTCGCCAGAAATTTTTACCTCTAATGATATGCCATAAGAAGCTATGATTAATGATCAAACATTGAAGGAAGAACCAGGGTAAGAAGTCACGAATCAAAACTAAAGGGTTTCTTTTCTTTCTTTCTTTTTTCGTCTTTTTTTTTAAATACCCACTTCTATTTTTTTTTTAAATCGTCGGCTTATCTCGTCGGTACGCACACGCAAAATGAAAGGGATTGGAACGGACTTTATATACGTTCTTTTTAAGTGGGCGGGTTATACATCCCAACTACGGAACGTTTTTATTCCAGACGGTAGATCTCCGAAACCCTCTCCAGAATTTTTTTCCCCCTATACCTAGAAGGGGGGAGGGGAGTGTGCACGATCGAGTTTAATTTACGTTTTAATGCAGGTTCGGATAGAGGGATTCGTGACATTTGTGGAAAGGGAAGTTAGGAAAAAAAAATTTAAGGTTCCTCGATCGAGCCCTAAGGCAATCTCCAATTATATTAATTATTTAGAGAATGGAGGGATGTAAGGAATGAATAAAAATTGGGTTAAATTTAAACGGGGTGGAAAAATAAATTTCCAAAGAGCTGCTCCGCGGCAAACTCAAAAAGAAAATGTTAAAGTTGGCTAAAGCAGGGAGAATAAAAAGAAATGAACGTGAAGAGATTTTGATGCTCTGCCAGATCCATTAATGAGTTCCGTTTAAAATTTCATTCAGCTGACATAAAATTGTAAAACATTATTCAACATGAAATAATTTTATACCTGAATCTTTTTTCGCTTTTATTTTCTTACTTCGAATAATATTCTCCTCTTTTTTTTTTTTAAATCTAAGAAAATGTCACAATAAATTATGAAATCAAATAAATAATCTAAATTAGTTAATTATTGGGAACAAAGATTTTAAAAAAAGAAAATTAACGGACTTTTTCTAGTTTTGCAGGAACCTCTCAGGTTTCGGACTTCTTATATGTACATATTTCCAAGATTAAGGAAGTCTTCCACCTCAAATAAATGTCAGGCCAAGCCTGGCATTTATTTTGTTCTCGTTTCTTAACCCATTTCCTATCCTCCGATCGAGCTAAAATTTTGCACAGAGGTAGGTATAACTCCTCTGACAATACAATACTATGGTATACTCAAACAGTGACAAACTGGAGCGCTTGATTTTAAAACGTCCAACTGAGTTGAAGCTCACGTAATTGCTTTTTAGACATAAATTTCAAGACTAAAAAGAAATAAATATAGATGCTCGAGAAGACCATACTTCTTTTGACCTAATAAGTAAATAAGAAGCTATTGTACTTAATTTATCGGTACTTAGCTGAGTGCCTTAGTTAAGCGCCTCAAGCTTTTATTAATTATATATTACTTTAAAAAATTATTTTTATACCTTTTAGTCTCTCTTTAAATAAAAGCTTGTTTAAGCAATGTTTTTTTACTTATATTTAAAAAAGTGGCATTAAAAAGAACTGATCAACAAAATAACGCTTAGATATAAAGCTCGTATGCTCACGTGTACGGAAACAGGTGTATTATACGCGCAAGCGTGAAACACTTGTGTGTACACAAGAAAGGCAAACACATATCAATTCTACTGAACCAGTAAGGATGGAGAGAGGAGAAGATAATCACAAAGTACCTCATTTTGAAGTAGAAAATAGTCCCACAAAAAATGGAAGACGATGGCAAATTGAATCGTCACGTAAGATCAAAACACATGGTTAATTAAACCACATATTTCAGGTGGCAAAAAAAAAAAAAAAACGCGCGTAAATTTTAGTAGCCCAGAATAGCACAGCAAAAGGAAGTGATGTTAGGAATAGAACGGATGCCACTGGTATATCCTGAAAGGAGAGTGAAAAAAAAATGCTTTGTCCAATAATTCAGCCGGTAGCTTTTGAAGTTGGGCATCGGTGACATTGTCGGGGTCCTTCTCTTTTCGGCGGGGGTCGGAACGCTTTGACAGCCACGAGACGAGCCAACCACACACGACGGATTTCATAATTGGAGGGGCCCAAAAATAAACTTTCCCTTCTGCGAGACAAGGGGTTGGCATGAGAACACTCTGTCATAACAGCTACACCTCTTCATCGAGATGTGTATCCCCCCCCCCGACTTCTTTCTCAGCCTGCCTGGAAAAAGGAAGATCGTTGGAGATAGGGAAGGAGTTATTATGCAAGTATCCGAATGTAACTCTGTGGGATACAGACTCGTAGAGGGATAACAGCCAATTAGACTTTTTAATGCGCAAGGTGGATTGGAAGACCTTTTCAGTGGATTTTGCATGGGATGGAATTTTAAAGAAAAAGAAGTAGAAATATTTCAAGGACGCTTAACCGTTTGTTGAAACAATATAAAAGATACATTGATTTTATGCATCGAAAAGAAATCTTTTAGCATTTTGTTCAATTTTTAATAAAATGTAAAAAAAAAAAAAAAAAAAAAAAATTGTTTTTAAAAAAAAAAAAAAAATTTTTTAATATTTTTTTTATTTTTTAATAAAATATAAAAAAAAAAAAAAAAAAAACTTTCGGTGTGAATAAAATTATATACGTTTTTCAATTCTTCGGTTTATATGTAATTGGAAAAAAAAAAAGAATACTTTATCGATTTAATGGATGCTGAAAGCGTACACGATGACTTAAATATGCTGAGCACCTAAAGCCTAACCATTGAGTAATTTTCTCTACAGATGCCGACAATGGCACAGTGTTCTTTTCATATGTGAAATATTACTAGAATTTCAATTTTTAATATTTAATTATTAGAATTTAATTAAACAACTATGCGTTCAAACCATAATGAACTAATCAAAGCTTGGCATTGTCGGAAGTGTTGGTGAAGACTAACAACATTATAATTCACCAAAAGTCAACAATCTTCAGAAATTTTAAATAAAATAATTTCAATTAAAAAACACAGCTATGATTTTTAAAAAAATTATTCCACAATAATCCAATCTCTAATATTTCATTTCACTTAAACCGGGACAGACACAAGCCAAAATTCGCAATACTACTTAAAAGAAAAATAAGGTACAAAAGAAATTCTTATCTCTTAACATCTTTAGACCTCACTCTCTCACTAAATATATATAAGTGAAGGTACACACAAGAAAAGACACGAAAACGCGTCTAAAAAAATAAACAGAAATCTTCTCCAACCACTCCCCATTCGATGTCTCTTATTGAGAAAAATAGGGAAAATTCCTGGCTCTTCTCCCCAGTCAACTTAGCAGCTTTTCCATTGTAATTGAAGAAGAGAGGACAGGCGGAGGTTAAAAGGCAATACAGCTAAACTCAATAACGAGAACTTTCGAGAGATTTTTCCACCGAAAAATTCCCAAGCGACTAGCATCCGACAAATTGAGTGTGCACCAACTCCAGCAGAACTTTCCTCTATTCCCCCAAATGAACAATAACACAACAACGTACTCAAGGCTCCATCACATTCATTATTCAACAAAGCCCCCTCCTCTCTCTCTATATATATCGCAATCTAGCATTCCGATCCCCCTTAAAATCACTCGCGCACACATAATACAAATGGACGGGGATGGAAAAAAAATATGCAATTAAAACGTTAGAGCCTAGGGGACCATTGGAGGGGGGTTGGCGTATATTTGCGTCACACTCCAGAGACCAACAGCAAGCAGCCAATAATCGGCAACATCTATCGATCTATAAAGGCGAACCGGGGCGACTTATTGGTGGAATAAGTGGAATGTGCGAGGGCTTTTTTTCTATTGGAAATTAATGATCCGTTCCAAACATAAACGGATCGCTTTTCTAGGAGCCAAACGGCCAGAAGCAGGAAATATCTGCCCAATGGACTATTTTATACTTTCCGCTTCAGCATCTATTTCCCTCGCTTTTGCCAGGGTTATAAATTGTTACTGCGCATCAAACACTGATTTTTTAGCGTTTCATCCCTCCTCCCCTACTACCATTCCCCGGGGTAATGTATTTTATTTGAGATGGTGGGAGGAGAGAATCGGTGGATAAAATTAGTCGGCGAGGGTCTTGGAATAAACATCCGTTCGCTGAAGGCTACCTGGGCATCAAAAATTGTTTAAGATTCAGCAGAGTAGAAAACCAATGTAATAAAATAAAGAGTTTAAAAAAAAGACGGTAGAAAATTGTCTAAATAGAAAAAAAGATTTTTTTTTTAAGAAAAATTATTGTTCCTTTTCCTTTCCGTAGAAAATGGAGAGTTCAACATAAAAAAATTAATAGTCATAAACATAAGCAAATTTTATTTTTAAGTTTAAAAAATAAAATCAAAAATATTTCGTTATTCGAATAATTCTGTTAAAAATATTCTCTATGATTGGTTTAAAAAATAAGATGTAAGAACACTATAAAGAACAGTGTAAAACACAATAATTTATGAATATAAACATTCTTTTTTCGGCTGAATGTTTAAAGATAACTATAAATAATAAAAATGCAAAATATTTTGATGAAGAATTGAAGTGTGATTAATTGTTCATAAAGAAGAAAATAATACTGGATAAAAAGTTTATATAGCATTATGGTACTACTTTCACTTATTAATTTAAAAATTTCAGCATCAAAGTAAAAAAAAAATGTTTCCTTTAAGTTATTACTTTAAAAAAAAAAAAAATCCAAATTTTTCATCACAAATAACATTTCCTAAAAAAAAATATTTTTAATTCAGTGTTATTAATAATCACTGTCTTAATGAATCAAAAGCTGATCCAACAAATATTAATTACATATTCTTATTATTTGATTATCATTATCATTCGCCAGATGTCATGAATTACTGCAAGACTCGACATTGCCAAATTAAGCAGCACAGCTTTCTGAAATTAATAATTAATTTTACAATTATAATACTTCAAAACCAACCATCGAAATACCAAAGCAACAGACCAAAAAAATAAATCACCGATTAACAAAAACAGTAAAATGCATATTATACTTCAAAGACAAAACATAGTTTGAACAAAAGTTAAACGGACTTGAAAATTAAACACAATTATTATTTCCTTATCTGTATAAAGATTCTACTTTTTTTCAATCATGAACAAAAATTGCAAACGCATTTATGAAAAACTAAGCCAAGTAACCTTTCGCAAGGCAAAAGTAGAGCAGAACAGAGACAAATAGTGAAGGAGATATAAAAAAAAAATGGAAGAAATATCCGCAGCCTTTAAATCAACACCACGTGATTAATGCGAACCGGTAATCTCCTACAGCAAACAGCAAACACCAATTTTTCACCGCATATCACAGTCTTGACCATTAAGCTCTGCCATGTATCGATAGCACTTCCCCAAATATAGCACACACACAAGCGAAAGAAATAATAAATAAAAAAACCCAGAAAATGACAGATTACTAATCCAAACGTTATCACATGAAGTACGCTTTTAGAAACTGGCAAGTCACCTGTATGGAATGGAATGAATTTATTACTTTCTTCCGCCGCGGTTCTTCCATTAGCTCCAGAACAATGGCCGACAAAAAGATGCCGTTATTAGAACCCTAACGACAAGAAACTCGTTTCGTAAGTGAAGATAATAGATTCTTATTTTTAGGAAATGTGGGTCGGATGATGTTGTTGGAACTACTGACCCGACCGATGAAGATGGGAATTAGTTGAAAGGGAAATTGATTCGTCCGCTTCGGGTCAATATGTCCGAAACAAAGACCTAGGATGATATATGGGTTTCTCTGTAAATTTTCTGTTACTATGTTATCAAGTTAGTCTATATTACGATATAGACTAACATGATAACATAGTAACAGAAAGCTATATGTTAAATTCAAAAAGCAATTTTTTTTGTTACATAAATTCGTGATCAGCAAACAAAAATAAGATATGATTAAACAAACATTAGAAAGAAAGTTTATACATTTTATTCACCAATGAATATATAACTACGTGCTTTCCGAAATGGTTTATATATGTGTGCCACTTAAAACTTAGTGAACGATATATTTAATATTTAAAAAAAAAAAAATGAAAAATACATTTTATTTGAGAGGCTGAATCAATGATCCTATCAATACAATTGATCAGTGAGTAAATAATGATAGATTTTAATGGCGCCAAAGCCAGATGTGGCTATGCTGCGGCAAATAAGATATAATTGTGATCTAGACGTTTGAAAAATTGGGGGGGGGGAGTGAAACTTGACAAGAAAGGGTCGAAAATAAAGAAAGAATGCAGAGTAACACCATGGGTGCATCATCCGTGTTCACCAAAGACAATAAATTGCACGGGAAAGAAAAAGATCACTTGAGTGGTACTGACTTTATTTGATTGATTGTTTATTAACAATGCACGTAGAAGATACGAGAGGGATATTGGCGACTAACATCGAAAGTTTGAACCTCGGTCAAGCGACGAGGACGACACCCGAGCTTCCACCCTCTAAATTCATGCCCACGGGAAGATTTGGAGCCTCGACAGATTCAATGTGATTCAATCCTAGCTACACAGCAGATCTTTAGTGGAATCAGGACTCAAACCCACGACTTGACGGTGAAGTCGTCGACCGTGACTACTCGAGTACCGCGGCGCAGTTCTGACTTTAAATGTGGTATTACAATAAATCCGATTTTATGTGAATAAACACATCGCTAAAAAAAATCTCCCCGCGGCACTTTTAAAAGAACAAGGTCTCGGTAATATGTACTAAATCTAATTTAGTCTCTGTGTTCCCGGTCTATGTGGGCTTTTTACAGATTAAATGCGTATTAATTCTTTTTTTACAGAAAATTCTTTCATTATGAAAAACTAGATAAACACAAAAAATTAGAAAAAAAGAAGAAAAAAACTGACGCATCAAAAATTGATATGGTCTCATAAGTATTCATATAACTTTTATTGAACTTGTTTTCCACACAATAAATCATTATAAAAATATTACAATTTAAAAACCCCGAAATATTTTTTAAAAAAAATTATTTCAGTTAAGAAAGTACGAAAAAGGGACGTACAATTGCGGGAAAAAGAAAGGATATTTTTATAGTTTTGATTATATAAACAATAAGAGCAAACAAATATATTTTCAAATTTAACACACAAATCTAAACAAATGTTTTCAAACTTCTGATCACTATACTACATACACACAGTTTTTACACATACATTAAATCTTCATACACTAGAAATTCTTTCATTTCTTTATTTTTTGACGTTGTTTAGTTAGATTATTTTTATTCAGTAGAGATTCAAATGAGGAAATGTTTATGTTCGCAGTCGCACGTCATCATTGGTGTACATCTAAGTTTTTTTTTTTTTTTTTTTTTTTTTACTATAGACCACATCAATAATCACCTCATCAACTCACACATAGACATATAATCACCTCATCAACTCACACATAGACACATCTCAAAACCTTTCCACATAACAGATAATCTGCGGCACACGCTAAGTCGAAACAGAAAGATTCTATACTAATTCTCGATTCGCCACTGGACAGCAAGCTCAAACACTCAAAGCTCTAGCAACACTAAAACTTTCCCCTATCATACATCAACTAATACTTCATACTCGTTTTAAATAGCCGTCAGGAAGCTTCGTAGTAGAGAACATGCCTTTTACATTATGTTTTATATGATCAAAATTCACATCCATACGAGTCACCTGAATCTCATTTCGAGTAGAAGGTCAAATCTACATGTATCTCAAATCCTACGGACATATAATGCCGCCTTGCGCCCAAAATATCAGTTTTTAAAATGTTCCATTATTCTGAAACGCATGCGTGGCGGTCGGGGGTGAACGGTCACACCGGCGTGCCAGTCCGGAACTGCGTGCGATTCATACTGGCACGTATACGTGACAGCCTTCTCGAAAGGATTTAAAAAAGATCGATTCTTAAATTCGCATTAAATTAAATAATATCAGACAATGTCACATAATTGGATAAGTGTAGATAATAAGATAAACTAATTAAAGTAATTTGTATTCGAACTTTGCATGGATATATTTTAAACTACGACATTACAATGCTTCGGGGGAAGGGGGGGATCAATAAAAATTCAAAAATTAATTTTTAACATTTTTTTTCTTCGAGATTTTGGGAGAGCCGTCAAATTTTTGTTACGGTTAATTCTTTTAAAGAGAGAGAGAGAGAAAAATTCGGCATAATTAATTTTAGGCGGAGGGAAATTTCTTACTATAACGCACATCAAAACAATGTTACGCAAAAATAAACTCTAAATATTTTATCAAACTGCAGTTTAAAAAAAAAAAAAAAATTTTCCCCCCGGGGGAAAAAAAAAAAAAACTCATCGAATTAATGCGTTAACGAGTACTGAGACTACAAGTAAAATAAATAACGAAATAAAAAAAAGGATGTGGTTAGAGCTTATTTATTTAATTATTCCACATCTAGTGCAATTTTCATAAGAACTAACGAGTATTCTTATTAATTCGTTTTCTTTTTAATTGAAACTCTTAATTTTCATCCAACGAAGATCAAATAAAGTAACGAAGACTGTACCTCGAACTAATACCCGACTCTCTTACTTCTACTCCAAGCTTCGTGAAATTTTTGAGGTCTAACCCTATTTAATTTGCAGCAGACTTCTTTATTTCAAATACCGCAATCAGGATTCGAACTCACGACATTGGATTTGAACATCGTCTACGCCGAAACTCAAAACTGTCACCACTGACCCAACAAACTATTTAACTCTACAAATATCACGTCAGATCTCTCAGATAAATGGCTATTGAGAGAGCACAAGGCATAAACACAATTTCCCACATATGAGCTGCTTTATTTATAATAAATATATGTTCCTTTGCTGATTAAATGTTCTGTGTACTTATTTACCCCAAGACCAAAGTTAATTACATCAAATAGTAAAAAAAGTCAATCGTGTCTCACAGAAGCGAAGCGACCACTAAAGCTTCTCCTGTTAAAATATTCTTTGATGTTTTAACAGAATGTTAAACAAAACATAATGTTAAACTATTAACAGAATATTAAAGTATTCTGAGACAAATAACAAGGAAAAAATTTATAAAGTAGTCCATAAAATAAAATTAAAAGCAAATCACAATGCTTTTACACGATGTATAACAGAAAACTTCAATGTATTTTCTCAAATCCCTATTCTCATCACATCATTATCTAATCAAAATTATAACGGAACATAGAGAACTTCTTTAAAAATAAAATTGAAAAATAACAATCCCCGTGATAAAATGTGTGAAACCATAACTGTAGAATGTGTATGAAATTTAAAGTCTAAATAAAATAAGAAAAAGTCTATATCACAAAAATAAATAATTTCAAAAATCTAAAAAATCTAATTTAACCAAATATTCGAAAAACTATCTTTTATTCACATAATGAATAAGAACAATCAAGATTCGAATCCAATACTTGATGCCAACGAGAAACCTTACAAGGTATACATACTGTGAACTAATATTTCTTATTTTTTTGCATCATTAAATTTATTTTCTACGATGTCACATCACAATTAACAAAAGACATAAAATTTTTAACTAAGCGAAACCTTGTTTATTAACTTCCCAAAATAGACTTCCGTTGTGCATGTCTGAAGCGAAACTTTTTACAATTTACATCCTTTTCACAATTTAAATCTCTGCTAAGAGTCTTTCGTGACGTGTAGCACCCTGTTCCCCCTTCCTCCTTCTATTAGTTTCAACATGCATTCTTCTTCCATTAAATATCTTTTTCTTTCGTTTTGAATAATCTAAAAGCAGCAAAAGAAGTCTACCGTTCAACATAAATCGAATACAGAAAAAATATACCAAACCCGCATATGGTTTTACAGAATCAATTTTAATCCATCATGGAACCTCTTTTCAGAAACAAAATAATGACACCTCCAATGCTGTTTTTATTACGTCTAAGTTCTATAATAAGTCATAATTTGATAGATACTCCCAAACACTGAAATTAATCATTCCTTAATTTCATACAAAAACGAATTATGACAAAATGTATTGAAAAATTTCCATTTATATTCATAAAAAAATTAGTGAAAAAAAAAAAAAACCACGGATATAGTAGCTTGAAAGCTTGAAACCAAACATTTTCCCCCCCTCCGCCATTTCACAACCATCAGCGATCGTTCAATTCCTGAACAGGCACTTTGACCTTATTTCCCCTTGATTACTTCGGATGTTTGTTAAAGTCGAAGTGATTGTTTTCTATTTCGCCGTCGTGTTTATCTAACTTTCCAGTGAAAGCAAAACAAAAGCCAGACGAAAACTAATGACCACTTTCTTGTTCTCTTAAAGGCATTTAAATTGGCCTCCGATAGTCGAAACCTTGAAACCAGAATCCGGAAAATAGCCAATCGAAATCGATTCTGCAACTTCCTTCCCCCTTCCTTAAAAA
This sequence comes from Nephila pilipes, assembly GCA_019974015.1. Classification (NCBI taxonomy): domain Eukaryota; kingdom Metazoa; phylum Arthropoda; class Arachnida; order Araneae; family Nephilidae; genus Nephila; species Nephila pilipes. Next base: position 618,591 of record BMAW01006826.1, read on the forward strand.
AAAAAAAAAAAAAAAAAATTGACAATAAGCTGAAGTATAAAGTGAGTCGTGGAAGTACACTAAGCTTATGGCATTGTCTTTAGGAATGGTTTTTAAAATAAAAATTTTAATTGATATTTTATTAAATGTAATAACATAAGTCCGATCCTGATTTTATTGTTTCGTGGAAACCGGAATTAATAAACAATACTCGATAGAGGATTAAAATATGTTTATACCGGCTTTTTTTTCTTTTAAATTTAAAAGTTTATTTGACTAGACAGGATACTGACCATGATGCATTGATTTTAACATAAAATGATGAAATAAAAAGAAAAGATTTGAAGGATGGGGGTAAAGTGTATAGAGAGTTGAAATACAAATCTGAGAAACAATGTCTGCGATTGGAGGGAGGTCCACCCTTTCCCCTTTTTTTAGAAAATTATTATTCCATTTTAACCGCCTACAACTAGGAATTATGAACAAAATATTTGTATAAAACTTACTGTCTTATCACCTAATTATCTTTCCTTTCGATATTCATTAACTATTTTAAAAAATTAACATAAAGGGGGAATGTGCACAAAATGCAACAATATGCATTTTGTGCATATGCAGGTACACTGCGTGGTGGCTAATCGTTTCCAATTTATCACGGCTAATAATGGAGGCTCAAGCAACGGTATAGCATATATATAATTTGGGCATCTATCCCCCGCACGTAGTAGACTATATGCTTGCATCATGTACTGTGAGAAAGAGTAGCTATGAATGTGTGTGTAAGTCTAGGCTAAACGAACACAGTCACTTACCGAGGTTTAAACAGAGAGACTAAACACATGACTGAGAAACATTTTACACCGTATATTTTCTTTCTATACTGTAATTAATTGAATTGCTTAGAACACTTTATAAAATGTGATATGTTTAGCACAAATACTCTACAAGAGTATTTTTTTTTTTTAAATTTTCTTGCATATTTTGTAGTATAATGGATTATGAAGCAAAACCTCGAATAAACTCACTGGTTTAAATTGAGTTATTTTTTGGTGCTTAATTTAAACAAACCATACTTTTTTTTAACGAAATTATCACTGATATTTAATTATTGATTTCTGATTATCGATGATAACATGAATGGAATACAAGTCTAATTTTAGAGCATAACAATTAAATTGTAATACATGTGTAAGATTGTTCATTTGATGAAAGTTATGTTGCATATCAATTATCAAAATTTCAAAAAATTACGCACTAGAACTGTTGTTTGAGCTATTCGCGAGATTTCCCTCAAATAACATATGTGGGTTTTTCTGACTAAATAAAAAGTTTACAGCTTCTTCCCAAGCAAATGAAACGTTATGATGCAAATTAAATAAACTTTAGAAGTGGAATGAATAGATATAATCAATTCAAATAAAAATTACAGAGAATTGAACTGAGGGTTAATAATAAGTTTACAATAATAGGAAGGGTGTTAGTGCGATGTGCTCTCAAATCTTTTGGCGTGTCTTGTTGATTCAATGAGATTGGGGTCTAAAGCTGCTGGATCGATTGAATATTTGACGGATGTACTCGCAACCTATTCCGGTAATCGTATTCTTTGATATGTTATAGGTATTGTTAGTAATCGTGGATAAAGACTTGATATTGGCGGATACCATTAACCTTATTTGAGGATTTATAAACTTTATTTTGAAATATAATTGACCATTTTAGTTACTTTGTTTGTGTTTAAACTTATGTTGAAATTTAGATTTTGTGATTAGAGTAACATTCAAGATGGCAGACAAGAATGGGTAATAGGATTCCGTCACAGTATTAAAGCTAAATCACAGACAATTGATATCAAACTTCAACTTTTATTTCCCTATTCAAATTCAATAAGAAAGCATCAAAAATTTACTATAATGTAGCTAGATTTTAAAATTTTGTGCGCGTATCTACCCCCTCCTCCACCTCTAATTTCCAATAGTTCCCACTGCTGAAAAACATTAATTTTAAAATTTTCTCTTTAAATATTGTTAAAAAATGCATTATTAATCTCTTTAAATATCTAATAAATCATCCTCTCGCGATTCAGATATTCATGGGCATGCGACCCAGATGCTTAGTTATGTTAGTACAATATTTTTTTACTCTGATTCACGAAATTAATTACTCTGCCTTGGATAGACAAAATCAAATGTCAATCAGAAAAATTAATAAATAAATGACGTATTTTTGGTATTTATATTTATATCAAAAATTTATGTAGAGATGAAGATATCGAAAAATCTCAACACAGAATAGCTTTTTCTTCTACTATTAAAATTATCTTCTACTTTATTCATTCTGAAAATGCATCCAATTTTGCTAAATATTTTATTTGCTTTATTCTTACATTATTAAATGTTTCGAACAATTCTTATGCTTTTTTTATGCATTTTATTAAAAAAATATACATTGATATTTTCATTGGTAATTTATTCTAAAAATTAAAAACATATGTCACTTATTAAAAAATTCATTTTCGAAGAGAAATGGGGTGTATTTTGCGAAATATTTCCAAAGGTAAACCTGTTTTTAATCTCAATTTATAAAACCTGTAATAAATTTAAGAGGTTTTCCAGTTTTGGAAAAAGTGTGTATTTTCGGGGTTTAATCTTCAGATATCCAAACATTTAAGAAATACATAGTAAGTTAATTTATAGATGCTTTTTGATGAATTTTATTTTATATAGCCTTTTATTATTTTGGGAGAACAACATAACACTGACAAAATTTCAATTTAACACATTGTTATAAGATATCAGGAATAAATTTTCTTGTAATACGACTCGCATATAACCGAACAATAGATACATACGAGAATGGTGCGAAAAATACATGTTTTTGAGGACAGGTGGCGTCGATAAAACAAGTTGGTGTTACCAATGTAAGTTTCCATCTGTTAAACGGAGCCAAAATAAATATAACACTAATTTTATGTTAGTTTTGAATTGACAGCCATTTGATGCCTCGTAAAAATTTGATGGCTTCCGCGTCAAGTTATCGTCGTCGATGAGATATGGATTCTCATTATCATTTGAAACCAAGCAACAACAAAAAAAAAGTTTTCTTTCGGTGAATCTGCTCCAAAGAAGGCAATGACTATCTCATCGGTAGGAGAAGTTATGTCGACGATTTTTAAAGATATGAAGGGCATTATACATATGGACTACAAAGGTAAAAGATCAATGGATAATAACTCCCGTGTGTGTGTGAGTTACCTCACTCACAATAGATATTTTCTGAACCGCCTGCGTGTTCGTCATATATTTGAAGAAGTGATTCATAACGTATCGCAAGAATTTCAAAGAATTTTCTTATTGTATCGAGTGATTACGGATGATTCATGAAAAAAGACTTTGGAAGATAAATCTTAAGATGCACCAGAAACGAAATCGCCGATACGAGTAAATCAGTGACCGTTGAAAACGATTAAGGGGCCATTTGTTGTGGTCGAAAGACAATAACCAAAGATGTATCATTGATAATGTTCATATCATTTACCTATTACATAACACAAAAAGGCTGATGGCCTTAATCATTTTGTATATATATTTTTTAGAACAACAAGTAATATATATTTTGACACATTGCACTACTTTTTGGTAATTTGTAAATCTTTTTAAAACAGGCTCGCAGATAAATCGTTTGTGCATTCATATACTTGGACAGGTGTAGTGTGTTTTTCAATATCACCCACTTTCTTCTAATAGACATCACATATTTGTTTGGATAAGTTTCCAGATTTTATCATCACAGCAGCTAAATTAATGCCCTCATCAATCGTCTAAATTTTATTCTTTTTAATTATTGTTGTTTTTGTTGTTATTGCAACTGCCAAAGGAATTATTTCAAGACTTGCTATTTTTAATTGCTTTTAATTTTGCTAAAACCTAAATCCCCCTCAAAATGTTTCATTATTAGAGAAAAATTTAGGAATCACTTTTACAATATCAATCTGTAAAAAAAAATTAGTCTATTTCTAATAACATCAGCTAATAATATGAAAATATCCCCATAAGTAATAATCTTAACTTGTAATAGAATGAAAGAATAGTGAATGTAATGTTTAATGGCGCGCAAGAGCCGGGTGTGGCTATGCTGAGGCAAACACGGTGTAACGATAAAATACAAAAGCAAATTCAACATACTTTGAAAAGATAAAATCCTAAATAACCGACACGGGTAAAAACAGCCAGAAACAATAAGCGATTAGAGACATTTGGAAAAAAAAAAAAAAAAAAAAAAAGAATGGAAATGTAGAAATTCAAGAAATTTTTTTATTGTTCTAAACCGAAGAAAGGATGGGGGAAAAAAAGGGAAGAAATTTATGACAAGGAGGGTCGAAAACAGAGAAGTATCGCTAGGGTATTTCTGAGGCGCATCATCCGCGTTTACCAATGAAATGAAAAAGATCACTTGTCTCTCAGGATAGTGACGTACCTACCTAAAAAAGGTAAGCCCCCGAGGGCCTGAATGGAAGAAAGTCGAGGCAGATTGTTATTAGACAGCTGTTATTTTAAGAAACATGTAAAACAATCTTATAGCCAAACAGATTCAAGATGCAGAATATTGCATTATATAACAGAGCTCCACGAAAAGAAATGTTAACTTGATAAATGTTAGATAATTTTTTTCTTACATAATTTTATACGCAGGCACCAACATTCTAGCCTCAACCCCACCCCCCCGCAAAAAAAAAAGTAAGAGATTTTATTGAAATATTACAGAAGTCTAAACATGAATAAACAACATTCGTCATTCTTCGAAAACCTCGCTCTTTAAAACATTTATTGCAAACACTTACAGCCCCCCCCCCCCCCGACATATTGTCTTTTTTGTTCTTGTGAATCATTTGAATTCTTCCACCTCTACGTTAGCAAAAATGCATTTCTGAAGAATTTGTCATGTTTGGGTATAGAGCAATAAATTTAACCATGCATACATACTCAGTGACTAATAATACAACATCCTAGCTGCATTAACACGCACAATTTAGACCTAAAACCAACACAAATCTATCACCTTCAAAACAAAACTTCACATACAAATGCTTTCGAAGAAGAAAATATATAGCTTTCAGCGTAAAGAGACGTAGAAACTTTTTTCTGGAATAATACGTTATACGTCAGAACAAAAATTTATCTCTAACTGTTCCTTTTATGACTGAAATACATGCTGAATATTCCATTTTAAATATCATATCCTGTTTTCGAAATGGTACACATCATATTACATAAATTTAAACGTCTCAGTTGACAAAGAAATAAATTTGAAAAATGGGAGGAAAAAAATTCTCAATTTAAATAAATAAGAACACTTAACGGAGAAAAAAAATTATTTATCAAAAACAATTAGAAAAACGATTAGAGTTGAAAATGAAACACTTTCAAATGTTGCGGCTTATTTTCATTTTCTAAAATTATATAATAAATGTAGTTAGATTTTGACGAAAATTCTATACTTCCACAACTGAATTTTGATTAATTAGAGATATATTAGCTAGGGGCAATTCATTAATTCCAGTTAACAAATGATAAACGAAAAGCCAACAACATCCTTATAAATCTGCTGACTTAATTTCCATATTCTCATTTCGAAAATTTCATTACATACACATACATATCATATATAAGACTTGCCATTATCAATCACAATTTACAAACCTAATGAACACTTACGATCTCATTATCAAGCATAAATTCAAACTGATACTTCTCCCACTTGCGATTACGTGTTCCTACTCAACAGTTAATTTCAGAAACTTCTCAGAAAAGAAAGAGATTATCTCAAAAGAAAGAGTCAATCAGCTTCTCGCCTCTAACAAAAACATTTCCCTTAAAAAAACAATCATCAAGGGCGACTAAACAAACAGTTAAAGTTACAGAAAAAAAAGGTATTCTATTAATAACACCGAAAACGGGCTACACGTAGATTCTAACAATTAGCCCATAAGGAATGATTCCTGGACATTCAGCAGTGTCTATGTTGATACAGCACCATTTGCATCATTACAGAAATGGAGAAATAATGACGATGCCAGATCTATCAGGCCCACTACAAACGATATACACTCAAGAAAGCTCGAAGAGAGGGAGAGAGAGGGGAAGCCACTTATTTACTCACTCTTCAACAATGGAGAAGAACATCGTGCGATGGGAATGATAACCAACGAAAAGGGAAGAATGATAATTATTCACCGTTACATAGAACTATGTATGTGTGGAAAAGGGGGTTTCTGGTTCGATGGAAGAAAAAGGAAGACCACTTGCATCCAGAAATTAAAATGATTCGGAAACAAAAGCACCTTCAATGGACGGTGAAAGATAATGGAAACGAATGCTGCACTATGGGTTTGTGTTCCATTCTGTTGTGGTGATGATCAGGTGTGATTGGTGAAGCTAAGAATAACTTTCGAGTTTGGTTAATCATACTTCGATGACTGATTATAACAATAAGACAGGCAGAAAATGATTGGCGGGATAGATATTTTTGTTCCAGTTTGAGAAGTATTGGTAAACTATCAATTATTAATGGAATGGAGAGAGATAAGAGAGGAAAGAAGTAACAATGCACAATAATGAAGTGCCTCTGTTGGTGAGAAAGAATACTTTGATTAAAAATTATTCACTTGAATGGTATGTCGACAGGGTCCGAAAATAACATTTATAAAATGAAACAAAAGTAACGCGTGAAACTTTTCAAAGCAGAGATGACGCTATGCAATATTCAGAAACTGAGTCACTATGTCAAATAATTTTTAACATTAATGCTACCAAACACTGTTTAATAAGGTTAAAATTAATTATTGTAGTAATAATATTATCAATAAGAGATTTACCGATGAGAAAAAAAGTGAAGCAAGAAAATAATTTTTTTCCATAATTTCATCTAAGAAAGCATGTAAAAATCTTGATGTATATCAGAAGGAGAAAAAAATTAAAAATGTAGCAAATTTTCTTTTTTTTAAACAAAAAAGTTAATTTTGTTACAGTTTATCAAGCCAACGGTGCAGGGGTGGATAGAGTAGAGCATCGCAATTAAATGAAAAAATAATTTCCATTTTTTTTGTATGGTATAACTAATTAAAATATATCCAGTATTATATTGCGAGTATACAATGCTCTGAGAAATCTCCCTTGTAAGAAATTTAGGCCAGTGTTATACGGAATTTCATCAATAAAAAAAGAAAGGGGAAAGAAATATATTTTGCTAACTCGGAAAATATGTGTACAAATACACAAACAAGAAATAAGGTTTCGATTTGATGAATCATAAACAATTCCTAATTTTTAAAGCTATGTTTCTCGAACAAAAAATAAATAAATAAAAAAAACATGTATTCAATGTTTAAAAGGATAACACTGCAATAATTTATGTGATTCATAATAAATGTTTTAAATAACTTATTTAACATTTCACAGCAACAAAAATTATTACATTATGACTTAGGGATGTATTCGCCTTCTGCTTCAATAAGAAAAATTCAATAACCTAATACTAATATTTTGTATAAGTGTTTTAATAAATGCTTAAACACCATCAAACGATAGAAAACTTACATCTGAATTTTAACCAATCAGAAGAAATTTATGTAACAATTTTATATAACAGAGTATTTTCCCTTATAAGTTTTGAATTTACACTGAATAAATATTTATATACTCTGAATTCTACATCAAATTACCATTAAAGAACCATACACATACATAAACCAAAAATGTTGCGATTGAAATAATTTCATTATTAATAACTTACTGTTAAGTGAAAAACAATTGATCATTGAGTGAGTACTGGTGTGAAGTTTAATGCTCATGAACTAGTTATGGCTATGCTGCGCCAAACAAACAAAATGTTACTGGGATTTAGAAGTTTTTAAAAAAAAAAGAAAGAAAAAAAGATAAATATCGAATAACAAGGAGGATCGAAAATAGAGCAGGATCGCTAGAGTATCCTGGGGAAGCGTCACCGGTGTTTATCAAAGACAGTAAATCTCAATAGAAACGAAAAAGATCACTAGGGTGCTTCGGAAGAATGATGTCCGTAATTATCTGATGAAAGTCCCTGGAGGGGAGACAACATAATTGATCAATGCTTAAGTCTTTTCAATGTAATCAAATTTTGTATCAAATACCTCCATAGAAAGATCTCTATAAGATACCAACACCTGCTGCTTTAATAATTATTAAAGAATTGTACACTGTTTGTACAAATTTCCTAGCGTATGTTTTTCCCAATTGAAAATACTCCAATTATTTGTTAATATTTTATTAATTTTTTTTTTTCATGTCAGAGACTGAATTTAAATTGCACATTTCTATTTTTATTCTGATCATTATGTTAAGTTGCACTAGAATTGATAACATAATTGCAAATGTGGGGAAATTGTGCAATCTGAATTGTTTGAATCAGTAATATTTATTACTTCTGTTTCATCCTGGCTGAACGTGGTATGTGTATCGTTTTTATTCTACGGATATATATGTGTTCAATCAATTGCACGATTTCGTTTGTGATTGACAACCCAGCGGATAAATAGAAGGAAAAAAAATGAGTGTACTATAGATATATACATAATTTAACGAATTTTCTGTAAAAACAATCTTGAATTAACGGCGACAATATGAGGCCAAAATTTGCAATTTACTTGCAAATTTAAAAGTATATTGACATTCCAAAATACATTTTTTTTAAAAAAAAAAAACCTATATTTGCCATATACTTCATTGAATTCAAAATGGGCAAAAAATATTTATTTCTATAATTCGCATAATTTTCACTGCATGCATTCTATTAACACTACTTGAAGCATGAGACTGTGGGATCAAATTTCTTTCACAAAGGAAGTAAATAATGTGAGAGAGAGACGAGCACAAAACATAAAAATACACGCTCCAAACAGCGACTACCGATCAAACAAATGGATTTAACACACGCATTTCATGAGCACAGAGCAATGCATATTAGGGGACCACCTCATTTGATGAAAAAGGATACTTGCAATTGAAGGGTGAGGAGAAAATGCTGTAGGAGGTTTCGAAATTTGAATATGAAGGGTGGATGATTGCACCCCCGTGTACCACGTGATCGGCATTGCATCCAAGGGAACTTCAAAAGGAACACAAGAAAGAAGCCATCAAAATCAATTTAAGGAGGTATGTGAATGGTGATTGAATTGGGAGAGAGACAGGGTTTCATACAATGTGATGCAAGGAAGACTGAATTACGGGGATGAATACATAAACACCTGATGCCAACAATGTTGTGAATACTGATCGGAAATTTTCAATAAAAAAAGTGTTCTCCTCTTCCAGGATATTTTATTAAAAATATTCATTTATTACTAGGCAAAAGTAAAAAATTCAAAAGAACGATAATATAAGTTGTATTAACATACAAATTTTGTAACATTTTGGGTTTTAAAAGCCAAAACAAAGTTTAAAATAATAATTTTAAAACTTGAGATAAATACTATTTCCAAATACTCGGGGAGAAGCGAGAAATTTTTTTATGGATGTGGAGGAGGGGGCATCTTCCACTTCAACTCATAGCTCGAAATTAATTTCAAATTTCATTGTTTATTTTCCAGGCGAAAAGAATGTTTATGTGGAGAACGGAATTTCGAATATTAATGGTTTCTAAAAAATTCAGTACATTAAAATTTCAGTTTGCAGAAATCTTTATAGAGGAGGGGGAGGGTTACAACCCTCATATCACCCCTGTCGCTACGCCACAGCCAAATACAGTCGAATTTCTATTCAGTAAAGTTCTAGTAAAGAGCAACTTACGTACTATCTGTTACACAATATTCCACACACACTTATCGGGAATAACTTTTCTAACTTACCTAAAAAAAGAAAGAAAGGAAAAATAAGTTAACGAAACATTTATGCACACTTATTATAGCATATTAAATAACTTTAAAGATTTTGATAACCATGACACACAATACATATAATTATCACAACATTAAAAGTATATTAAACGTTTATTTTACTGATATAAATTTCTTGAATTATTTACACACATAACATATTTATGAGTTGTTATGTCTATTAAGATACAATATTTAATGAACATTTTATACTTGTTGATGAAATACAAGAAATAGTGTTCTTAAAATCTATATAATTTTGTGATTGAAAATTTACCTACTTTTAATTATTATTGATAATTCGATAAAAATTTTAAACAAAACTGGTATACTAATCAATAACTGGTGAATTCTTCAACATTGAATATAAAATAGAAATTTATAAAACATTTCATTTGAGTTTGATATACTGCACGTGGAAATAAATTGTATTCTGAACATTGTGATAAATTTCAACTCAATTTTATAACAAATTACATGTAATACTTAAAAATGAATAATTTTTCACAAGGAAACCAGTTATATAATGTGACGTGATCCATTTGTCATCATGTCATAAAAAATAAGGACGTAAGAAACATAACTGATTAATTCATTGGTCTCTTAAAAGTATTCTAATATTTGTACAAAAACAATACCTCCATAGCAAAAGCTCTTTCACATTCCGATACTAGTTGGTTTTATAATTATTAAAGAATTACACTCGGTTCGGATATATTTCTTGCTTATATTTTCCTTCAAAAATACTCTGATTCTTTCTTAACAATTTTATAAATGTTTTTTTTGGGGAGGAGGCATGCGCGGATTATTTTGTATTTCTGTTCTTGTTTTGATTAAAAAATTAAGTTTCCTTTTCAAAAATAAAGTAATTGCATAGTTCGAAAGTATTCTATTTTCTGAATTTTAAGAATCAACAACATTTATAATTTCTGCTGGATCTTGGCTAACCGGAGTATGTTTACCGTTTTTATTGCACGGGTATTTGAGTTCAACCACTCGCACGATTTCATTTTTGATTGTTGTTTTGTTTCAATAAAACAAATAAAACAGCGAATAAGTACAAAAAGTGTATTATAGTTTATGGTCATAATGTACTAAATTATTGGTAAAAACAATGCAGAATTATCAGCAACCATTTGATGTCAAAATTCGCAAATTACCGGACAGGTATTGCAATACCTATACAAAATATAATTGACAAATGTAATTAATAGTTTTACTAAACTGTTTCGCCAAAACTTTCACACAAACTTTATATATATATATACATCACAGCGAATGAATTGGATATTTAAAATTATCTAGCTGCTTTTTTAAAAAAAGGGGGAGGGGCTTCAGAAAATGCAGAACAATCATATTAAAAAATGAAGAGCGGAAACAACAATTTAAAACTCAGACATTACATGACAAAGATGAAAACGCAAAACAATTTATCCCTTAACCATTCTAAAATATTAGCAAGTCTAATTTTAAGTATGGAGTGATAAGGTTTTTTTTTTTAAAATCTATTTCGTTGAAAGATGAAAAGAAACTAGGGCAAAAAAAGGGAGAAGGGGAGAGGGGATTATTCCTCCGGCATACCTAAGCAATAACATCACAATTACATAAAATAGTCTAAATGAACAATTTTTCACATGAAGTATATTTATGAATATTTCAAAACAATTCCGCCAAAAAAGACATCAATTATTCGGAACCTTTCTTTCATTAATGCATAGTTATAACGATAAAAAAAAAAGGGGGGGGGGGGTGGAATTTAAAGAAAAAGACCATACACAGACACAGTTTTTCTTAAAATAAGATATTTAACAAATATACGAATACATATATTTCATAAAAGTTACATATTTTTTTTAGATGGTGCGTGTGTAATATACAAACTTTATAAATAGATTTTGAGGAAGAAGCATTAAGCATTGCTCTATCAAGGTGAAATTGGTATTCACGAAACATGGGTGGCCCCATCCGAATCTTGAAAATATAAATACTGACGCATATACAGGTAACTTTAACAGACTGAGGTTAATATTCTTTAAGTAATGAATAAAAAATAATTTATTTTATTTAAAGAATTATTGTCCGTCAAAAGAATTTTTAAGTAATATATCTTGTAACGGTATACCTTAGTTTATGGATATATGAACGGTTTGTCTTTTAAAAAAAAATTATAGGGTGGGGAAGCAATAGACCGGGCCTTATCAGAATTTAAATAATCCTATTTCGAATTCATAATCACAATACTAAGCTTCCACTGACCGGAAAAAGCAAGAATAAGGAAATGCCATTGACAACTCCAGGGTGGTATATATTCAAGGGGCCCGGCTGAAAAAAAGGCGTGGTATCACGCACACGGAATAACAATACGCCCCCTTCACAAAAGCGGTCCTTTCCATGTTTGACAAATCCACAACAATAAAGGGATTCGGCGGTAGAAAAAACGAAATCGAAAAGAAAAAAAAGCCACCCCTGCGTTTTTCAGGAAATTCCTGTTCCGAATTCGTGGCATGGTAAGGTTCCGTCGTAGCCATCCATTTCCTCTCGATATAATTGCGAGGCTAAGGAATTCCGAATGTCTCGCGTGCTTTTTGAAGGGGGTGGTCCCACCCTCCGACAATCTACCTCCCCCCTCTCAGAGAAAACGATTTTTGAAAGAGAGAAAAGAATGAAATTTTTCCCTCAAAAAAGTATAAACAGTTCCACCCATTCCTCAAAAGTTACGCGCAGTGATAATTTCTCCACTCTGGGTTCTTCACTTACGCAATTGAAAGAAAGGCTTTTAAGTGGAAAATTTCGCTCTTTTGAATCTTTTTTTTTTTTTTTCCAAATGAATAAATAAATAAATAAGAGGGTGTTCTTCGTTATTCTAAAAAGTCGTTAAACTCACTCTTTCAGAAAGCGCGCGCAATTCTGCCATTTTCAAAAATAAATAACGCAAACGAAATGTTTCGGCGAATATGTTCATAGGATGTAGGCGAATAAAAGAAAAAGAAAAAAATTAATCTTGAAAAAGCAATTAAGAGAGGAAAAAAGATTCACTATTTTTTTTGTAGTGAAATGCTTGGATAATATAAACGAAAAGTTTACGAAGTAAATCATATGTCCCAAACAATTTTAAATAACAAAGTATACGTTTTTGCAGGCACCGAATCCGGTGTTACAGAGAGGGAACTTTTGTTATCTAATACCCACTTACAACTTCGAAATGAACAATGATAGTTTATTTCCCATTTTTTATTGCACACTTTAAAAGCCAAACTGCTTCTTTTTCGGGGTAAGGAAAATCACAAACATGCAATCGCAAGCAATTTTGGTATTGAAGTTCACTTATTTTTCACGATATGTATGAAAAGAGAAATAAAACTTGGATACAGTTATAAAAAACAACAAAGAAAAAATAAAATTAATATAAACTCACGATTACTATATACAGAAAATAACAAACGAACAAACAATTCATTTCGTATTTTTATAGAGCTTTTCTTCGCCCCACAGATAATACTTTGACCTCTACTAATTTTTGGCGAAAATATTCCTAGAATTAAATTTGAAAAATCTCATAAAATGAAATCCGAAATAATATTGTAATCGCACATGCGCGCTAACAGAATGCTCACAACTAACTTAAATTATGCAATAATTGATGGGGAGATGTACGAGATGAGTTCCAAAAGTCTTAAGAAGTCAATTATCTCAGAATTTTTTTAAAACGAGGGAAAAAAAAAAAAAAAAAACTTTGACATCTCTCTCGGAAACGTTAATACGGATCAGCAAAAATTCCTACAAAAGCAATTTCCAAATCATAGTTGGAAAAAAATGCATTACAAAAATGTAAATGCGTTAAAACATCTGTAATACAATGCCACTAGCATATCTTTCAAAACATTCTAACCTTAAATCTGTAACAGAAATTTTGAAGGTAACCCATCAATTATCTTCAAGAGTTACATTTTCAGAAACCAAAACACTAAACCAACAAAGCTTTTATATAACTCACAGACAACTTGTGTGTTTAGTTTAAAATAAAATCTCATCCATCATATAATGCTGTATTAAATGCAAATTTCAACTGTAAGAACTTCAAAAGATATTCTTCCGTTCATAAAAAAAAGGGGGAGGTATTATGACAAGAACTGGCAGTAAATATTACAGTTCAACATCCATCTTCTAAGTAGAACAAGGTTAAAAACTACAAGAGAAGTTTATCTAGTTCAAAACTCCGTCGTTACTTAGTTTTTTTCTAGGCTAGGATTGCACATATTGAGTAATATGTGCTGTATGCTATGCAAAAGAAATTGAAAATTTTGTTGTATTATTTAAGTGACGTCATGTGATTTTTTTTTTTTTTTTTTTTTTGGAAGGAAAATCACTTTTCGTTTAAATATTTATTGTGTTCTACGATGAAATTTATGATGCACATTTAATATTACACCTTAAAAATGACTTTAAAAAATGAAATATATAGTTTTGAACATGTAGTTACCACCATGAAACTTGGAAGTGGGAACTTTCATCGGAAGTTGTGTTCAAACTTGTGATGCAATACTTTTTATATACTTTACCGTTAAATAAATAGGAACTACGTAATTAAATCTTCATTTATCGCGGGGTAGATTTCGTCACGTTCGTCCAGGACATTACATTTTAGTCATCCAATAACGTCAGAATATACCTAAATAACCAGTAACACACGTGCAGAAAAATACTTATAATCCCGAATTCGTTAACAATGCAAACAAATCTAAAATTTACAAAATATTCGCAGAAAAAAACAGCAATATTCTATAAGATATAATTTAGAAGAAATATAAATTAAAAATAGGGGTGGGGGAAATAAGAAATCCTAATAAAATAAATCTTGGACAGTGGCATTCAGTTTTCAAGAAATACACAATCTTGGGCAAGTTATTAAATAGTCCAAAAACGATATTTCCTATTTTATTTCATCTCCCACAACAAATAAATAACACAATTGTTTACCAATATGTTCAAAGAGAACCAATATCATAAAGCATGTGACATTCCTCTTCGATACGATGATTTCAAAACGAACTTCAAAAATCAAATAAGCCAATAATTGGAAATTACAGGACCAGTCAGTAATTCCCAAAGAAGTCAGTACCGCCCACAGATGGGTGTTGAAGAAATTTAAGTGGGCCTTTTTGGACAAATATAAATTTAGTGGACACAGCGGAACAACCTTCTGAATAATATTCGCAAGAACTCGTTGAAAAGCTTCATTAATACTAAAAATGCGTCAACAAATTATTCTACATGTTTTTACAGCAAGACCAGTTCACATTAAAAGTAGGTATTGGTACATATAGCATTGTTACCCAAAACATTTTTGATTCAAGCAAGAATAAATCGTAGCCTGCGCAGTGCACCATACTGAGCACCACATCATGAGTATATAAGTTTCGGCTCGATCAATATGCCACCAATAATATCCGAGAGACACCAAAATATGAAACACAATATCGAAAAATAAATGTTGTTATTCTACGAATAATATTAATTTATTAATAAATATTTGTTGATCAAACTTTAAACAGCACACCAATGTTAAATATATTTTAAAAAAATATCTTTGTTTTTCAATAAATAATATAATACACTTCGTGAAAAGCGATGACAATAAATGAATTTTTGAAAAAGTGGATTATGACCCAAAAAAGTTGGAAAACTGTGGGTTACATAGATTTTAAGAACGTGCAGTGACATATCCATAAAAATCGACAGAAAGGGGGAGAGGCAGAATAATACTTTCTTTTCTCTGCCTCTCCTTGAAAACTTCAAAAGACTTAACTGTGTCTGTTTATTTCGTTTATTATTCATACTTACTCAGTTCTTAATCTAAAATATAAACTAAATAATCAAATTCAAATTGAGATCTAGAAACTTAAAATAGCCCAGTCCTGCGCTTGGACACAACAAACGACTTTGAAGTAAAAACAACAAAATAATTTTATATTTGGTTGGTATTTCCAGTTCAGGTGCGTTTTATGTGTGCGGGAAAATATAACGAGAAAGGGTGAAAAATAAGATTTCAGGCCATGGATTTATTATTATTTTTACAGCAATAAATCAATAAGTAATATTTGTTATTTTTTCGTAAGTATGATGAATACAAACGTTTCCTGTCAAATTATATAGCAATCGTTTATAATTCTTACGTCTAGCAAAAAATTACAAGGAAATCAAGAAAACATTGAAGTATAAAACTGACATAGAGAAATATTTTAATTTCATCTACTAGAATTTGAAATATACTAGCATATAACATTTTTATACAAAATTGATCAAGATCAATATTTTATGCCAGAAATTGTTTAACCACTTATCGACTAAATACTGGTCTTTTCATGAGTTAACCGAATTGAATGAGTGACTATGAGGTTTTATATCGCAAAAGCCAAACATTTGTTAAAATTAATTAAAATATATAATTTCTAAAACAGGAAACACATAGAAGGTAGTAACATAGGTTAAAAGTCAAAAATTCAAATTTCGTGTAAAAGGCCAATGTGCTTTAAAAAAGCAAATAAGTTATGGTGGGATTTCCCCCCCCCCCCTAAGTCAGATAGGTTTAAAACTGATGATTGGAAAATAATCCGGCGATGTTGATCTAACACCGAACACACAATTAAAATGCGATGAATCGTGAAAGGGACATGACAGGAAGGACACTCGGGAGCACCCTCCCCGTAAACCGAATTGAAGTGAAACTAAAATCAAGCAATTTATGAATAAGGTTCACTGAGAAATGTTAAGAATTCTTATCCGAGCAAAACATATCAACTGTACTATAAAAGAAAGAATTTTCTCCAGTGCCAAAAACATTGCTAAATATTTATTTCTGTGTTCACGATGGTATTGTTAAACAATTTAATTATATGTATCTTTGATTGTTCATCACTTACAGACCGAATTTTTCTGTCAGAGCATACAGCTGAAATGAAATGAAAATTATGGAATCTACTAAATGGAATCGAATATTTCAGGATATTTTAAGCACGTTTTTCAAATCAAGCAAAAAATACAAAACCAATACAATGCCATCTCGAGACATATCACATGGAACATTCGATTGCAAATTTATTGACTTTCTTTAATACCTGCAAATGACTGAGAATTCTTTCAATTATGAATTATTATTTTTTTTTAAATTTCATAATGTTAAGGACAATTTATTTTATTCTTATATACCGTGAACAAAAATATATGGTATTAAATTGCATAAAGCACACACAATTATAAAATATTAAACATGATATCGATTTGTCAACATGTTTTAAAAAAAAATTAAAACATAAGAAACATAACTGATCAACACTTTGGTCTGCAAACCGTGATCTAATTTTTGCACACAATAATTCCGTCAGAGAAAAAGCTCTTTTAAGTTCCAATACTTGTATTTAACAATTATTAAAGAATCATACACTATTTGAATATATTTCCTCCTTATATTCCCAGTTCTTTTTTAAAAGCAGATTTATTATGTGCTCCTGCCTTTGTTTTGATCAATAAGTTATCTTTCATGGATATCTTAATAGCTGATGTCGAATAAATTGTTGCATTCTGAATCAGCAACATTATTTCTCTTTCAACTTGGCTGAACAAAGTATGTGTGTATAGTTTTTGTTGCAGATATACATGTTCCATCAATTCCACGATTTCATTTTTGTTTGTAGTTTTACTTCTAATAAAACATATAAAAATCCAGCCCAGAGAAAAAAAGGGCAAAAAAATGTATTATAGTTATGTTCATAATTTTTTTTAACTAAATTCCCCGTAAAAACAGTGTAGAGTTGCCGGTAAGAATTTGAAGCTAAAATTTGAAATTTACTGGTAAGTCGATAAACCGGTTTACCTATATTGCAACTCTTACATGGAACGACGTTTATCATTTCCATATCCCACTTCGACTCATTATATAAGCTAATAACAAATCACGCATCCCATTTGGTAGACAATAGGAATGTTGTTCAATCACAGAATTGAGGAGATCACTTCACACAGCATTTTCCCTATCTCCGCAATGAAAAAAATAACCAAAAAGGAGGAACATTTTTACAAAACTGACAGGTCAAACAGTCACCAATTCTTTTTGTGTACATTTACTGTGTCAAAATTATCATTTTAATGGGAGCACTTTTTTTTAATTTTTTTTTAAATGTGGAGAAATTTTTAATTTTTAAAATGCATAGAAACACGCGAAAAGTTAGAAAATTATGAATATATTTTAACCCGTAATTTTTTTTAAATTATTTTTTTGACAAATTCTCTCATTAAAATAATAATGTAATAAATGTACACACAAAGATCGGTGGCTATACGAACAGTCGAATTCTTTGAAACAGTTCCTTAAACTTGGTCATTTTGAGAGAGGGAAAAGTACGAGATAGGGAAAATGCTGCGTGAAGTGGATCCCTTAATAAATGTTTCAGAATAATATATATATATATATATATAATTTTAAACCGCAAACATGCAGTTTTCTCTCTGTATTAAACCTAAAACCAATGCGGCTTAAACAGAAAATTCTGAATGTGACGAACATACTTCTTGGTATCCACCAACATTTGCTTAAAAGGAAAAACATTTCCTTACAATTCATTTGCATCAAATACAAGACCAGCACGTCAAAAATTGGAGACGGGAAAAAAAATTCTTTTTTTCCTCGAAAAAAAGACGAATCGAGCAAGCAGTCCATGACCATCCAATTTAAGAATGAAGTATGGTTCTCTAACCAAAATCAAATAAAGGTTTCTTTTTGGACAGGCACACGAAAGAACCAGAATAAAAAAAAATAAAGGCAAGGATAAAGATGAGTAACCATCATTAATCAAGCAAGAATTCGCGTCGGTCGCTACGTAACGCTTGTTTCTTCCTATTTCGGGCCATCTCTGTCAAAGCCCATTTCCAAATGAAATTGGCCAAACGCCAAAGGGTGGATGAACTGGGATACTATCATTTTTCTCCATGATTTGCGACACCCCCCAAAACCGACACTTCTTAATTTGATAGTCATTAAAAGAGAAAGAGACATGAATCTACTTCGGATCGAATTGTAGTCGGTGCCAAATTAAGAACGGATTGGGTCAAGGATTCCGATTGCAACGGACGCGTGCGTGTTTTATCTGACATTTACTCAAAAATGAACCTATTCTCTTCGAAAAAAAAAGGAAGCATATATATATTTTTTTTTTCACAAAAATGTTTGCTTTTTCAATACAATTTCAACATTTGTTACATAAATCTTATCTCAGTTTTTGAGAAGAGACTTTAAAAAAAAATTGAAGAAACGGGTCACATTAACCAGCTGACAATTATGCAAATAAAAATCGCATTTAAGCGAATTCACTCTATTGGACGTATAACGTTATCTAAGTGCATAATGACACAGAAAATTTATCTAATTTCAGTACGCACACTCTTAATAGGCTTCGTTACAACTGATCACTCAGTGAATGAGGGAATGTAAGTTAAGGTTTATGGCGCAAAAGCCAAATATGGCTATGCTGCGACAAACAACGTGTATTCGTAATCTACACGTTTAGAAAAAATGGGAAGAGAGAGAGAGAGAAAAAAAAAATGGTAGAGAAGAAGAGTCGAAAATAAAGATGGATTTCTAAGACATCCCGCGGACGCGTCATTCATGTTAATTAAAGACAGTAAACACGAATGACGTAGTGTTGAGTGACGTAGTTAGTATTTAGAAGCCCACGGTAATTTGTTAAAAAACATATCATAGGAAGGATGTGATGAATTTACACGAGGAGAAAATGTGTTAATTTCTACCCAATTATAACAAACGAATTAACATTTTTCATATAATTGAGCTTAAATGGGCATTTTATTTTCTGCTTTACTGTAAAATATGAAGTTGTTTATACAAGTGCCATACAAATGAATGTAAAACTGCAAGAAACATAATACACATCGTTTTGTACAAGAGTATGAATTGTTGATAGAAACTGGTATCTCAACAAATAATACTCTTGTTTAGTAATTAAACTCACAGTTTAGTAAAATAATGAAAATAAGAATTTCATTCAAATCGCTTATAAACTATTGCTTCAGCATTAACAATGTGGATATATAGTAAATGAAAAAATGAATCTGTACCCTTATATAATGAAAGGAAGTTTAACATAAATGCAGCTGTCATTACAAATTATTATGCCAATTAGCTAGTAGTACAATTCATATGTCATTTGTTGATATATAAAACGAACATAAGAATTTTGGTTTCATTAAGCACAGTATTGTTTAAAAGAAAATATGCTCATATGTAAAATTTCAAAAATGTTATCTACAAAAGAGTATAGAATTCTTAACTATTATCCGTATATGCCGGAATTTTTTTTTTTTTTTTTTTGTTCAAACCAATATAACTTGCCAATGAAACAAAGCAGAAACATATACGTAACGTATTTACATTAATTATCATATTTTAATACGATTTTAAAGAAATCGTAAACCATTATGAAGAAATATAAATAAGACCCTTTATTCAAAATTACGAAAATCAATATTTTACTGTGCGCAGGCTTCTGAGGTAAAACATTGATCAAATTTACAAAAGTAATGTTATTTAGTAGACAAAATATTCAGTTTTGAAGTTTACATACTTTTTTTTTCAAAAATTATGGAAGAAAAAAAAAATGTTTTTAAATAGAATTATTTAGAAAACTATGAATTTTAAGAAAAAAATCCGATCAAAATTTCTATAAAAATTTGTCTAAAAATTGATGTGTAAAGTCATAAAAAAATTTATTTTCAAAACGCATATCAAATTTAAAATTAATGAGATTAATAATTACAGAAATCCTACGTGCAAGCTAAAATTTTATGTTTCAAGAAAAATTAATTTAAGTTTAAAAAGAAGTGTTTTTCTTGATAACTCTGGAAGGTCTGGTAGTATCGTTGAACTTAAGTCACCAAGATGTTCAGAAAAAGTGGGGTTCTAACATATATTTCAAAATAATAATAACTTTTGAAGTTTAAAGGTTCATATAAAGAATAATGTTAACTCAAACAGAATATATAATGATCTCAAAATCTTGAGTCACAATTCAGATGAAGATATCAGAACTGGCACTTTATTCTTCAAGCTTCAGTGCGATATACTTTGAGAGCTCAGTGAAGACATTTAACATTGCTTAATACTCTGCTTTTGATTATGATTGTTTTTATTAATATCATACTAGAAAGTGCAACACGAGGGTCATTGATGACGGACCTCGTAATTTGGAACCTCGGTGAAGTGATGAGGACGACACCTGAGCTGGCACTTGCATCTCCAAACTTCCATACCATGCCAAAGGGAGGATTTTGAGCCTAAGCAGATATATTTAATATGCATCAGCTCTGGCTACACAATGGGTCTTTAGTGAAATCAGGACTCGAACCCACGACTCGACGAAAAAAGACGGCAGGGAATCCGCAACCATGACCACTATGCTACCGCGGCCCCATTACATATTTGAAATAACTCATGGAAACTTTTGAAGGACACCAGTCGCGACAGAACCACCGAAAGATAAATTCATCACTATCAATAATTTGTTCAAAAATTATTTCGTAATAATTTTAAATTCTCGATAACTCTTGTTATCTCAATAATCTGAATCGCATTTTTATATACTTAATAACTAAAAAAAAATGTTTAAAGGATAATAAATATGCAAAGTTTAGCTGATTATTGGCAGTTGATAAAATTATATGAATGGTAAATCCAGTTCTAGTGAACTACCCCATTACTCAAATTGATAAAAAAAAGACTCTAAAAATCCAATTTTTTGTTTTGTTTATGTCCTAACTACTTTAACATCCTTAAAAGGTTCGAGAGGTATTTGCACAACAAATCAAAATATCTTAAGCACATAAACACAAAGTTCCCACGAAAAAAAAGGGGGGGGGGAAACCTAGCTAAACAAGTGCGACGCCCTTAATTTCTCAAACTAATTACCACAATTTCTTCAATTTCAATCACTTCGCCACCAATACAAACAAAAAATATTTTATACATAACACATCCATTAATCAAACACATCCCACAATTGAAACTATTTGTCCAAGTGACATAAATCAAACGGTAACCACACAAATAAAGCACGCTTGCAACAGAACCCAACTATCGGGAATTCATCTACAACGAAAAGAACGTATTACCAATAGAGAAAATGAAACGAAAAACAAAAAAAAAATCCGATCAAACATTATACTTAAGTGATCGATTTATTAAACTGGCACAAAGAGTAATTAAAAAAGAGGGCGGCGTCCCTTTAAAACAATGTCACGGGGTGGGAGAAGGATCAATGATGAAAAATAGGCAAAACGCCGTGACATAGTTATGGTTCGCTTTCGATCTTTTGACAGCTGCTACCGGTGCCTTTAACTAATCCAGATCGATCGTTTGACAGTTGGCTACTGTTTGCACTTTAACTGATATTTGATAGATAAGAAAGTAGGAAAAGTAAAAGTTCCGTTACTCATTTGTTCAGGCTAATATATTACCTAATATGAAAGAGACAAACGTAGAAAACTTTTTCAGGAAAGAAAAACATTAAACTTAGTTATCATATAGAAAGCAATCCTTCCATTTGAATCAGTTCATTTTCTCTAACATAAAATATGATCAATATGTCGTCTTCTAAATTGAAATGCTAAATTGATTTTGACCGTTTAACCCCAGAGTGTATAATGTCTGCTTACGTACTGACTTATCTCCAGTGTCACTCGGGCACAGGTCCACACGGAAAATGCTCATACTTAGATTTCATTTAGAACGATGGATTTACTGTCACCGATCATTGACGTGTTTCTAGAACAATCTACGAAATAAATATCGTTCTTTTTTGCTTATTTTATTTGTGAAAATTAGTTACTGCCTAAACGTATAAATAAACGGATGATACCAATTTATTATTTAATACAGTCGCACACACACGAGAGCGACTATAGGGCTTCTGAAGACGGACCTCGTAATTCTGAACATCAGTCAAGCGACGAGGATAACACCCAAGTTGGTACCTTCCTCTACAAACCTTCCACATCATGCTATCGAGAGAACTTGGAGCCTCGTCAGATTTAATGTGCATCAGCTACAAGATGGGTCTTTAATAGAATGAGGGTTCAAAACTCACGACGGAAACAACGCTAGCCACAAGTTCACGACCCATAACCACAAGTATTGAAAGAATGACCACATATATTACGGGCTACCGTGGCCACATTGTATCTTTGAGGAATCCTTGATTAACGAATCAATAACCGATAATGAGCCTGAAGATGATTGGTTGGAATCTTCGGATGACGATGCCGTTCTGAGAATGAAAATTTATCCAGAGAATTTGTTGAAGTGAATTTTTCTCTCTCCCCCAAGATTTCCTTTCACCAATATACTTGGTGTAATTTGCTGATTTAATAATGTATTTTGTAAATTATCTTTTAAAATTTAACAAAAATACAATTTACACTTCATGTAAATAATTGGTTCGTTAAGTGGTGAAACTGAACTGAGTATTAACATACGTTTCTAAATTTTAAAAAATCAGTGCTTTAAAATAAATATATAAGTTCGGGTAGGTGTATTACTTATCAATAAGGGACACACACTTTTCTGTCAGAAAATGTGCTCCGAATTTGAGTTCTGCTTCTGACATTAGGCAAAGGGTAGCCTTCATTGCTTAAGCGTAAATTCTGAAGTGACAAGTGTACATTTCTGATAACATGCTCGTCAGAGAAATGAAAAATGTTGAATACATTCAAGAATATGGGGGAGGGGGGAAAAATATATTTAAAAACATTATTTTTTTTAAAAAAAAAAGTACGACATTAACGATAACAAATATGTACAAAAATGTTTTTAATCATGCCTTTATTTAAACATGAACTAAAAGGTATAAATACGACATACTTTATAAAAGCTTGAGGGCGTAAATACTTTTTTTTTTTATTACTTGATTTTTTAGGTACTTCATTTGTCAGTAAATACTAGTAGGTATCTTATTCAAGCACCTCGAGCTTTTATAAATTATGAATTACTTTACAGTTACAAAAAAGCTTGATTAAAAAAATTAATCGTCACAAGCATCACTTAGTTATTATATTTATTATAAATTAGAGTGTAATCAAAATAAATATAAGTAACTAGATATAATGCACCAAAGATATCTACTAGGAAATTACCGATACATTACATATCATTATAATACTATGTATAAGAGTTATACATGTATGCAAAATTTCAGCTCGATCGGGTTAAGAAGCAGGTTAAAAATTCGAGTACAAATTTTGAAATCTCACTAAAAAGACGTACATCTAAACATAGCAAATTAAATAAAAGCTTGTAAAACAAAAGGATTTAATTATTATTGAGAAAAAAAGGTATCGAAAATAACTTTTTGATATTGTAACAATAGTAATTGTAATTAACACGGAAAGAAATACGCAGGTACAAAAAGAATAAACTTTAATTAAAGAAAACAGGTGTGTGCAGTAATTAAAAAAAGAATTCCAATTCAATACGATTAATTAAAAAAATTTTTTTTTTACCGCGTTTTCATTATTAACAACTCAAAGCAATCAGATTAAAAATATTTCAGCTCATAAATGAGTTTGTGATATGTGTACAAATAAAATTTTATGAATGAATACATTTCATTCAGGAATTACTAATTGATAAATTGGTTTTATTAATGTCGCACTAGATACAACACGAGGGGTATTGGTGACGGTCCTCGTAATTTTCATCTGCGGTCAAGTGACGAGGATGACACCTGAGCTGGTACCTCCCTCTCCTAACTTCTACACCACGCTAACGGGGGTAATCAGAAATTCAATCATTGACCTTTAATAATTTTTTTACACTTTTGCTTTATGAAATGTTTCAATGACTGAATTTTTTTAAACAAGATGGGTCTAGAAAACTGGATAAGGATTAGTACTAAGGATAAAAATTTGATTCGATAAGGAAAATAAATTTGAATTTTTAGGCATACAGGACTACACATAAGAAATTATCTAAAATTTTCCATTGTCAGTAGTTGGTTGTATAAACTTTTTTTCAAATGAATAGAACAACGTCTAAATTAGCATTTTCAAAATTTTACATAGCATGATGAGAAGAATTTGTTGGCTTGTTGGCATAAAAGTAGATAATTGTCTTTTCCAGAATCGCATATTGGTAACTTTCCAGCTTCGCGAAATTGCTTCTCAACTAAACTACAACAGCTGTTCAATAAACTATAAAAAAAAAAAAAAAAAAAAAAGAGAGAGAGAGAGAGAGAGAAGGTTTTATCACACTATTTTATAACAGAATTCATAAAAGATATATAGATATACCTTTGTACACCGCACATGCAAATCATTCAAATCTACTGAACAACGATTTCAAGTATGTAACCACACAATCACGACTAAAACATAAGGCTCAATGGTTTCAAAAAGTAAGCAAATTTGACATGTTACTTAATAGAAAAATCATTGTGCTAAAGCTAACAAAAAAGCGGAACACAGAAGAATTCAACAAGAAGAAGAAAAAAACCCACTAAGGAAATTAAAAACCTCCCTTTTCCCTCAACTCCAGTATCAGTAGAAGGAAGGGGGAAAAAAACGGAAGGACAGGTGTAATTCACCTTTCCCATATCCCTCCGATGGCCTTAAGGTCCTTTCATACCTAAACGATCCCGATAACCGTCATAAATCATGTCAGGCTGCTGGCCCCCGATTTGAAACCAGAAATCAATTTCGGCCATTGAGGCGGACATAGATTTCGCCATGACCCGTCCACTTAATGGACAGCACTTAAAATCGGTCAAAAGTTTTTGATGAATGCATTAATTCGCCATCTGTCTTTCCCCTCGACAAAATGCTTATTAGAGGCAGAGCGTCGAGTTTAACTCGCGGTAATGACCGCAATGAATTTTGACGCGTTCCCATTCATTCCGATGATTTACAGTGCTCTGCCTGATTATGAAAGGATTATTCCGCTGGGATAGCTGCTTTTCAATGCGTTGGGCGGTTTAAATACCGATGGTCACTAAATGAATAGAAGAGACCACTTGACAAACCGAATGGAATATCTATGGGTACCAGGATTTGTTTTCGCCTCGCTCTATTCAATGCTGTATTCAAACATAGAGTTTCAACTACCAATGTTGCCCCTTCAAAGAACCAAATAATTATTTCGGATTTTTTCCCACTCCAAAAGAACGTATTTTATACATTTTATTATATATATGAAATTTTACACACAAAAATAAACATATCTACACAAACAAAATTAAATAATTCTGACAATTTTTAAAGCCTACTTTACAATTATCGGTTCATATTGGTCTGATTTCAATTAACCATACCAGTAACTATTTAATCGAAATGGTAATGAACAAACAGTAATGATAAAAGGACGCATTCAAAATTGTTCACATAAAGTATATGAAGTTCATATTCATGGCAATAGAAAATATACGAGTAACGATTAAAAGCATTAAGAGATCAAAAATTAAAAATGTACATTGATAATCTGAATAAACAGATTTTATGATCATGAAATTCTTTGCTGAAATTATTACGCTACTCACAGAAGCAATCTCAATACCAAATGGACATGTTTTCGCTTCGTTCCCTGTTTAATACCTTATTTTTAATTGAAAAAACGGGTTAACCATACCATGAAGTAAAATGATTTACAAATAATCATATTCAAACTGAAATCGGAAAAAGAAATCAATATGGAAAAACATCCAGAAACCAATTTCAATGCTGTTTTTCACCTTAAATAAACAATTTTGAATTCCTGTCTTCAAAGTAAAGTCATAAGATACATAGAGTAAGCAGCAATAATCGATTCATTTAAATTCATGGACAAAATTAAATTCCGACCACGCTTGACATATTGCTTTTGCTGACAGTTCAAAGCTTGAAGAATGAAAACTACCCAAAACGAAATCCATTCTCAAGGCACCAGACCACAATTGGTTACCCCAATTTCCAAAATAAAATGATTCTCGCAGATTTAATGACGGGAGATGCATGTCCAGTAGTATAATTACCATCTTAACCCTTTTCCATAGGACCTTGAAATCGGAGGTGTTGACAGGGCAACCGCCCTTGATGGATTGCGGTCGACCGTCAATAATCATCGAACCAATTACTGGTACAAACTCCAGTTTGTCCAGCGTCGTTGGAACGTAGGAGGGCGAGGTTCATTTGGCCTACATTTCAACCCGAAAGACAAGGCACATAACAGGCAAAGAAGTCTTTGACAGATCTATTTGTTAGCCATGGCCAAGTGCATTGAAAAATGGAAAGGAACGTTTAGTTTCGAAACCGAGTATGTGTCACGTCTGAACCCTGCTTTGCCGCTGTGACATGTTCGAATTCCAATCACACAAAAAGAGAAAAATACGTTATTTTGTTTGACCACAATGTTCTTGTTCGAGAATAAATAATTTTCGATGATGACTGATTTCAATTAAAAATGACGACCTCTGCTGGTATTTTGCGAAAATAGGACAAGCAAGGTTTAAAAACAGTATAACAATGAGTGGTTGGTGTGAAAGGAAATTTTATTTCAGAGAACAAAATAAAATATCCAATCGACAAATTAAAATTGTTTGATAATTTCGATATGCTTTAATATTGCCTTCACTGAAGAAAGTGAATTTGTAATAAAATAAGAAATACAATACTGTTAGCTATAAATATATATAGTTTGGCCAGTAATTATAGAATAACCCAGCTTAAAATTCTACAACCTGTTAAAACTTTAAATATATTTTTCATTTCCTTTTTTTCCTTGGTTTTCATAAAACTTTTTCAATTTATACATCTTTTTTGATATTTCTGATTAATTTTTGTAGTTTATTTTCTTTTGAATTTATTAATATTTTTCCTTTTCAGTGAAATGGTTACTTGTATTATCTTTCATTCTTCAGCTTGCAGTATTTATCTTTCTATTTTTGATTTGGGTCAAGTATTTATTCTGTTGTTCAGCTGTGATTTTACATTTGTTTAATTTTCACTTTGAATATGTTATCTTAGTGAATTTAAGAAAAAAAAATTATGTCTTACTTAATTTAATATAAATTACGTATAAACTAATTATAAATTTACTTGATACAATGCTCATTTCATGATAAATATGCATATTTAAACAAAAATAATTCAATCCAATTAGGACATAAATTATGTTTTACTTATTTAAAAAGCAATTGCTTGTATATAGCTATACCATTCAACGCCATCACTACTATACATCGCCATTTATATACGGAAATAAAGCTCACTTTAAGAGTTTCGTTTCAATTATATAGTGTACGGAAGGACTGATTGATTTGTTATTTAATAATGCCGCATTAGAAGCAAACATGAGTGCTATTGGCAACGGACCTCGTAATTTTGAGCCTCGGTCAATATAGGTTGGAAGATTGATGGAGCACTTAGGTATTGCGTCCTTTAATCTTCAGTCGATAAGCTGTAGAACGAGCTGCTTCGTCCTGTTACTTGCCCATGATTTTAGAAAAATAATTTACAAATTTTAAAATTACTTTGCCTCTTTAAAAGAAATAAATTTAAAAACTTTTAGATTAAGAATTATGTGAGAAACAAAAATTACTACAAAAATAAAAGTGTAGAAGAAATCCTATTGTAGAAGAAATCTTATTGAAAATGGTCTTTGTGTCAGGAGAGAAAATTAACTGACTAGCCAATCAGGGAGCAGCTTCTCGCGCTGGTGAAAAACCAGAGAGGGGGAAAGAAAAAAAAAATCAAGCCATTTGAACGTAGCTAACTCGAGAGCTAACTATCCTATTAATCGATGCGAGCTAGGAAAATGTGAAAATTTTGAATAAAACTTAGTGGTAATAAAAAGTGGAAATTTAAATATTAAGATGAATGAAATTTAGAGTAACACATTTCTTGGTCTAAATATAATTATCTAATGTATATTCGTCAATTCTTTGGAGAGCCTCGGTCAAGTGAGATGTCATTTGCTTTTCCAAATTTCTACACCACCCTAATGACAGGACATTTAGACCTCAACAGATTTAAAGTGCATTGTTACATGGTAGGTATCAGGTCTCGAACCCACGATTTGACGGAAAGAATGCCGACTGCAAATTCGCGACTATGACCATTAGACCATCGCGGCAACGTGCATTGAACGAAGATAAAAATCTAAATAAAAAGGTGTGATTGCTTATATTTGAAAATAAAGCAGAAAATATTATTTCATAACAAAAGTATTTAAAAAAAATTGAATGTTTCCCACTTAATTTAAATTCAATGCATTCGGCTGAAAAGTTAACACACACAAAAAAAGTAAACGGTATAAGCATATAACATTAACGTGTAAATAGTTTTTTTAGAAAGGAAAGAAAAAAGATTAAAATTTCATTAAAAAGTACATAAATCAAAAAAACGTTCTTCTTAAAAATAATAAAATAAAAACTTATAAAGCGTAACGTTTCAAGCGTATTTTTTTTTTTAAAAAAAACCCTTAAATCTTCAGTATATTTAACTGCAGATGCCGTTAATAGGATTTCACTCCATTAGTTATGCATGAAGTAGGTCATTCTCAATTGCCTGACGGACTACCCATTCGTATTTCCATAAAGCAGAAATTGCGAGCAAAGGGTAAATGGAGTGAATATTAAATCACTGTTATGTCCATTGTCGCTTGGCAAAATGTCAAAATTGAAACGAATTGTTACAAAACTGTTATGAAGACAAATATATAACTCAGCCAGCGCT
This sequence comes from Nephila pilipes, assembly GCA_019974015.1. Classification (NCBI taxonomy): domain Eukaryota; kingdom Metazoa; phylum Arthropoda; class Arachnida; order Araneae; family Nephilidae; genus Nephila; species Nephila pilipes. The sequence goes on from BMAW01006826.1 coordinate 648,238, forward strand.
TGCCTGAATAAAAAAACGAACCATATATATATAAAAAAAAATAGATTTTTTTTTCCTGGAAAGTTGAAAATAAATAATAATTTAAATGGAATTCACGTCCGATTTACCCCACACAAAATTATAATATTTACAAATAAATCTTTAAACGAAGAAAAAGTAGGGCCGGGAAAAAAAAAGGACGGAGGAACGTGAATAAAAATTACCAAGAACTACGAAATGGGAGATACATGTATATTAAATACATGTATATTAAATGAAAGAAAAATATATAAACATTTTCCCACGTATACAAAACGTACATATCTTTAAAATATAAAGGTACAAAAGAATGTACAATTATATTTTAACGCATTAACACTTTAAAAATACAATATTTAAATACAGTAAAGCTTCATTAAGTCATTATTTGGGATCTGAGCCAATTCGGGAAATCGAAAAACCGGAGAATGGGGGGGGGGGGGAAAAAAAAAAAAAAAAAAATTGTTTTTCTAAAGAACAAACTGAGTGTGAATTCTATTTACAAAAGATCAAAAGTCTATTTAGTGAACAATAGAAGTGCACTTAAAGTTGCTTTCAATTTCCATTTAGACAATGTAGTACCGTATGCCATTCGTCACTGGTTTAAGTGATGTGATTCTTTATTAACGTCGCAATGAGAAACACGAAGTATTGGCGACGGACCTCGTATCAAATGACGGACGCGACACCTGATAATATGATTGTGAATGTATTTTCCTTCCCTTTATCATATTCCTTCACTTAATTATATGCGCGAGAGTTCTCATTACCTTTCTTTTTACGAATACATACGCGTACTTTACACAGAATTTGAGACTTCTGTAGAATATGTTATGTTCATTGATTAACCACAATAATTATGTATTTCACACTACGTAATTGTGGAGCAGCTTTTACAACAATAGATGATAAACCTGAATGTAGCCCTCAATGATGTCATACGTGTCCAACCCAGAAGTGCGCACGCGCGTGTATATTATATATATATTACTTGATACCAGAGATAGCATCAATTGGAGGAGGGAGAGGGAATTTCCCAATCCAAAAAGACATAGTCCAAAGTTATTAGCCATTAGCATAAATATTAAGAAAAAACTTTTTATCTGAAGCGTTTCAGCATCTATTTATAACGAAAATATTCCTTGTGTATATGTAATCCTTATCAATTTGAAGGTTAATGAGTAATGAAGTTTAATGGCAAAAAAGTACCAGATATGGCTATGCTGCGCCAAATGAGGTGTAACTGTAATCTAGACGTTTGAAAAAATGGAAAAAAAAGACAACAATCGTTTGACAAGAAGGATGATCGAAAATAGAAAAGGATCGCTAGGGTATCCCGGAAGCGCGTTACCTATGTTTACCAAAGATAATAAACTCCATGGGAAAGAAAGATCATTAGGATGCCTCAGGGTCATGATTCCTGCACCTACCTAAAAATTGGCCCTTGAGAGCTAATATAAAGATTAAGAATTACTTATTAACGAAAAAAAATTATATGTCACAAAAAATTTACTTTCTTTGCCGCCTGCCAACCTAACCAAATATTCAAAAGCTACAAGACATCACCACACGTACAACAAAAACCATTCCAAATTTCAGATCAAGAAACTCAGCCTGGGGACGATTCCCTTCCCTTACAAAAAAAGAAAGAGGAAAAAAAAAAGAACCCTCTTTTCCCAAATTTCCAAACAAAAGATAACGCAGAAACTGAACAACTCCCCAATATTAAGGGACAATTCAGCTCATCAAAGGCGCCCGCAAAAGAAGTTGGCGTGGCACATGTAACTCAATATTGGGAAAGGAAAGGGAGCTACGGCAAACACCCTGTATTCGCAGAGGGTTTAAAAGAAGAAGAAAAATCATTGGTAGCAAACAAAAACGCAAGAAAGGGGAAGAAGAAAAAAAGGAACAATTCGGTAGGCAGATGAAACACCGCCTTCCCATTCAATTGGAGTAAAGCCACTGAAGTTCTTCCCCTCCTCCAACACGATACCAAAAAGGAAACATCAAAAGGGAGACAAGGTATACAGCAGTGGATGGGAATATCGACTGCAAACGCCCAAATCTAAGAATCGATGATCTTGAGCAAATGCCTTTGGGGATGCTCTCGCTAATACATTAGAGGCGGCCACAGCCATTTGGGTAGGGCTTTTGTTGCACAGGCGACAGAAAGGACCAGAACTAACCGGGAGCTTTAGCAAAGACAAATAATGGCAAAAAGAGGGTTTTGTTAAGAAGAGGAAAGTGAAAAATAGCTGAAAGATGGGTATATAAGAAGAATAAAAGAAGGTGCCCTTCTCCACTCCAAGATCAGGAGTTGGAACAAATGTAAAGCATTTAAGAGATGTCAGAACAGAGTTTACGTTTCACACAATGGTCTTCAGGGTATTGAATTGTCAAAATATGTTACCAATTAAAAGAATATCGACAGAATTTAGAAGCTATTTTTGAGAACAGAATTTTAATCAAAATAAAGCATCACAAAAAAAAAAGTTCAGCTTAAACTACGTTATACAGCGATGCATACACAATTATTTAAAGATGTTTCCTGTCCTTTTTTCTTATAGAAGTCGCAAACATACATTTTAAAATATTGTGTCATTAATCTTAATAATCAAAATTAGTTTAGAAATTTTAGTTCTTTTTCCTCTCCAAGTGTCATCTTAAATTGCGATACATTATTCACACGAATTATTTTTATACAATGAAACTTTTTTTTTTGGAAGAATTTGCAGTTTTTATATTAATTTTTTCAATAGTCCGATAAAAACCTACTAATTATATAAACAGACATTTTTACAAGGAAAATTTTCTACAAGTAGTCATACAATTTTTTTATAAAAGAATTCAGTATAATTGAAAGACATTTCATATAAATAAACGAAATTTATGTTTATTTAAATTTAGAAAATGCTAGGCTTGTTAGGGAAAAGCGACAAAAAGTACACACATGCGCCATGGAAGGTAAAATTGCTCATTAAGTCACAAACCATAATTTTTACTTGAAAGTTTGGAAGATTAAATATATTTACAAAAGCAAAAAATAAATGTGAGATATTTCGAACAATACGAGCACTAAGGTGAACGGAAACGCATTGTTATTAATAAACAAAATAAAAATAGCCTTATAAAATGTTAAAAATGAAACAAATTCCATTTAGATTTAGATGATCAGAATATTATATATATTATAGATACAAATAATGAGTCGTATAAAACAGAAATATACGATGATAATTGAAAATAAAATTTTCAACAATTTTAACCAGCCGTTACTTTATCCCACGATTCTTTCAATCCGATTGGGTTTTTTTTGTTTTTTTTTTTTAAATTATATGTCTATCCTTGAATGTTTCACTATTTACATTCCAAAGCCCTGTTTTGTTCCATTTGAGCTCTTTTGTTAATTTAAGCGAATTAAAACACCGCAAAGCGTCATTAAGTAAATGACAAATTTTGTAATAGGAACTTCATTGTTTACGACCGCTAATGTTCTTTTCATTGGTGCACTTTCTCAACATTTAGGATAAGTTAAATCGTGCTCCGAATGGGCTTTACCGCTTGTTAAGAACCCCCTCATTTCTCAATTACCCTTATTTCTCAAGGTTCAGCTAACATTAAACTGGAGAATACTTCGTGGGCCGCCTTATATGTCCTTATCTCCTATCTTTAGGAATGGGTCTCTTATGCAATGATACTCATTTATATCTGCATAGCAAGAGAGATGTAATGATAGCCCGTAAGTTCACATTTTCCTGCTTTATGTTGCTGAATAGATTGGAGGGTTTATTGTTTATAAATGAAGTAAAGGATTTTTGAAGAGATGTTATTACAGAGTATATGCCTTTGCGTTTATCATTTCAGGAAACCAGTGGTCGTGGAATTGCTTAAAAATATGTATTTAATTCATTCTAAAATATGAATTTAATTCATTCGGAAATTTTCAGTACTTCCTCTATAATCCGGCATTTTTATACATGCTGACAAGTCATAGAAAATTATCTCGTGCTTTCTACTTATCTCTTTTATATTATCTCGTGCTATTTTTTCTGGAATAATTAAGCCCGTCGCTGAAAAACAATACATTTTTTGCAGTATTTTAGTTATTTCGTGCGTTTATTACTTTATATTCGTGTATTGGTATTAAATTTTATGGTTAGCTGGTTGAAATTATGGCACAGAATCCTTTGAAGATTCAGTGCCATAATTTCAACCAGCTAACCATGAAATTGTGCCAAACACAAGGTTAATATTAAATTTTATACAATAATATAAAGTTTTTGATATTTTCTTTATTAATAATTTTCCTACAATCCAGCAGTGCTCTGGTTTGATATCCCGAGAGATCCATAATTCTTATCAAGTACATGGATAAACAGTCAAGTAAATACGAGTGGAAAATGTGAAAATTTTTCAAGCTTCCTATAAGCTTATTTTTTATTTGATTTTTTTTTAATTAAAAAAATTGACAGATTCGGATGCATTTTTATTTCAAAAATAGAATCGTTTTTTCGTTCGTTAATCTCGAGATGATTTTAATTTTACAAAATTATTAATTAAGGCAGCAAACTGAACTTGAATGATACAATTATGAGAAATTTTATTTACGAATGATTAAAATTGTAATTTGGTTTGGTTTAAGAAATAATACTACTAAAAGCATAGAAACCTTTTCATTATTATTTCACAGTCGACATTTGAAAACCTCATTTTTCAGCGACTGTAAATCAAAACCGGCATTATTTTGCTGACAAAATTTTCAAAAATTAGAAGAAGTGCTGAAAAATAAAGCACTTTTCATGTGAAATGGTAGTCGGTATAATGTGTTGTGTATACTATACAATAACTTTTGCAAGGAACACATCTATATTAAGGAACAAAATCTCTAGACCAGTGTGTGTCCCTTATTGGGAGGTATTACTGTGTATATACATAACAGTTAGTAGATGAATTATATTATTAAAGTATGATTAGTACACACTAATACTAACACAGAAAAGCGATTTAAAAAATGAAATGCATGGTTATCAAAAAAATATTTTGGATGCGAAAAACACTTCTCAAATTTTCCAACTCCTCTCATACTTCATTCTTTCGGTTGGAAGATGAGTGAAAAACATTTATACAGACATCAATTTTACATCATATTTGAACAAATGTATCAGAAGTAAAAGTAACCATTCACGAAAAGAGCCTGATTTCTCAGCACTTCACCTGAATGGTATCATCGAAGGAAGGAAGAACAGAACTCGAGTATTTCCAATACTAATCGCCGAAAAGAGACAAAACAACAACAAACCCTCTCCCGTTTTACAGATGAAGGAATCTGCCTTTTCGGGCAAACCCATGCAACGCCCCGCCATCGGATTCCAATAAATATGTTTCCTCCAATAAACGATTATACACGATCCGTCTCATTCTGTTTTCAGCATGTGGACTCCACTTTCCAATTAGGAGGGTCCGGGGGATGATGATGAATTCGTCAAAGAGATGCCGCATCGATTCATCATGAACTCCCTTCCCTTTTCCATCATCATCGGTGGACCATTTTAAATTGTGGTGGAGGGAAGAAGGGAAAATGAGGACTTGACAAATGGATGACAGTTCTTGAAGAGGCCCAAAGATTAACCGATTCGCGGAGGTAAAGGTGCTGCAAAGAAAAGGTGACTGCAGCACACGCCACCTTGCCTGCCGATCGATTAGGTTCAGTTATAATATCGGATGCGTTTAATCGATCTAGAATTTTAACAACTCAGTTTTGGGGGTTCAGCAGCGAAGTATTGGAGAAAGGGAGGATTTGTTTCTATAAGTGGAGGGGGGTACGCGCATTGATTGTCAACGGCAGAGAAGAAGGATTGCGGAATGGGGAAATTAGACGTGGTACACTGGGAAAGAGTGTGCCAAAGAATAAGTTAAAGGAAATGCGTGACCTTTTCGTTTAAAGTGTAGATGGAAAGTTTGTTGTACGTATTTGATCATGAGAAACGCACGAAAATGTGAAATGAAAGTAAAAATATGATTATTTCAAGTAAAAGATAATTAATAAGAAAAATTAATGGAATGTTCACTGTTTCCAAAATAAACATTTTTCTAGATAAAACTTTGATCAATGATTAGAGAAAATTTATTTAATTTCTGAATTCAAGCAGCATTTTACTTTTTAAAATTATCAATTTTACGTTCATCAGATTGACGTTTAATAGTGGAGGATTAAATAAATTATGACAACCTAAGTAGATAATGAAGTGTGATTGACTTTCAGATGGAAACAAATAAAGTAAACACATACACAAGTGCTACAATAACAGATAAAAATAAGAAAACTGAAAATAGCTTTGCCAACTTCATTTTAACATGAGCTAATTTTTTTTCTTTTTTTCATTTAAGTTCTCGAAAAAGTAGAATTATTCAAAATGAATATTATTTAGCGTAAAAGTAAAAGAGCTTCCGTGCCCCAGGCTCCACAAAAAGCAATTACTATCAAGAAAAAGAAATTAAATTCTTCAGATTCTTAATGCATTTTTATTTTCACAAGCAAAACATTCTCAAGTACAAAAACGTTGCCAATAATAACAACAAAAAGATAAAAACAGACGATTCTATCATAAAAATAAATTATTAAATGAAACATTACAATAAGAGCAAACGATAAATTATTAAAATAGATTAATATTCTGTTCGGATATTAAAGTAAAAGGCGATGAAATATTATGAATTAAATACATCTCAGTAATGTAAATATACCTTAAGCAAGCTACATGCAATTATTATAATCGTAACGTATTATAATGTCAATCTTTTGCACCTAATACCCTATATCCTTTACTTTATGCCCATTCATTTTGGTTGATGCCATTTTCTCAAAACAGCATGTTAAGCACATGTTAATGAAAGGTAATGCAAATCAACAATTTTTTAGGAACAGAAAATGATCATTTTGTATACGTTCACCAACACGAGTCATATGATGAGAATATATTTCAATTTTCAAAACAACACGCATCGTTAAGATCACAATAATGACTCGCTATACAAGCAACTCCCTCTTGCCTTGGCGATTAAGAATTTTTCACCTCAAGCCTTCCTCGCGCATCAAGTGTTACCAAGAATAGACACGTCCCTCTCTCTTTTCCAGAATAATGCATACCGGACACAGTTCCATTACTCGCTTTCGCTTTCAGTGTCGAATTTTCGGAGTGCGGTATATTACCGGTGCATTAGGGCGCGCGTTGCCTGAAATTCCATCTAGTTACCTAACCTACGTGGGGTCCGGAGAAAACCCTTTATTAATTCAAGGAAAGTGGGGGAGGATCAATATCACGTGCACAAGTCACTTATCGAAAAGAGAGATAGAAGGACTCTGGTATATGTATATCCCCTTGATAGATTGTACTCCGTTTGTAAGCGGAACCCGAACTGCAGAATTCGGAAATTTACATAATTCATTCTTTTCCTTAATGAAAGTGGCAACGATCGCACCCAATTACTTTAGAGGACCAGTCACTGACGTCACTTCCTGAAAAAGAATAGAGAGATATGGGGTGAAGTTTTTCCCCCTCTTCTTAGGGGAGGACGAATGTGTTGAGAGAGAAAAGACCCTCTTTTCCTATTTCGGTACATTGTATCTTTATTTAATTTTTTTTTCCACTTCTTCTACAGAGAAGCGAATTAAAGTTAAAAGCATTCATTAAAAACTCCTAAAAGAGGCATCGCTAAAATATTTGGGAGTATGCTATTCATCAAAGATACTTACGGGTGATGGGGAAAATAACGTGGCAGAGATTTAAACAATGATTGTTGAGAACAGCGGGGAGAGAGAATAATGGGTTGAAATACTGAAAAATGCTGTAATTAAGTAATGTTAAAGGCGAAAGCACGCGGTCACATATTTAAAAAAAAAGAGAGAGAGAGAAAATGAAAAATTCCTGACTGAAGTACAGATTTTTGGGGAGTAAAATATCGCGTCGGCAAGAATAATTTATAACATTTTGTTCAATAAAACATTTTATTTATTTCACGAAATGTGTGTTCTTTCGAGAAGAGTTTTATTGTGTTGGTCAAATGCCCAAACTTAAGGATAACTTGACAAAAAAGCACGACAACGAACATTTCAATTTGATTCCATGTTATCTACCATGATGAAGTGAATTGAATCTTCGAAAATATTTTTCTATACAGAGGCATAAACGGCGAATGGGGGGGTGGGGGTGCAAAGGGACATATGCAACCTCCATGAATTTTTCTCGAAATTGAAAAATATTTTAGGATATTTCTTTTATGATACTTTCCTACTGATGTTAGAAATTTTAAAGTAAAAGTTTTTTTCTCGACATGCTTAAATTTCATCACGAAGAGAGAGAAAGATTCCAATTAAGCCGATTCCTGAGAAAAGAATATAAAAGTCTTTGCTGTCTCTAAAAGGGTGCCTCTGAGTCAGAGTTTATAAATGAGGAGAGAAGGGGTGATACATCCCTACAGAAAATACACCTCCTAAAAATACAAAAATTTTATTGTATCTTAATCATTTTTATTAAATAGCTTCATTTTTGTAATTTTTATTACTTGATAAAATTATATCCTTACTTGAATAGTTTTAAATATGAGAAAAAAGATTGATAAAGCGTATTATTTACTTTTTACCAAGTGGTAATTCTAAACTACAAAATTACTTCTTTCATAGTAATGACAATACGCACCCCTCTCCTAAAATTAATTTCTGGGTACGCTACTGTTTTTATATGATTAGATTTATAAAAATTTCAATGATTCTGTATTAAATTTAAATCACTAAGATTGAAATGGATCTAGAAAATTAAACCCATTTCATAAATTATATGAAATTTTTATTTATCCGAGCATATACATTATTAAAAAATTACAAAAAGAATCTATATTCTTGTACTTTTCGTTCACACAAAGTGTTTTTTATTGAAACTCAAAAGTATTCGACCAAATTTTTAAAAAAATGATAATAATGCGCTTTTATTTTATATTATATTAATATAGCTTATTATCACACGCAAATAAGGACCGAGTCTCTTTGTGAAACCCTGTATCAATACGTGGGTATAATCAAAATATGATCAGATACAAATTAAATGTCCTAAAAAGTTAACCTTTTGATATGGAGATGACTGAAAAAGATCACATACAAACAGAGAGGAAGAAACTAATGAGAAAACACAGGAGGAGAGACTAATTCATTATCACATGGAAGCCACATTAGCGAACAGAGGTCAAAACGGACGTAAATCGAAATAATTTCCGAAGGCATTTGTGCCTGTATCGAATGTTAACTTCATTAAGGACATATTTCCCGCAGCTTTTCTATTGGTTTCCATCGCTGCGGACGCCGGCGTCAAGAGCGTCGACTGCCCGTCGAACAGCATCCCAACGACATACATTAGGAAACCAAGACGGCTCCAAATTGACAGATGTAATTAGGAACAGAGGCTCCCGTGCGGTAATTATAGTACCTCAATTTTATGTCTCGATCCCCGAGTGTCTTAACGTCCATTCCACGAAGACGGAAAAAGTGCCATTTCTTGGCGAGAATGGCCTCTGAAGATGGTCGGGGGGCCAGTAAGATTAATTACGAACAATTATCCAAATTACGGCATAATTATTCATTAAGTGGTACAGCGTTTTCCTCGCCAAAGCGAACGGTGACAGTGAATTTTAGCGCTCCCTCTGCCTTTTCCGGCGGAAACATTCTAATATGAAGAATACTGAAAGGGGACTTGTCCTATTAATCTTCCAAAGTGCGTTCGCAAACGGGCTTTCGTCGCTTATTTAATTATTTTTGTGGATGGCAAGGGGAGGAGAGTTTTTTTTTTAACACCTTGCTGCGGGAAAAGAAAGACAATGAATCTTGAAAACCCGGAGGTGAATTTTTTTTTTTTTTTTAAATGTTCATATAGTCATTCATTCATAAAAAAGATGATAATGTATGGGTAAAAATAGAGAAAGTCCCTTACATGATGGTTTAGAAAAACGAGACAGGAGAAACGTGTAAAAAGGTTTGCCTTATTTTTAAATACAGTAAAAAATTGATGGGGAAAAGTTTATATTATCTAAATCCATCTTTACGTCGGAGGAACAATACTTATGTGTGTGAATATCAAAAATATTTCAAATTTTACAGCCAAAACTATTGATTTAAAAAAAAATACATAAAATCACGCATTTTATATAGCAAGAATTGCAAAATTACAAATCGTTACATAAACTCGTTTTTGAGTAAAACATTACGAAGCAAGATTACAATCCATCCAAAATTAGTACGCTGATCATACTGTTGGTTTTGTCAAAACCAATAATTAGTTGGCTCAAACAAATTACAATTAAATACATCAAAATTAGATATATTATTTATTTGACTATTACAACTCATGATAATTTCAGTGCGCCGCAAAATTTTATTAAAAGTCTCCGACAATAACTACTAGTACTTCATATAAGTAAAATATAGAAACACATACAGTCTCTATACAGTTACATTCTTTGAAATGCATAGAAGCACATATTATTGAAAATGAGTGCAAAGTAATGAAAAGACAGAATCATTTAAATTTTAAAGGGTTATTTTAATACAAACGAATTTTTTCATCTTAAATTAAGTAACAGCGGGAAAATTTCTATGTTTACCCAAAGATATTATTTTTGGTATCAAAATGAATACGGTTACAGTGTTGTTCATATTGAGAGTTCTTGCACGAGGTTACAAAGGCGATAAAAAAAAACACCTTCAAAATTAGACGCTTAATTGATTTGTTAGCTCCTGCGCCCATTTTTTTTTAACAAAACAAAAGCGAGGAGCTACATAGGAAAATTGAATAATATTATTACGATTTTGAATAATTGTTTATTAAAGTCACACTAAGAGATAACAGGAAAACAATTTTTGACGGATCTAGTAATTTCAAACCACAGTGAAGTGACCACCCCAAAGCTGGCTCTTCAGTCTTCTTACTTCCACAATAAGCCCAAATGAGGATTTTGAACCGCGATTTATTTAAAAATAAAGATTCGATTCCACCATTTAATTGAAACTATACCGGAAACAAGCTCGCGACAATAACCATTCGGTTTCCGCATAATAGGGTACTTACGATATTACAGAATACAATAATATTTAACAATTCTTAAATTATTTTTAAAAATATATATGCTGGTCAGTTGAATTGAGTTCAGATACGTACAAAGGAGATTGATGGACTGTTTATTAACGTCGCACTAAGAAGCAACACGAGGTTTATTGGCAATGGATACAGTAATTTAAAGCCTCCGTCAAGTGACGTGGACAACACCCGAATCGATGTATCACTCTCCTTACTTCCACACCTCCTCAACGTGAGAGCTTTGATTCTCGACAGATTTAACAAGCATCAGTCCCACTACACAACGGGTCTTCAGTGGCGTCGGGGATATATAAGCGAGAATATATTCTTCAGGGACATTTTATTCAAGAAAATACTAGAATATTCCAAAGAGTACAATTAAATTCAAACAACGTTTCTACACTTCCAATTAAATTCTAAATCCAGATGTCGCTCGTATCGAAAACAAGTCGAAAGTTTGAAAAATCTACATTACAAATTTATCCAAGACCTTTCAGTACTCCATCACCGTCCAGATTCCATTTTCCAATTAAAAAACGATCCATTCGAAATTACTCCTCAAATCCAAATGCATGCATACATATTTCATCCGACAGATCACACAGACGACGATTAAAAGAATGAAACATAACATTCGAACACAATATTCAGAGAGGGGAACACAAATGGCAGTAACACTTTCCACGCAAAGAAAGCATTGGGCCAACACACTTATCTTTGGCGAGAAATCTCGTTAAAGTTAGTTTCGCGATAAGCTAGATTTACTAGCTACTAATTAGCATAATGGGACTCATCCCAGTTCGGTGCGACGTGGAAGCATTTAAGGCAGGGTGATCCTTCCGAAATGACTTTCCTCAAGAAAAGCTAATTACTCGCTGCCTGACTCCTTAATCGGGGGGATCTACCCTAAATGAGCTGGGAAACTCTTCAGCTGTGTGAAAGAAAAGTCTCTAAATCCATGGTTTTATTTGAAGGTCGGACGTGCTTTCTTCTGTGGTGGAAAACTAAGTTTCCGCAGTGTGAGTGAAATTAGTCAACGGAGGGGGGCGCTGAGAATTTGACGCCACAGTGGTGGTGATGGGCAGCGGGCGACAATGAAATGTGATGGATGGAAGTGTCAAAATAGAGTGAGGAGTAAGTACCCTTTATAATGAAGGACGCATCGTGTCTTAGGAGGCAATTCAGCGATGTTAATTAAAGCTCTCGTAATTAAGTTGTTCAAGAGCATAATGTGGTCAAAGTGATACCACTCTATGCAAACGAATCGAGCCAAGCAAAACGGAACATTTTAAATCTGGTCTTCGCTTTATGTTAGCCAACTGAACCCAAAATTTTCTTTTAGAAAAATATTCTAACACGAATAGATTCCAGCTCCATTATTTTATTAGAATTACTCTTTTTATTTCCTTCCCATGTATAAAAATATGCTCCATAATTTATCTCCAACACTTCACAGCAAAATACATTAATAGCTTTAAATATTTCAGTTAAAAATTACTAATTATAAAGTCGCAATGTGAAAGTCATGACAAGAAAAAGCGGGATATTTAGTAAAAGCACACTGATTTCAATTAGCACTGGATCATCCTTATCGCAGTAAAAAATCATTTCTGGCGCCATTATCGTTCTTTAACATTTGGCAGGTGAAGACAGTCTTAATGTGGTAGTTAAAACTTTTTAAATCTTAAGTATCCACTTAGCTGCGATTCAAAATAAATAAATAAATTTGAGAGTTTGTATTTTAAGACAACAAATGGGATAAAGAGAGCTTTTAAATGTAAAGATCATTAATGTATTAATTTAAATTTCTCGAAATATAACTCATAACGATTTAAAACAAGATGGTAACTCCATATATGTTAATTAGATACTTTATTTGCTATAGCAATGTTAATGAATCAGGTTGAATTGTTTTTTTTTTCTATATGTAAACTTAACATACAAATATTTCAAGAGTTGAAGAAATAGCATGAAATACTCATGGCCTTTATTTTCAAAAGTTTTAATATTAACTTTCAAGTTAAGGGTTTTAAATATACTTTTTTCATCTTCAAATCAAATTTTAGAGTAAAAGTACTTAATCATGCATCATAATATCCAGCAAGATTATCATAATATCCAGCAAGCAAATAAGATATAAAATGAACCACAGATAAAATAAAGTCGATGGAAAATTATAAATACAATTTGAATTGTGTTCCTTTTAAAATGTGTACAAGTATTACTATACTATTAATAAATTATATTAAAAGGGTATTTATAGTTTTCAGATTCTAGAACAGGTATTTCCATTTAAATAAAATATTAATTAGAAGTTAAATTTTCTTCAATATGTTGCAACTTAAATATTAAATTTCGCTATTTTATTTCCTTAGATGACTATCATATAAACATGCCTAATATTAATCACAAGTACAGGGTTATAATTAAAATAAATTTCCCATTCGAAATGTTTAATTTTAAGAATTCTATTTTAAAAATTAATGGATCAAATCATCACTGAGAAAAAAAATTAAATAATTTCAGAACCTAACCTTCCATATAAAATATTTTGTAATAAAAGAATCAGGAAATTCCTCTTCACACAGCTATTAAATACGGCTTAAAATACTATTTTTCCGCAACGTAACCAAAAGATTTTATTCGCGTTCTTTAAAAGTTCATAAAAAGAGAAAAATGCTTAAACTATTTTCGATAGTAGGTATGTACTTCAAAACAACAGAAATTTACTGTTAAAACTTCTTTCTAATGATACTAATAAAAGCGAATTAAGCTATTTTTAAGCAGTTCCTTGGAAACTCTACAGCAATAAGATATGCCTGCTACACATTTTCATTTCCCACACTTGAAATATTGTAAAAATGGAATTTCCTCTTCCTACAAGTTTTATAATCCTGGAAAGTAAAAAGTAATTTGACAAAATATGATTTCTAAAAAGATTCTAATAATAGTCATCCAACAAATAAAACGCAACGGCAAGAAAAAAAAATTATTCCCGGAAAACTCCATGAATAGGATCCCTTCCGTGAAGAAGTGCATACGTGCAAGCTCTATTAAATTCCAAGAACTTTCGATCCGGATGGGAAAAATTCCATCACTTTCTACGGACCTTCAACCATTTTTTTTCTATCGGTCATGGCGACAAAACGCCTTGAACTATAACACGATTCCGCACGAGTAACTTTTTTGGGTAATAAGGAGAAGGCATGAGGACCCCGCCTTATAAGAGAATCCCATACTCGGAAGTCAGGAGAGCTAGAGCTTATCTTCCGTAAAGAAGGAAGTCTTCATGTGAAAGAACAATGGCCGAGTAACGAGCGTTTCCACAATAGGCGTGCTATATTCATTACCGTGGAATGGTACCGGTCTTGGACTCCAATATTAGTGAGATCAATTGGTGGAACATCAAAAATCGATCTTATTAGAAATCATGGTTCGCTTGACATTTCTTTCTTCTAGTCTATTTTGTATTAAAAGATAGTATTTCCATGTTATGAAAATAGAAATAATTTCAGTAGATAGGCAGATATATATATGCGTGTGTATTAAAGTACCAAAAGTCAAGAATGAATGAAAGTTAGGGTTTATGGTACGAGAGTCAAATCTGGTTCTGTTGCGCCAAACCAAAAAGCCAGGGGATAGGAATATGCAAATATTCATATGCAGTAGCACTGCCTAAGAAATTATAAATGGACAATGCATTGTCAGGACTTTTATTTGTTCTCAAGTGACATGTGAAAAATTATCTGACACGATTATGGCCTCACGAGGGCAATAATCAGATATTGAACACGGGATACTAGTCGGAGTTACACGCATTTGCCATTCCATTTAGAAATTGTTTGGGAATTCAACATCCTTCTATACACAGGTTCAAGAGTTTGCTGTGAATATATAATTTAAGGCATTACTTTTCACCAAAAATAATACAGTGCCTGATCGCGTCGATTTAATGACCGAGATCAGCGAAATCTGTGCAGAGAATCGGGGTTATCAGACAAGTAACACTGCGTCAAATAATAGCAACATTGAATAACAGAAGTCCAAGAGGATACTGAATCTAAAATTAGAGTTGATGGGATATGGCAGCAGCCGCTCTGCAAAGCGGCTGCTGGGCTCGTGAACATACTAAATGTGTCAAAGAATTGTCAAATAAAAACCAATTCTCAGCTTATATTTGCGCCACCCAATCTCCTGCAGCATTTGTAAAAGTTTTGTGCATTTATTAAATTAACACAAAAGATCTCATTCTTTCGAGAAATTCTAGATTTTCATGTTGAATTATTGTGATGGAACAAAGATGTAATTAAATTTTATGCAAAAGTTGGTAAAAGTGCTCCGGAAACACATACATTGATTAAAATGCTTTGTGTTTAAGATCAAATGTTTTTCTCTGGCAAAGCATGTTTTTTTGGACGGAAGCGATAAGCTGGAAGATGATGAGAATACCGGAAAACCAAGTTCATCTAGGCCACCCAAAATTATTGAATAAGTGCGTGATTTCGTGACACATTATCGTCACTGAGAATGATGAAACAAAGAAACAATTCTAGAAGATTTAGGCAAAACTAAAGTCTGCACTAAATTTGTTAGCTTGTTCAAAATTTGTTCCAAAAAAATCAATGAGAAGTGCACATTCCAAAGACATCGTTCAGCTTATGAAAATAATGATCCAAACTTCTTCAAATGAATGGTTACAGGTGATGAAACATAGTGTTTTCAATACAATCCTAAAACAAAGAGACAAAGTGTGGATTGGAAGCCATACAATTCAGCACAAGTCAAAAAAATAACATAAGTTCCATCCAAAATCAAAACAATGCTCATTATATTCATCGATAGAAAGGATATTATGCACAAAGAATTTGTTCCAATTATATAAACAATTACTATTGAATATTATTCAGTTTTGAAGCTCTTGATGGCCAGAATTCGTCGCATTTGTCAAGAATACCGGGATTAAAACAGTTGGCGTTAGTTGCTTGATAATACACCTGTCACAACTCACAAATTGATTCTATAGTTTTGGCATTAAATAATGCCAGCGTTTTGAATGCTACACCGTATCCGCCTGATTTAGCACCCTGCGAATTCTTTTTATTCCAAAATTTAAAAAAGAAGTTATTTTGAAGACATTTCGTTCATAGAAAGAAATAAGCCGCGCTCATGGGAGGCAAATGAAATGGAATAAGCATTCGAATTATTATAAAATTGCTGTAATAAGTGTATTGGAAGCGGTAAATTTAAAAAAAAAAAAAAATCTCTATTCCTTTTTACAGACCCAGTCATGTAAATTTTTTTGATGCACTCTGCATCTTTTGAACCCTAGATGACAGAAAAAACGTTGCTTAATCAGATGAGTCACGATTCCAGACGGTAACAGCTCAAGGCAAGGTTCGAGTGTGGTGCAGACTCCACAAGACCATAGACCCAGTTGTCAATGAGGCACTGTGCATCCTGTGATGACTCCATACTCGCGTGGATTGTTTCTACACGACATAAACTGAGTCATTTGTTCAAAAACAACCAATAATTGTTACTATCAGTTACTAGGAGATCGTTAGCAGTTATTCCTAGACTTTAAGTACCATACATATATTTCGTCACGGGACTTCTGACGATATTTTGAATCAATTGCACGTTGAACTGTTGTACTTTGCTGGGCAAAAGTAGGTCCCACACTAACACATCGATCAATAACTCCCGAGTCTAACATTGAAAACAACATTTTTTTTGCAAAATTTTTTTTTATTCATCAACATAACACCTTTTGTTAATCACCTTTTAGGGTGATACAATCGTTCCAACGCTTTTCCAAATCTTTTTTTTTCGCACGAAATCTTTTTTGTTGCGAGTAAATAGCGATAAACAGCTTTCTGAATCATCGACTCGTTGCTGTTTTTGTTCCATCGAAAGCAATCGCGGCACCCACTAGGAAAAAACCTTTTTCACTTCACTTCAAAAAACCTTTTTCAGTAAATACACTTCCATATGATATCTGTGTCATCTCAGCAATCTCACGGAGCTTCACTTTACGATCTTTCATTATAATTTTTGTCACTTCACTCACATTTTCCGGTGTAACGGCTTCCACAGGTCTACCCGAGCGTTCCGCGTCATTTGTGTCGGTACGACCACGTTTAAACTCGGCAAACCACCGACAAATCGTTGCTTTTGATGAACAAGAGTCCGGGTAACATTTTTCAATCCATTGTTTCGCTTGCACGGTGTTTTTACCCATTAAAAAACAATGTTTTATCAGAACACGAAACTCGGTTTTTTCCATTTTTTAAACAAACTACAAAACGACTTTACTCCAACTTCGATAACTCAGCTGTTTCTGGTCCGATCGACTTAAAATTTTGACACGTTTCAAGCAATGGTTAGTACTCTAGAAAGACCTGGTTACTGGTTTACTACGAGCGCCAACTCTGGGTTAGTCTCGGGAGTTATTGATTGATGTGTTATATTAGGAGGTATCCCATGATTTTTGGTACTTCAATGAGTGTGCATATATATAAATGTAAATAATTATTAATGTTAATAAGACAAAAATTTTTCAATGAAATAAAATCACGTATATTAAAAGACAGGTTAAAACCTCTGAAAACAAATATGAAATTTTATTTAAACTATATATATATAATAAATAGCTATCTGTTACCATAACTAACTTACTGTAACATGGTTTTTTAATTCTATGTTGCATAATAAGGGTAACTTTTTTTTAATTCTTTTCACATAAAAAACATTTTCTTGCAATTTAAATTAAGTTTATAATGTGCGAACCTGCTCTTACCCTGTTTTCTCAGTGTACGATGGATCAGATTTCTGAGAGTTAAGGTATGTTTCCTTTTGTTGTAATGGAGATAATCGGATTGTTATTCAATAATTTTAGCAGAAAGGATACAGATAAATTCAGTAAACAAGTGAACCATACTTTTCGGTCCTCAATTTGATGAAGCTACTTGAATTACTGTGATATCCGTTACGTTTTTTTTCTTATTAGATTTTAAAAAATACTTAGTAAAATTATTATTATTATTATTATATGAGTTTGTGCGTGTATTCTTGAAGGATACAGTATTTTATTTTACTTTATCACCATACTTTTTGAGAAATAAAACTCCTTGGTCACTTTTTTTTTTCTCTCCAAATAATTTAAGATATTAAAAGAAAGCATATCAGATACGTTTAAATTGCACTAAGGTTCCAATTAGGCAAATTATGACTCTTATATTCTAAAAATTACCATCATTTCATGAATCAATACATCCTTTATTCATTTATTTCGAAATATCATTACCAGTTTCATGTAAATCGTCATCGATCTAATTAGTGAATAGAAAAGCCCTTGAGAACAAATTGATGATCCATCAACATATAGCTTCCGCATCAATTAATTCTCATTTTCAATAAAAGGAACAAATCATTCGATAACAGTTATTGCATCAATATTTCATTTTTGATGAAACGAATAAATTCGTGTCAGATAAGAAAGTTATTCAAATCAATATCCTCCGAACACTAAATCGATCCCATCTCGAAAAGACACTACAACTACATACAAAAATAGACGTAAAAGCAAACAACGCTTTAAGCAACCGAAAGAAAGACAACAAAAAGCGTTCCATCAACGATCCAAGAAAAACACTCGCACCGAAGTCTCGATTAATCTTCAAATGAAATGGAATCGTTCCTGCACTTTTAATGTCGAATACAAACAACATTTTAACCCGACAAGATCATATCCCAATGAAGAGTCTAATTAAGTTACCACCAACTAGCCAAGGCGATGGCTACAACCACTTACTCCTAGCTTTTACGAGCGCATATCATTTTTGTAAAATAATGAGCTCCGCGATTCAAATGATATTCGATTCGCTACCGGTCTATCTGCATCAAAATGATGCTAATCCTGCACGAAGCAACATGGAGGTGTCGACAGGCATAATAATGAGCTAATTTTCACTCTCCGTTCCACAGGCAGAGGAAAAGACTTGGTCATTCATTAAGGCAACGGGTGTTAAAACGCAAATTTCTCGCGTCTCTTTCACATTGAAATTTTACATTAAGGCTTTGAAATTTCCCATAGGTTTTCCCCTCTTCTTTATTTGTTAGGAGGTAGATTCCACTGAATAATTTGCCCGCGGAGTTGAGGAACAATTGAAATCCTAAGTAGAGATGGATAAAATTACCAAGTGTGATGATGATCGCCACGATAGTGGCGTAACAACGGAACGGTTTATTTACAAACGTGTAGAACCAAGAACTAGATCAAGGGTTGTTAACTAAAGATGCGAGAGCTTGGATGACGGGAAAAAAAACCCATCGCATTATCCTCATTTCCCGTGACAACTAATTAAATCGAACATTTCCAATTTTTATATATGTTTTTAATAAATAACAGTAATTTGTTTTATTCGACGTAATGAATACAACTACATTGCAGTTTCAACTTCTTGTTTAAGGCAAACAACGACAATCGCCACAGTGCTATGTCTTTAAAATATAGCATTTACTTGAGATCGGTTGCATATTTGGATGCGATCATGCATTATTAATATTATTCGTTACTTGGTGTTCTTTATAGTTAAGTTCCTAAATTATTATATATTTTTTACTATGTTAATTATTAGTAACATGTACTAAGAAAATGGTGTCAACAAAAATGCTTGGACAGAAAATAAAGGATACACGGTGTTGTGTTAGGCTCAAACAATTGACACTATGATACATTATGATTATAACAATTACATTTAGTTTGCTTAAGTTATATTAACATTGCTAAGATGCATTTAATTTAATATTTTATCGTTTGCTGTTGCTTTAATATCCCAACAGAATATTATTGTCTACTTTAATAATTTATCGTTTGCTTTTATTTTTTTAAATTTTAAATAATTGACTTCTAAGGTAGAATCGCCTGTTTTTATTCTTCTTGTTGACAACACCTGACAGCATTTTTGTACTTTGAAATAATTTGCTTGTGTTGATAAAGAATGCATTAGGAATTCGAAGAAAGCATTTTTTTTTCCTTCTTGATAGTAATTGCTTCTATGGAACCTGGGGTTCAAAAGCACGCTGGCATTGCTCTAATATTCATTCTGTACAATTCTACTTTTTCGAGAACTTAACATTAAAAAAAAAGAATTATTTTGTTTATGTCAATATAACTTCAATGTATAATTCCTATTTTATTATATTTCATACACATGCATGCATATTACACATAAAAAAAGATCAGCGAAATTTGGAAATGGCATTCGCAGTTGTTATCTTATTGGCACAGAAGTCCATGCAATAAGGACCCTTGCCAGGAGATGAAGAGTCCCTAGTTTAAATTATTTTATGAGAACATTATAATAAAACAAATCTGTAAATTAAGAGCAAGAGTTTTATATTTTTCAAATTACCAATTCTTTATATTGTAATCAATCTAAGAATGCAAGCAAAGATCCTTGAGTACGAATGATCGAGGAAGGGAAATGAATTTTGGCTTATTGTGAAGTTTAGGATTCAAGAAATGTTTTTTAAATGCTTAAACTAAAAAGACAATAACAAAAATCGCAAAATAAATAAATAATTATAATAATAATAATTATAATAATAATTTGGAAAAAGCTTTTACAATTTGAAAAATAATACCAAGGGCAGAATATGACAAAAATTATATTGCAATACATTTGCAAATTTTAATCTGAAAAACTCGATTACGGTTTATAAGATGATTATAATTTTAACTGAGACGTAAAAATCTAGTTAAAAATAATATAACATGAAAATAGAGTCTCTTTGTGCCGTGTCTGATCATTTAGAGGTTGATCAAAGGTATGTTCTATTGTTGCTTCTTTCTAAGGAAATTGTTTATTTCTTCACGAATAATGTTGATTCACACCTAATGCTTCTCTATTTATTTTTACATAAACTATTATCTCACTTTTCCGTGTCAGCTAGTGAGTAAGATAAGAAGTAAAAGGAATGAAAATGAATTTGTGCAGCATCGATTCGAATAAAAAATAAAACTAAAAAAGACAAGTTACGTACATCACTATAAAAGAATTCAAGTAATAAGTTTATTATTTTAATGAATTAACACGAAAAAATTCTATACTTGAAATTTTTTAACAATTTGTAACAAAACTCAGGGGACAGATAACAATTTTGGACATACATATTTAAACGTTCAACACATTTTAATGAGTCAATTAAAAGTAAAACTTAAATTTATAATATAAATTATGCTTTAAGAACAGAAATATTAGTTTAAAAATTTAAGTCATTATTCAAAGACTTTTAACAAACAATAGATTTCATTTAATTTATTACATTGCAAATTTTGATTTTTTAATTGATTTCATTTAAAAAAGTATCCCCCCCCCCTTGAAGCTTAATATTTTTACGCAAAACTTGTACAGAATATAAGGAATTCAAACAATTTAATATCAATTATACTACCTCTAATATTTTTATTATTTAAAGGTGCAATTTAAAAAAAAAATTCAAATCGCAACCTTCCAACATCCCCTTTCCCCCAATATAAATTTATTTACCAATTTTAAAACTTTGATTGCTGTTAGAAAAAATGAATAAATTTCTAAAAATTTAATTTTTTATAACAGTAAAAAAGCTTAATTCTCAAAACTGTTTAAAACTATAAAATTTACGATAAAAAATTTTTAAAACAATAATGTGCGTAAATATAAAATAAGCAATTATTCAAAATTCATATTCCCAGTCAAGTCTGTAATTTGTATTTTTTTTTAGCCAACATTCTTTTTCACTCTATATTGTCCTATAATCTTCTGTCTAGTTATTCTGCAACACTTAAACTGAAATTAAATCAATTTTACCAAAGCATTGAAAGGGCAAAAACTACTGCAAATAAAAAATAATTTTTTTGAAAAAATCAAACAATTTTTTTTTTAAATTCAGAACTCAAAGAAATTAGGGTACTTTAAATGCCAACTTTTCTTTTGTGCGGCACAATTTTTAAGCCTTTTACCCCCGGAATGCTTATTTTCAGTGACCATGGATTCGCAGACAGACTTAAAAGAAAATCCAGTAGGACCCTTTACGTCTTGAAAAGAAAAATAAATAACAGATAACAAAATTACGAAGAAATGTAAGCATTGAAGAAAGAAACAAAACATAAAGACATATACTTTTATTATTGGTGATTAGAGAAGCAGTTACCAAGCAAATTAGTCGGAGTTTATACTCTCTTTGAAATACCGACTACTCACACGGCTATTTCAAATGAGCAAAATAGAAAGAGGAGAGATCTGTTTTGATTTTTAACCCTCCCCCTCCCCTACACTTGCCCATGATTAAAGCACCAACGCAAGCGACAGACAAACGAACAAGGGGCCGTTCACAAACATAAATTTTACATTCGGGATGGAATTTTTTTTTTTAAGTAACCGCATTAGATTACTCATGATCTAATTGAATCGCATTAACTAGCCAAGAGAAGCTTTCTCTGGAGGGAGGACCATCGAGACAATTCCAACATACTTACACTTAAAGATGCTACGTTTTAAGAGAAAAAAAAAAACTCGAATATTGACCGGTTTCAAATTTTTTTTTTTATACATTAAAAAAATTTCTACAACTTATAAAAGTTTCATCCGAATGCTACGATTACCTACCAAAAAAAAAAAAAAATTAAATTTATAATAAACTATTCGCGCTTCCATTTGCAAGGAAATTCTACTATAATACAATCAATTACAAATGCCAAGCAGTTTTAATAATACACATGAAATATTATAATACTTGAACTAATACTTATATGAACAAATCAATTTAATACTATTAAAACAATTGTAATACCTGCTTAATCTTTATAAAAATAATGAATGTGCAATAAAATCTCATAAATTAACGCAAATAAATCAATAATTAAATATTTTGTAGAAGGTTTATGAATAACTGCAATCATTATTAATCAAATTAAAACTGAACAAACCACTGTTATAAATTAAGATTCATAATTTCAGAAATTTTCGCATCTAATCGAAATAAGTGCAAATATATTGAAGGATTAATGTATATTTATACGATATCAATTAAGAAAATCATGTTTACAATTTCACTACATATGCTTGAAGACGAAAAGAACAAAAAGAAAAAAAAAAAAAAAAAATTGAAAAATGAAAGAATCCTTCTCTCTCTCAGTAAATTTTAAGTTCATTAAAAAATTACGCTCAAAGAACCAGAACACTACAAGTTCCAAACCACCTTCATACACCTAATTCCTACTTATTTTAATGTTTAAGATATCACATAAAATAAAGGCATGAAGTTTTAAGTTATAAAAATGATCATATTTCTAAAATTGAGCTATACATATTTTTTTATCGATAAAGTTCTGCAATAGTTCATAAACATTTTTTAAAAATTAAAAAAAACTGAATATGAATGTGATTGACGAAGAAGTTATATGGCGTAAAAAATAGATATGGCTATGCTGCGCCAAACAAGATGTAATTGTGATCTAGAATTTGATAAAATAGAAAATAGGTACAAAGTGGTTGTCAAAAAAAGTTGAAAACAGAGAAAAATAGCTAGGGTATCCGGGACGCGCATCTGGTGTTTACTTTGGACAGCAAACCTCATGAGAAAGGGAAAAGATCATAAGGGAGCATTGGAAATGTGTGTGTGTATATATATATATATATATATATATATATACCTATCAGGAGGTAAGCCCCTAAGGCTTTACTAAATAAGAGAACAAGATCGTTGAGGTTTACGCAGAAAAACTAGCTCTACGACAAGTATAAATGTAATTGTTATAAATAACCTCTAGTAATGTGAAATTCTTTCACAATTATGCTTAGCACAAGTTTTCTCAAATTCTGGTAATTAAAAATAAGTAAATGAGATAAAACTGCCGACCGATGATAACATGAAAACATTTCTAGCGAGGATATATCATTCATTTCCTCTTTCTACATTTTAATCTATGTTATTTTTTTTTTTTCAAATACAAAGAGAAAAATTGTAAAGAACATTAAATATAAATCTAAAAAAAATACAACATTTATTTATAGATTTGTAAAATTAAGCTCCCTATCACATGAACAAAAGAAAAATCTGGGGTTTGAAGCGATTTTATTAGAATTCTCTGGGAAATGGGGGGAAAATATGTTATCTTTTCTGTCACCAACAGCATCTAAAACGCTGATCCTAACTCCCTCTTTTTTTTCTTTAAGGGAAGGAGGGGAGGAGGTGTATCAATCTGAATGTCTAGTGCTACCTCACAATAAATTTCTCTAAATTTTATAGTATATGGTTCAACGACTGCTCTAATTTTTTTTTTTTTCATGCAAGCTTATTAACTCACATTTTATATTAAAATGGAAAGCTATTAGTATTAGACCAAAGCTTGTTATCTAATTATGTAATAACACATAGTTAAAAACCTATCGCAGCTGTCATTTTTATTCGTAGAAAATATACAGATTAAAAATTTTGAACAGTTAAAAAATGTACATTTTTCAATGATTGAAATAATTTATTTTAAGGTAGAAAAATCGCGATACAGATCAAAATGTACCAATGAATTTTGCATGAAAAATAGTCTGAATAACATAAATCATTTATTTGGCACTTTCAAAACTTGGTTTTTCATTAATGTCACTCTAAGAAGATATTGATGACAGACCTAGTAATTCTAAACCTTGGTCAAGTGACGAAGACGATACCGAAGCTGGCAGCTCCCACTAAACTCTCACACTAAGCCCACGGGAGGATGCGAAGTCTTCCACGCATTTAACGTACACCAGGTCACTACACGGGGTCTTAAGTGGCATCATAACTCGAACAAGTCATTTCATCACATTTAAGATATAACATTATACTGAAAAGTAAAAACTCCAGGAAAAATGTACTGGAAGTTGAATCATTGCGTTTACTATGAATTATGCTTACGTAACATAACATTTTCTTTTCATTTGAATATTTTCGAATCCATTCTTGACAATCACATATTTGTCTTCCCTTTTTTTCTCCAACTATTTGAGTATCGGTGAAATACGATCATTATAGTTTGACAATAACCAAAAATATAACTGTACACGATTCCAAGTCAATTCTTTGAATGTCGGGTACTTTTGACACCGTGTCTCAGAAACACTACCTACATCTTACTTTCGGAGTTACGAGATAGGACCCTAACAAAACACCGACGGGCGAACCGGTTATGCTGATGAGACTCCCTCTGTTCAAACGAGAGGCGGAACCCAGCGAAAAAAAGATCGTGAAAGTGATCGTCCCGGGCAGAAATAAAATATATGGACTCGTCTGGAGAACAAGGTTCGCCTTCGTGTCACTCTTTAAATCATAATCAACTACAATCGGAGCACTGAGCACAAGGAACAATGGCTCCTTCACCCTTTTACACAGAAGAGATATTTCATACAGCTCTTGAAGACATGACATGAGACATGCAAGAATTTCGAACATCCCATCCAGAAACAAAAAGGTTAGTTTTCCTTGCATAATTTTTCAGCATTATTCAATCGAAGAAGGGAAAAAAAATAATGGAAAGAATAGAAATAAAATTATTTTACTAACGGTTCGAGTTGCTGCTCATGATTTGTAGAGTAACGTGCCGACGTTCTTACTAAATTTCTGCAAATATTCCACACGAATTTTTCTTCGAATTCTTAAAATATATAATATTCACGTTTTTATTTTTGCCAATGCAATTTGATTTATTAATATGTAAATAATTTCTTTCTGAATCAATCCATTTTTTTTTCGGGAGTAAAATGAGTTCCATAGTTTGTGTCCTATTCTGCACAACGTTAAATAGGTTTATTATATTGCGTAGTAAAGGGGGAAATTGTTATATTTATGGATTATTTCGGAACTTCAAAGACGCAATATAATTAAAAGCTATAAAAACGCCAATAGTTTATATAAAAATCGACACATTTTTTTCTAGCCGAACATGTACTTCGAGTTAGGCTTAAGTTCTTTGCTATCAGGTGAAGACAGCCTAAAAAAAATAAAAACGCCAAACACGGCAATGTGTCTGCTGATCCGAAGCTCGGAAGAGGGAGGGATAGTTCCACTTCAGAAGTTAAGATCTCGGCAGCCAGAGCTTATAAGTGCCCCCCACCAAGTGGTATGAGATTTTATATAACGAGCCGTATGGTGCATACCAGTGTTTTCTAACCCTCTAGTCCGCGTACCAGCGCCTGTCCACGAAAAATTTAAAAAAAAAAATACTTTAATGTCCTTTCTAAGGTTATTTAAACCTCAAGAACTATCCGCAAAAACATACTTAAATACAGATTTATATCGTGTATAAATCAAAAGAGAACATATTAAATATTCTAATTTGAAATAAATATTTTACAGGCTCTCGATTCAACAGTTTTTTCAATGAATTACACCGCTGGACTGCTACCAGATTCGAAGGAGTTCGGACGTTATATAGGCATAGTGCGTTGGCCACGAAAAATGAATGAATTCGAGTTTCAAGACGTCTTTTTCCATTTGGTCAGTACTACTTCACCTCTGCCGGCGGAGCGTTGTAAGAAATGTTATTTGATTTTATTCATTTGTTTTTGTAATTTTGCAACGCAAATTTTTTGTTGATAAAATTTGAAAGCCATCGGAACGGAGAAAACAAAGTCAAAAAGCAAAATTTAATATAATAACAAGGATAATATTCCAGAGAAAGCATACTCTCGGGGCCAAAACTACCCAAGTACTGTAAGTTTAGAAAAAAAACAAAGAAAAACATTTAGATGAAAACTAATCACATTATTTCTCTGCAGCTGAAAGGTGACCTTTAGATAAATAATCTTGTTTTAGAAGATGTAAATTTATGTGCACTTGATTTCTGTGACAAAAAAAAAAAAAAAAAAAAAAAAAAAAAAAAACTGATCGAATAGTCTTCTGATTTTATTCTTGTGTCCAGGCATAAAATGCTATCGTTGTCTCAATTCCGGATAACTCTCGATAAAGAATATCCATCACTTCGTTATAAAATTATCAAATTGTTGGTTGTTATTTCGACTTCATATTTATGTGCAAAAACTTTTTCCATTAGGTCAGTAAGAGAAAGCAAGTAAAAAATTCGACTGGATATTAATGCAGCGCTCCGTCTCGCAGAAACAAACCTACACATATCCCACGTATATCAAATTTATTGAAAAAATAAGCAGTAGTTAACGTCACACTGACTAAAAATTATGTTTGTGTAACATTAGATTAAAGAAAATGCCTATTTATATATATATATATATATATATATATTTTTAGTTTTGGATGACACCGATCCGGGAAATATTTTTCCTTTCGCAAGTCCACAGATGTAAAAGGTTCAGAAACACTTGTACAAAAAGGGACCAATAATAGTTTTTAGCCTGAAAGCGAGCCTCACAACAGCATTGAAGGTGTGTCATGGCTACAAATCACAACAGGGCCATCTCCGTTATCCATCAGTTCGTCAACAAAATACCCTCTATATGGGTTACTTTGGAACGGTGACAAAAATGGCAAAGTAAAATTTGTTTCACGGCGATAGGTACCACCATTTTTGAGGCTTGATTGTTAATCCGGGATGCACAAGTTTATATTAAGGAAGTCGGTGTTTTATCCATATAATCTCCTTGTAGTTTCAATGTTCTTTTACAAGCTAGTCAAGATTGAATTTAATCCAAAGTTACTTTCTATATAACATCAGTCGATAAGAACTTTTTTTCTCTCGCATTTCCGAGTTTCATAACATTTAAACCAATGATGATTATACAGTTTTAATAAAATATATACAGTAAAAGACAATTATATATATATATATATATATATATATATATATATATATATATATATATATATCACGCATTTCATATAAACAGATATCTACTCATTCAGAGTCATTCCAACAAACTCAGATTGGAGTTGCTTTTCAAAACAGGGAGATAAGTTTTAAATTTTACTATTCCGGGAAAAAATAAACTATCCAAAAGATATGTCACACAAATAAGTGAATGTATGTAACTCCTTAAAATGCTACCTGAATCAACGGTTGACATACAATAAAGAAATTGTTGATACAACAAGAAGCGATAACAAAGGTCATTTATACTTATTAGCACACATGAAACACTATCTTTCAAACAAACAATGGAAAGTTAGGAATTCTCAAAAATCGTCTCTCTTTACAAAATAAATCAGAGAAAGGAATGCATCAGAAATTATAAGCACCCAGTGGGGAGGTCCCCGAACGTGGAAACCGATAGTTTCCTCCAACCGAGCAAGTCAGGTGAGTCAGGCTGTCCGAAGGTCGTATCTATCAGTTTCGAGTGTTTTCTTCCGAGAAACACAAAAACACTTCATTTTATGTAACCGTAACAGCCTGGGAATGGGACGCGAAAAATGTTAAACGGATCCTTATAACCGTACTCTTAGACAAGGGCCCCTTGCTCGACATAGAGGCGGGATAGGGTCGTGATAACACAACCTGACATTGCCAAACGCTCTAATACATTACGTCCAGGGGTAGGGGGTTGTTGTCAGAGACTCTGCAACATTGGCGCCTTTTTGATAAAGTGCGTCGTTCCATTAGTAACAAAGCACTTGGTAAACATTGATTATTGAGGTAAAAGCGTTATTGGAGACAAAAAAATAATAAATTATTTAATACAATAAAAAAAATGAAATTTTTCAGGTATAAATCTACATGATGATTAATATATTCATTAACTATTCGTTTCTAAAATATATTCATTGATTATATTGCAATTTCAGGTCTATTATAACCTATTTTAGAATTCGGTTGTTTTGATTCTGTTGTTCCATTTAAATTTTCTCGTAAATAGATTGACAAAACTGATTTTTTGAAAAAATAATTTTTGTAAATTTATTTACGAGAGAATTTAAATAGAACAACAGAGAGAATCAATACAACCGAATTCTAAGATAAAGGTAAAAATATGTTTACTCAGGCCACATGAATTTTATTAGGAAAGTTAGGTGTCATGTATCAGAAGCAGAACTCAAAACACACTTTTAGATAAAATAATGCCCCCGTGTTTAAAAAAAAAAAAAAAAAAAAAAAAAAAATCACGGGGTTTTAGCGCGTATATATACCATGTATTGCCCTGCTCCCTAAAAATTCTGAAACATTTGACCTTTTCTTTTTTTCATGGGTTTTCCTTAACTCACATTGTATATCAGGGTCAACACTTTAAAAGTTTTTTCTCGCACGCTCAATTGAGCTGAAATTTTCTATACATGGTTGTTTTGGATGACAATACAATAATTTAATAAAAAAAAATTAAAAAATTATGTGATTAAAACTAATTATTACTGAGTTTTCTTCTACACACATTGTTTGTCTGGGTCAAAACTTTAAAAAAGCTTTTTTTCTCAGTTTAAAGCGCTCAGTTGAGCTGAAATTTTCTATACACGATTCCTTGGGATGACAATACGATAATTTAATTATAATTAATAAAATTTCATTAAAAATAATTATTTAAAAAATTAAATTGTATGCCAAGTTTCTCGCCTAGTCGCCAAATCCAATGCTTAAATTGATCTAAGAAA
Source organism: Nephila pilipes (assembly GCA_019974015.1). NCBI lineage: Eukaryota > Metazoa > Arthropoda > Arachnida > Araneae > Nephilidae > Nephila > Nephila pilipes. Next base: position 677,946 of record BMAW01006826.1, read on the forward strand.
TTTTACACGTATTCATTTTAGATGATAAATTTAATGAACGTCCAATAATAAAATAAATTGTAAAAACTAATTATTGTATAAATTCAATTTGACTCGACGTTCCGTTTTGCTCTTTTAAAATTTAAGGTATAAAAAATTATGTTATGCAAAGTTTGAAGTTTGAAAGAAAACCCATGTTCAAAAAACTAGTTATTTACCGGTATTATTATTTTTATTGCAATAAATATAAGCATTACACTACAGGAGTAGAAATGTATGCTATATAATATTCAGGGGAAATGAATTGATTCAAACAAAAATGAGTGGCGTAATAAAATATGCTACAGAGGTATTCAACCTTTTAAACTTCAGGGAACCCTTAGAGCTTACTATTTTTTTTTTTTTTTTTGAAGGAACCCTTTGATCAAAGAGGGGAAAAAATAGGATATCAAAGCTTTAATTTATTCAAATTTACAAAATTATTATTGCATCTCTATTTTATCACAATACAAAAGTCTTAATAGGATAATGAATGTTAAGGTAGCTAATGGGTAGTGGGGGGGGGGGCGCTCTAAGATATATTCTACGAATAATAAGCTAAAGAACAATATTTTATACAAATAAATAAAACGAATATAAAAATAAATATAACAATTAAATAAAAAAAATTAATGACTTAGCTATGATTGTTTTTATTTGCAAACTATTTTTACGTCTGGAATAATTGTTGAAATCTGCAACCTCATGCCATCTTCAAACCAATCTGTATTCAAAATTTTCGCATACATATGTTGAAACATATAAAATTAGATGTTTCGCAGCTTTTTTGGAAATTTCAGGATATTCTTTTCTGATATAAATCCAAAAATGCATAATATGAACTTGACTAAAATTTAGTTTCGATTGAGTGTCGGTATATCAACTTGTTGTTCTCTGTCTTTTATTGGGAGTTCGGAGATGTCACAGTCTTGAGAAGGAGTTTGGATGCAAGATATTTTTCCTTCTTGAACAAGGCAGTATTCAAGAAATGTTTTTTGCAGATCTGATTAATGTTGGACCAAACTAATTTTTTACATTTTTATCAGGATTAGCGTTACCGTCTACTAAAATATTATGTAAATTAGGAAAGTATTCAATATTACTTTTTAAAATACAATCTGGCCGAAATTTAAATTTTAAAGGAGTGGCGTCAATTTTACTTTATACCTTGAAACAAGTGGCCAAATAAGTGAGCGATTCTTCACCTGAGCAAAGAATGCAGACTAATATGTGACCTGATGTGTCTCGGTTAATGTATTTGAAGCACGCAACTTTTTCGAAATTTAAGATTTTATTTTCTTCATAAAGTATTTATTTATGTTTAGTTTTACAACCAAATTCCTTTAAGAATTCGATCTTTTATAAAAAAAATTAACATTTTTTACTACCATTTTGGCGCTTTGATTTAACAAAAATTGATCACTTGCGGAACCCAGTTTGAAGACCTCTGTGCTACACTTAACACAGCCGCAGTTCTCAATCCGCAATTCGACGGGCACGGGTGTTCTGCGAAGATACTATCTAGGGTTCCACAAAAATATAAAATACAGAATTAAAAATGGCTACAAAAGAAAAATCAACACAACGTAAAATCAGTTTTGTATCGGATGGTGATCAGAAAACATGAATAACAAAGTGTTTAATTACATACATGATACCATAAACTGAATACAAGCCTAACTGTTATGAAAAATGGCAATATATTAGACAGAGTGGTAAAGAAAAACCTAGCAAGTTACATCACGATTGTCAGGTTCCATAAGAAATTTTTCTGGTATTATGTTAAAGATGAATACCCACACAGGTTACGTAAAAAGAAAAAAAAAAAAAAAAAACCACCACTTTAAACACGTTATTTTCTACGTTTCAAGGCCAGATGTTTTTAAAGATAGTTAATATTAAAACAAAAACACACGAGAGCCAAGGGAATTTAGACGAGGCGATACGAATTGCAATATCATTCATTCGTCTTAATAATGCAGAAATCTGCACTTGTTCCAGCATCGCATTAAATTAAGAAACTTTTAAGTATTGCCATTGCAAATGACTTTGAAATAATTCTTTTTGCATCAATAAATATCGGAATTTTATTCTTTTATAAGAGCAACACTTTGAAAGGCCATGGTTTTCTTTTCAATGCGCCTTTGATTACCCTACTTTAAAAAAACCGTGAATCACAGCTCTACAGGAATGTAGAATGAGAATGAAAAATTAATGTTGGAATAATTTTCAAATCAAGAAAAATGTACTGAGTTGATACCGCATCCTTGAGCATTTAGCGAGTTCACGGGGGAGCCAACTCAGATGTCGTCCTCGTCACTTGACTGAGGCTCAAAATTACGAGGTCCGTCGCCAAAAGCCCTCGTGTTGTTTTTAGAGCGACATTAATTTAAAAAAAAAAAAAAACTCTTTTTCAATGCATCTTGTCAGTTTCGCAACTATCTGCTTAGATTACGAATAATTCCAAAGCTGTATTTTTTTTTTTAATATACTATTGTAAACTAACACGCTGACTATAGTTGGAATCAGTTTTTTAAAATCTATAGCACATTTGAAAGTCTATAATCACCGGAATATCAAGACATAGAAATTGTTTAAAAATTAATGTTATCATTACGAAACGACGTCGGAAATACTACAAAATACTAAGAAATGCACATATAATACCGCTTTTTCTCAGCTAAAAATTGAGACAAAATCTTTATGTCTGGGGTACAGATATTAATTTAAAATTGGAATATTTTATAACACCAAAAGTTAGGATTTTTTTTTTTTTTTTATCAATGAAAGAAATGAATTATTTACAAATGCATTTAAAAAAAAAACACCTAGATTATTAACGTTGATATAAAAAAATTTCAAGCATGTAGGAATATCGACTGCTTATTATTATACTCACATATAATCTGTCATTACTCTTGAAATCAAAATTATTTTAAATGCAATATGAATAAAATTTTTAAAAACAAACTTATCTGCGTACTATTGTCTTTTTTTCTTACAGAGTATGATGCTATGAAAGAAAATCACAGCAGGAATATTCAGTTAAATAAATAAATATACTTATCGTTTTGGTTAAAACTTATCAGTATCATTCAGCTTTAACAATGGAGACGAACAAAAAAAGAGATGACTATGAAAAGATTTAACAATGAAATTGAGGACAGAGCCTTTTTTTAAAAAAATTATACATTTCTATCAGCGTTCTTTAAAAAGCAAATACAAGTAAGAGAGCATGGACGAAAGGCAATTATCTTTCTTACGAGCATCAGTCAACAATCAGTTTTGTTCACTCCTCTTTTTAGATGAACGCAATCTTCACGTAGCTAAAATAGGACAACAACTTAATTGTAAAATGCGAGGGTACAGAATGGAAAGTAATCAGATAAAACAGCCCAACCAGTCAAATGTTTGTTTAAAGACAGTGAGGATCATCAGTTAAGTAATAAGAGGTCAGAGACTTAACCATATAAATCTTAAGCTTGTATTTTGAAACATACCCATGCAAATGAGTTGTTCAAATTATAACTTAGTTGCTGTTTCACAATATTTCCTCTTACAAAAAAATGTACTTCCAAAATTCTGACACAACATTTGCAACAAGAATTCTAAACTCAAATGATAATAAAGGCCAAATAAATACAGTTTTAAGTTTATGTGGTTCACATGTATTAAAGCAAAATTCCTTTTTTTAGAAGCGTACGTTTATCTTGAGAAAGGAACAAATTAAAATAAAAAAGAATATTAATTGGATTCCAACAAATTAATAATATATAGCTCAATAATTTGCTATACTAATCTATTTTCGAAGAGTGTTTTGTTTTACATTATTAATGATTATATGTATCAAGATATGATAAAGTTAATTATATATAGTACAAATGTGACTGCATTTATAAGTAATTAAATAAGATAACAAAAAAAAAATTAAGCAAAATTTTTAATAATTCCGCTTAATTTATATATATTGCTAAATACATTTTTCAAATATGACGCAATGAAATGAAATACAGAAATGTCACATAAAACAGTAAATAAATAATACCGAATAAATACAAGCATCTTTTTGAATCGGCTTTTTTTTTTAATTAATGAAACCGACATAGAGAATATTTTTCACATGCATAACAACGAAGATATGACTTGTTCCAAAATGTCAGCAAATCAAAAGAAAATTCCTAGCTGCAACTAACAAGAATATATCTGGCTTATTTGCGAATCCGAAAGTAAATTAATTTTTGTAAACATACCATTACTTGCAATCTCAATTTATTTGCATTAAATCAATAAAATATTTCTAAATACTTCACTATCATTAGAAAACATTGAGAATCAGGCTTATAATTATGTTAGGGTTTATTAGCGTCTGCTGTTCAATAAGAGCTGAAAAGGGAAAGCTGATAATTGATTCATAATACTGAAATTTCTCAAATGTCAAAAACGCTATACATATTTAGAAGATTCTTTAGGATTATCTTAACATAGACTTTAATATTTTCTACGTCTTTTTTAATATACAATTCTTGAATTCGAAACTCTCCGGCAACTAAATATTGGCTCAATAAACCTTATGTTAATACGACTCCACCTGTGTGAAGGAGGAATTCTTTCAGTCTAAAAAAATCAAACTTAAAAAAACAGTTAATCAAATAAGGACATAAAAAATTTACTTCATAATTATAACTATTAGTTTACAATCAGATTATTGCAAAAATGTGCATTACTTCGAAAAATATTATTGCTACGCACATTTATTTAAAAAATATTTTATTCAAATTAATCTTAGAAAGAGCGATTTGAGTCAAGTGAAGAAATCGAAGGGTATTTATACAGAGAGTTTGAGAAAGGAATATTTATAAGTAATCGACATTAATAACTGGATCCTTACAATTTACAGAAGTTTAAATTGCAATTAAGAATAAAGTAATAGTTTTTGATAACGAAATATAAATGAATAGTTTAAGGATGTTAATAAAAATGGGAAAAAATTTACAAAATTTGAATTAATACCAAAAGGTAACATTTAATAATCCAAGAAGCTTTCTCCATATTTGCATTAGCATATATGGAAACTGATCTATTCAAACGTATTTTTTATATATAAAAAAATTCTAGATTTACTTCTCTTCAAAAGAAGATTTAAACTGCATTTTTTTTAAATTCCTTAACTTTTATTCAATGACTATGTCTTTAATAGCAGTGGTTAACAGATGGGGATGGACAAGGAGATGAACTCCCCATCCCCTCATCATAAGGATTGCTGTGCACTGAAATTTTTAAAAAAATTAATATTCGAAATCCCAGACTCCACATAAACATTCTTTCCACCTTGAAAATAAATGATGAAATTTGAAATTTATTCTGAAATACGAGTCGAAGTAGAATCCCTCCTCCTCTCTCCATTAAAAATTTCTCGCTACATCCCTGTTAAAATACCTACTATGTACAAAAATATAAAATTGATACTAAGAATAAAAACAACTGTCCGAAATGATCCACGCATAAACATGGTAGCACCTTCAACAGACATCAAGGTTCATTCGCCCCCCCCCCCCTCACCCGAAATAGAATCAAAACTTTATCAAACAAGTCGTATAATAGTGTCTATTCACAAAACCGAACTCAGCAGCCCTTTCAGGTGAGCCAGAGCGCCCTATCCAAAATGAGAATCGCATTCCGCGAGCTGGGGTTGCCTAACTTCATGAAGGCAGACACATTATTACAATGCCATTCAATTATGCCCCTCTCGTTGATCGATCGGCAACCGGGGCGCAGAGGGGAGAAGCCCCTGCCGTGGTGACGACGAGTTCAGAAAGACGACAAGTATTTTGGAAGCCTCGTCTCCCCGTACCAGGCATCCGCTGGGAATAGAAGGTGGAAGAAATCGATTGTGTGTCAGCCCCTGCTCGAAACGGGGCGCGCACATCGGTACGAGAGGTTACTGTTTCCGAAACTCCTGGTTTGCATGGATCCATACACAAAAGTACCAATTCAGCCCTTTGTATTAATATAAGGTTTATTGAAAATGATTGATAAAGTTTTATTTCGGCTAAACAGTAATGACTTAAAATGTTTAGAGCAATTTTCAGGTTTTTAAAAAATAAAATCCTGAATCGCACATTATTGAACAACATACTCTGACATCCATTCCAAATAATTTTAAAATCAGCTATTTAAAATCAGTCGAAACGTTTAATTTACAAAATATTTTTTGACTGCAAGTATTTAATGACTCATTTCCACACCATCTAGCTCGCTGGGTAGAATTAAAATATTAAATATTATTTGCTTCATATTAACTGCCTATATTATTAGCAATTCGGAATTAGAAATTTTGTTACAATTGAGTACTTTAATGTGATTACCTAAATATCAAATTTAATCGAACGGTTGGCTGTCATAATTAATATAATAGGCGTAGTTTTAATTTTTTGCTTTTAATTGCTTGTCTATATTTTTGCCATTTGAAATTAGATTTGGGTGGTTGTATAAATTTATTGTACTGAGCCCACATGGGACATAATGTCAAACACAAGATAATTGGTTTCTATTTTAATACGTAGAATAAGTTAAAAGCCAACCTCATGGTAAAATATTGACAAAAGTTGGATTTCAAAAATTTATAATTGTCGAGTGAAATCAATATTATGTAAAAATTTGAAAATATTTGGTTAGAGTTTTCCTTGACCAATACAATTAAAGAAGGATTAAATTACTTAAAATATTTGAAGCGAACAAAGTTAAAAGCAGGGCATTCAGTTAAAATGTATCTCACAAGTCACGAGACAAATACAATGATTATACACAAATGGACACAATGATTACATATAGAAAGGGGTGTTTATGAGTTAGTCTGGTGTGACTGATTCGCAAACGTGTTAAGATAACGCCCTGTCTTAGTAATGATAATGAATGCTAATGAGAAATTATGGGTTTCATGATTAAGTTATTTATTTCCAGATTCCATTGATACTGCCAGTGGTCATAAATAGCCGATTTAATGTATTTTAATAAATCGTAACATAGAATGGTTGGAGAGACAGCACCGGTTGCATATTTAGCTGCATAACCATTGCCCTTGACACTTACATGAGAAGAAATCCAACAATAACAAAAATCACCAAATGTTCTCCGATTTTATTTTATGAATTTGGAATTAGAATAAATTCTGTTACAATGGGATACTTTTGATTGTAATTATTTTAATATCAGGTATAATCGAACGGTTGGTTGTTATAATTAATACAGAGCGCAAAACACGAAAAACATTTCAATTGCAAAATACGAAACAAATATTCTTTAAATATATTCAAGCAGCATATTTTAATTGAAAAACGATATTCAAAAGGTGCGCAAAAAGGGGTCACACATTCTTTTGAGATAAAGTATTGGTTTACTTAATACGAAATATTTACAGTTGTAAATTTTCAGTATTCAGTTTTCATAACAAACCATTTTATATTCCAAAACAATTTATCCCAAGACAGTTCACTGAATAAAACGTTTGAAATAATTTTTCTTTAAATATCATAAAGAAAAATAACGAGTCCTATTGTGTAATGGAAATTGAAGATGCATATTATTATCGAAAGATTTAAGATAATCCATTTTTTTCTTCTTCCATATTTAGAAAAACAAATGCAATGCTTTTGATTGAGACGTATTACGAATATTCATAGCAAAATTATATTTACATTAGTTTATCGAGATTATCGAATTCGCTTAAAGAATTAGATATTCTCTCTTTGGGTTTTAAAATTCATATAAAAATTTTTCTTGAATGCGATCCATCATATTCAACTATTTTTAAAGGGGGGGAGGGACAATTATTTAAAAAACTGATTCAATGAATGATTTAAAGCATGCTCCGAGACAAAAATAAATTTTCAAAATAATGCTTAAATTGAGTCTAATATTTGCTAGAAAAATTTTCATTGTTAACAAGATAGTTATTAAGATTTGTAATTCAAATTTCAAATATTTTTAAAAAAATCGATGCTAAAATGGCTCTTGTGAGGTTGCATCCAATTTAAATAATAGAATAAAACTTCAATGATGTTTGGACGGGCAAATTGTGACGTTGGGCAATTCGCGATTTTCTCTTTAACTTCGGGGACTTTTTGGTAATTTGAATTGTATACAATTACAACTCACTGCCAACTAAATGAAACGCGATAGTGTAAATTAAATGAAGTTAAGAAGCGTTGTGAAATGAATTAGAGAGTGATATATAAGCAAAATAGAACTGAAAGGAAAGAGAAGGGAAATAGAGGATAAAGACAAGTTGATAATAGTGGATTGGATTGAAACATCGTAATTAATCGTTTGGATTCAAGTCACTCCTATTTAGAATTGCATCTGCGATAAACAAGAAGAATGTAAATCGGAAATAATGATTTGGTGAGTTAATATAAACAATAATTAAGAATATAAACTTAAGAATACTAACTAGGATTAACTGAATTGAGAGGGATTCGAGACAGAGAACGATCTTGCATATTCAATGTTAAGGGAACATATAAACTGTGTATTGCTTTTCTCTTACGTATCTTCAACTGGAGTTTTGAACTTATTGACTATTTAATTAAACTTCAAGATGACTGTAGAGTTAAATAATGAAGGAAATACGCCATGCAAAGTTCTTCCAAATTCAATAACTATTCAACCCGCCGTGACAAATGCTTTTTGTTGTTAAACTAGTATTGCACTAGGGTTATGCAACGGGCCAATAACGATAGACAAACCACCTAAACAGTACTAAGTTCTCGAACTTCGACGCCATCAAGGATTTTCCAACTTTGCGAGACTGTGATTCGGCATTGTTTATTTTTAAATCAGATGAAGGAAGCGATGCTGATTGCTATGTTTATAGCTTTTATTTTATAGCCGATACGACTAAACACAAAACAAGGTATGGGCCAAGACTCTGTGAGGCTAAAATACGCTGGTCTAAGCCATGCCACATGGTTATTCAGAAGCCCATTTGAATTTATTGTACATTATCCACACCAACATTCCACTGGCGAAATTGAGGTTCAAAATCACGATTGGTACGATACTCACATTTCTGCAACTTTAACTACATTACAACGAAGCCCTTATATTAGAGAAGTCAATTCTCCAATGAGAAAGAAAGTATAAAACGTTTCCAACAAAAACAGTTACATTTAAAATATTGATAAAAATTTGGAGAAAGATGACCACAAACCAACCTTCAAGAAATTAAAAAAAAAAAAAAGGATAAAATTAAACATTACTATAATACATATTTCGAATACAAAATATACTGAATTACTAATGGTCAGCACTTGGATATTTCAAATAGAGTAGTTACCGATAACAGTAAAGATTCTTTTGAAACCCACTAAATTCCTTGACTCACAAAATGTAAAAACACACGCAACATGCCCGAAGGGCCAAAAGACACCAAAACTTGAGAAAGATATCCCTACAAGTTCTCCCCGTTGTATGATTTATTTTCAGTAATGCAGTCAATTTTCCGGATGACCGTATTTATCCGGTACAAATCATTTTTACTGCAGGCACCTTGTACTGATGCAACCAACAACAACAACAAAAGACAGTAGTTACTGGTGGCTGTTGCGTGTTAACAAAACGTTTTGAACAGACGACTGAACGACAACTGTTATTTCTTGGGAGCAGATGCTCATAAACATTCTTCGTAAATGGAGCGGAGGACGAAAGCCATTTCACTAAAGGGGGAAAAAAAGGAAAAAAAAAGCCTTCCGCAACAGTTAACTGAAATATTTTCATACGCAGTTAGGTACTGATGGAAATGGAGTTTCTGGAGAGAGAAAAAGTAATAAATAAATGCGGGGGAGGGAGGGGGTTATGGGTGAGAGATGAGTGAAATTATAATTTGAAGGAGTGAAGGTTAAAATTTGTTTTGTGGACGATGACTAACGGCTTCCACAAATGGTTCGAGTTAAAACAATAAAAAGAAACAAACAAACAAAAATTCTGATTTAGATTACTGATATACGAGAGTGGTGCAAAGAGTACCTGCATTTGACTACAGATGGCGTTGCTAAGTCAGGTTTGTGTTATCACTAAATTTGGTCATCTGTCACACGACGCCAAAACAGGCTTGGTGTTGAGTCATAGATTAATTTTGATTAATGCATGTCCACTTGTCATAGTCTATGAGATCTGGATTTATCATTCAACACCCAGAATCAACAGTCAAAACAATGAGTTACTTCTGGTGAATCTGCTGCAAAACTAGCTAAGACGTTCTCATCGGCCGGAAAAGTTATGGCAACGATTTTGTGGGATGTGAAACGCGCCATACTCATGAACTTCAGTTAATGAAAAAGGGTTTTTATAAAGAAAAGAATAAATCGAATAATAAGCAACTATAATTTTCAGGAGTTAATAAACCTTGTCATCTTTTTGAGATATAGCTACATAAAACGAGCATTTTGGTGCTTATTAATTCGTTAAGACAGTTAAGGAAGTACCCGAGTTAAGAGTGAGGTAACTCTCACAGTAGTATTGACACCCTGAGAGCTCCAAGAATATGATGCCCTTCACACCCCAAAAAATCGTCCCCATAACTTTTCCAGCCTTTAAGACCTTCGCTTTCTTTAGAACAGATTCACCAGAAGCAATCCATTGTTATGATTGTTGCGTGTATCCGGAGTATAACAATGATTCCAAGTCTCATTGACGGTCCTGCAGCAGTCAAATTTTGATTTGACGAAAATGGTTATGAAATCAAAATTATAATCCATAAATCGGTGTCAAATGTATTTTAGCCTGTAACAGATGGCAGCACACCATGGTAATATCAACTTGTCTTAGGATTGCCATCTGTAGTGAAAAACATCCATTTTAAACCATTTCTATAATTAATAAACATGATACAAATGAATTTAGTCGGGGATCAAGAGTAATTTTTTTTTAACAAGCTGTATTTTAAAGCTAATTTGACTGATTATCTGATTACATGGCCAAAATGAATTTTTAAAAGAAAATAACAAGTATTAAAACATATTCCATACACTATCATTAAATTTACACAATAAAAGCATATTTTCATAAAATATGAAGTTGGTTGCTTTATTCTGCATTAAGCATGAGAGAGTAAATTCCCCATTTTACTTTTTTTTTAAAGTACTCAGTTATCAAAGTTTTTAATTCACATTGTATTTTACCCGTGTTTTCAAGAATTAATCTCGATCCCACACACACAAAATCCTTCTTAAATTTAAAAAGATTTCATAGAAGGCGATAAATATTACAACTTTACAATAATATTTACTTATTTTCAGTGATTTTCAAATTCAACAGTCTTAAGAATATTCCAAACTTTAAATAAATAAATAAAAAAAAAAAAAAACCGGATTTAAGAAATTATTTGCAGTTAAATGACATATTATCGAACATTTATTTACCCAATGCATTATTCATCAAAACTGTCTTGATTGCAGAGCAACAAAAAAAGGATTAAGCCATTAACTGCACAAGGAACTGAATTACAGCTGTGTATCAAGTGAAGCATGAAACTTATTTCATATGTACGACAGAGAAAATGAAAAATTCATTAACAAGGGCAATAACAAAAGCAGAACAAAAGAAATCGTCACTGTCACAGATGGAATTTTGCCACCAAGGGCCAGGTGGGAGGATCAGGGGACAAGGTTGTGACAGTACCATCCAGAGGTAAGGATACAGGAAGAAAAGATGTTTTTTTTAGTCTCCATTTCAAAAAGAGAACAGAACTGAAAGGAGAAAAGAAAGCAAAAAGAATGCAGGGCCAACATCATTAAGGTTTTGGAATAAGACTCAAAGACGCCCACACCTGTTCGGGTGTAATTGTCTTTGTGTCAAGTTCACATCCATGCCCTTAAACCACCTGAGTGTAGCGTTTCGGAAATGACTCCTTGGATTCCTTAAGAGAAAAGAAAGGAATTACCTTTCCACCCTTATTTTCCCCCTCCCATTCTTTCTTCTTTCTCATTCTCTCTCTCTCTTTTTTTTAATTCTTGAGTTTGCAGGGTTTTTTTTATTCAAAGTTCACAAGAAAAACGTGTATTCTACTTATATAGTAGCAAAAGAAAAGGCACAACTTAAATAGAATGTGTATTATCTCAGAAAGTATTAGTCGACGAATTCTTAGAACTGATTAGTAATAACATTCTTGTTATTGAGGGGGGAAAAAATAAGTTGACATTCTGCCAAAATAATTTTCAGCATTTGCTGATGAAAAACAGTATGATTTCTCATGTAATTAATTTTGTTTAAATACATCGAAGGAATTAAAAAAAAAAAAAAGTATTCTTTGGGGGGAAAAAGTAGTATTTTGTGAAGGCAACACACACTACGAGCAATAGCACGATGTATCAATTAAAACAGTTATTTTTAATAGTTATTCTACATATGACCTATGACATTCGTCTGCGAATCTTTACACAGATAAATAAAAATACATATAACACATATATAGAATCTGACAATTTTTTTATCGTTTAAATTGTCTATTTTTTCTTCAAAACATATTTAGAACTCAGCTTTCTTTACAATGTGGGAGAAATCCTGTAATTGAGAGATATATATAGTTCCACACAACTCCGAAATTTGTTACCATTCATATTAAATTATGTGTAAGACTGATCGATTTGAGTTCGTTTTCTGACCAAAAGAATAATAAGCAGAAATACAAAAATAAAATAACGGGGGGGGGGGGCAGTTCATCTAGCGTAATAGTTCGTGAGATTAAAAAAAAAATACATCATTCCAGAAATGCAAACGATTAAAACAAGACAAACGGAAGTGTGTCCTTTAAGGCCACACTGCACGCATTAATATATATATTTGCAATCCTGATTACAAAATAGGATTTTATATGTTAGTTGGGCAGCACACCAAAACCAAAACAAAGAAACAAGAATATTGGATGTCAGTCTACAAGAACGGAGCACACAAAAATGGGCAGAAAAAAAAATGAAAAAGAAAACCCGCGGGAAAAAAACCCAAGTATAACATAGGAGAACAGAAGGTCGCTGGGGTCACTGCCTCTCCCGTAAGCTATCTCTCGCCGCCTTAAAGACTGGGGAGGCAGAACTGTCAGTCAGGGCCTTACAGAGAGAGCCATGATCCGTCAATTTTTGTTTTCATTCATTCTTTTTTTTTTCTTTTCTAGTTCCTCACCCCAAGAAAAATCTCAAATCGCATGAGGTCTGGACACGTTAAGACTAAAAGCAAACATTGCGAAAGCCGATTCACTCGCTGCTCGGCAAACAGTATTTTAGCAGCAGCATTTTTTTTTGTGAAAATTACAACATTCTAAGATGTTGGGTGGGGGAAGGAATATATGACAAGTAAATTGCAACGTGGTGGGATCGGAATCGGATTCAATTACGAAACGGGTACAGCATTCATCACTAAACGACGATTAGAGAGCTGTGGGAGTCTGAAACAACTCGTCGATAAGGTTTCCAAGGAGAAAAAAAATCCTAGGATATGTATGTTTGTTCAGGTTGTGTAAAGTGGATTGTATGGATTTGTTTAGAAATTGTTATTTCGGTTTTAAATTGGCGTTGGCAAACTAAGCAATGAATTGTGTAAAGTACGTTATGGCAAAGTTCATGATTTTTCAGAATTTGAAAGAAATGTAAACAGAATTCCTAGGCGAACATTTCAGATCGTATGGAAGAAAAGTTTAATATTTTCTTTGCATTTACAATGAAAAATATCAAAAATTTATTTTTATTAAAACAAAAAAAAAAAGACATAATTTTTAGGCATCTTCTGTAAGTTTCGTAAAAATAAATAAAAATTATAGCTGTTAATATACAGTACTTTATTTAATATGTAATGCATATTTAATACACTTCACCCAAAAAATACATCATAAAAATTCCCCAATAGAAATAAAACGTTAAGATAAATAAGAAACAATTTTGAAATACATCTCAAGAATATCCCTTCCTCTTCCCAGCTAGAAAACTAAAATAACGCCTTTAGCTGAGTCACTGAATGTTAATCTTTTAGCTAAAACTAATAAAGCTACACAATGACATCAGTTATACAGGACATGACAAAGAATAAAAAAAAACAAATAACTGGGAAAAAAAAAACATAGCATTTTAAATAGACTATGTAATATTAAAAACTCGGATGGCACCCTACCGCTCATCTATAATCCCCCAGGCGACTGGAAAACAGTGCAATCCAATTTTGTAGAGTATTACGCTAACAAGCACGGACGCACAACGTGTTCCAATTATTTCGGACGCGAGGGGAGAGAATTAATTATCTGAAGGGAATCTATTTGCTCTCCTTTAACATGGGAGACTACACAATGGACAATCAACAATTCTCCGAAACATCCGCTGCCTTCTTGCAATTTTTAACGATCAATCGCAGTCCAAGTTTTAGGATATGCAAGCGTCTTTGTTCCATTCCACAGCGAGTTCGGTAAACAGCTACCGCATGCAAAATGGAGAACAATTATTACAGATCTCGTCGGGGTTTGTTGACAGAAATTTATCAAGTGCCCCCACGCTCGGTAGTTGGTTATGTATGGGACATGTCTACCTTCCAGCGATTGAGAAGTGGAACGCAGGAAGGATATTGCTACTGCAATCACCGACAACGCAGCAAAAACAAAACTCAAACAGCGAATTACGCGATGACAGATGCCTCGGGGATAGTCATTCTCTCTCCTGTGCCGACCGGACTGTCACCACCACAGTTCGTGTGGCCCTCATCCGACGACCCTCCCATCTCCCCTCTCAACCAACAACCATTGACGAGTCTGCCCAAAGGAAAGAGGGGGGGATAGAGAGAAAAGAGATGAAAAATATCAGAGGAGGGGATGAAAGAGATTAATAAAGACTAATTTGAGTTCTTTGAATAACAACAAAAGACGCAAGCTCGGGAGATGAAAGAAGGGGGGAAAAATCAGAGACAGATGAAAGCTACTCTCTAATTTTGGATCATGGGACCGATTCCTTCCTTACTGGTTCTTCTACTTTCTACCTTGCCCGCTGCCCCAATAAATAAAATGTTTGTCACCACGGGCTATTCTGCCGACAACCTTGTTATTATGTAATCTTCAAAGTTGGAGAGGCACTCAACAGATGTCCCTGGAAGTGGATGATGGAAGAAGGGGGGGGGGGGAAGAGGACGGCAGATGAGAAAGGATGTTGCGCAGTTTAATATCAGGATGATAGATGACTTATTCAAATTTCTAGAAACCTCAAAGAGGTCTTTAAGATCTATATTTGGGACTGGTAATAAGAGAGAGAGAGTCTGGTCAGATATATCCATCCTCCTCGTAGCTTAGACGGTCCTTAGGGGCCACAGGGAGCACAGGTTTCAGCAAGTGTCTCATTAGGGTCAGACGGAAAGGGGTCATTTGAAAACATTTGCAGGTGCGTTGAGAATTTAACGATGATTAATCGTACGGCTTAACCATTAAAGTTTACGAGACCACGAAAGAGGTTGATTTAAATCCTTTTGATGTTCAGGCATTTCAAGCCTGATACAAGTAGTATTTGGCATTAATGAGGAGTTATAAAAAGTAAATATATTGTATAATTTACTTAAATTGCGGATGCTAAATAGGTTAAGGTAATTCATCATTCGGTCATATTTTATTTCTGAGAAAATGTACGAATATTGATGGGAGAAGAACAATTTCTTTTGCCAAGCACTCGTAACAGCATACTCAAACGACATGATTATACGCTTAAATGTCATTTCCAGAGGAAAAGGTTGAAAGTTAAAAAGGAAAAAGTAGCCTGTAACTACGGAAGAATATGCCTGAGAAAGGCACATTAAAAACAACTTTTAAGAACTTCATTTATCATCCATGATTTAAAATTGGACGTGTCAGTAATGAACAATAAAATGAACCTAAAAAGATTATACAGCATATTTCCATTTTTAACAAGTGCATCGACATTTTACATAAGAAAAAAAGAAAGAAAAATGGGAGAGAGAGAGAGAGAGAGAGAGAAATGACAAATTTTATTTTTAAAAATAGGGAAGACTTCGACTAAGAATATTTTAAAGCATATGAAAATTTACACTTTAACTTATATCAAAAAATTCAAAATAATAAAATAAATATATTAATACAGTTTTGAAATATACTTCAAAAGATCTTGCAGATGAATTATGCAAAAAAATTTTTGGATTGAATTTTGAATAACTCGTCGAATCATTTCACTATTAATTTATTAATTAATCAGGTGTATAAACTTTTTTTCGATTTCAATCAATATACGTTCTGTACAGTTTTTGATACATAATCGTTTTCGAAAATTCGGTGTTTAGAGTAGTTTTAAATTTCTGAGCGATTATTTGGGTTCTGAAATAATGTTCCAACTCTCCGAAAAAAACTTATCATTAAATCAAAATACAGCAGCAAATCTTTTAAATAAGCAAGTTTATTTATTTGAGGGGAAATCATAGGATTAAAAAATTCTTCAGCAAAACAAAATTAAAAATTTTTACAAAAGTTCGTTTTTAATTTTATATCGTAATTTTTATATTATTTGTTAAAAAAACAAGAACTTTTTAAAAAGATAGAAATTCTTTGGATTACTCAAACAGAGTTAAGAGAATAACGAAAACTAAAAACTGATTATTAACAGATCATTATAATAGCTCCTGTTAACAAGAAAATATAAACAGATGTTATCTTGGGTAATTTTTTTTTTTAAATAAGAGTAAGAGATTATGTGAAACGCAAATTCTGAACAAATAGTATCACACTCCCAATCTGAAAATCGTTAAAGCGATAAAATCGGAAAAATGGTTAAATGATCAACAAAAATTTTCTAAAAGAAAATCCAACAGGGGGAAAAAAAAAAAAAAATCGCGAAGTTTTCATCAAAATATTCATTTCTAATTTTTAAAATATTTTGTATCGCAAGAATGTAATTCATAAAAAAGAATAACTTACGTAAAAATGAAAATTTCAAAAGATCCACACCCCCAAAAATATATATATTTCTTCAACTTACCTAAAAGAGAAAAGAAAATTGAAGAAATAATTACAGCAACATTTACATATAGTTGAACATTTACAAGTGTTTGAATAATTTACAATTTACGCACATATATCAAACTCATTGTACATTTATTCTTCATCCATTTATTTAATATTATTTCGATTTAAGCACCAATAAAACTGTCCCAAAAACATTAAATGAGAAGTTCTCACAGGAGAGCTTTCAAAATCGAAACATTAGGGGAAGAAATCAAAATTTCATTACACACAGAATAAATATGCTTGTATTTATCATACACATAACATTAAAGGAATATTGAAATCAAAATAGATAAAAGAAATTTTATATATTTTTACACTTTTATATCACAAAATAACGATTAACCAAGAAAAATGGCATATTTTTCCGATATTTTGGTTACATGTTTGGGTAATCTGTTCATTATTTGACCTATATAATCTCTTTTTTCTTTTTATATTACAAAATACCTAACGTTAATGAACTTAAGTAACGATTCCAAAAATCCTTCTTCTTGATATTATTTGTTAAATAACCGTAAATGCACATTTCCAATGATTGTTTGTCTTCTACTTCCCAATGAAACTAGTGAATGCAAGTTCAGGAAGCGAGGAATTAAAACAGAAACGTATTTTTGGATTAAGGAAATTTACTTCTCAACACAAGGTCAATAATTCATGATAATCATCGCACAAAAGAAGAAAAACAAAATATTCCCTCTCTCTCAACATCGATAAACTTCTAACGAGTGACACTACACGGAGAAAAAAGAAATACTCAAAAATGAATACCTAGACGTACTCATTTTGAAATGAGTATGTTTGTATCAGATTTGAGCGTATACCTTTATCGAATGTGAACATTACAAGTATTCAAAACCAAAAAAAAAATGGGAAATCAGCATTCTCAAAAAATTATTACAGATATAAGGACTATAAGAGTTCCTTTTATATACTGACTACGTATTTTACAAAGTGGGTTTCAAAAACAAATATGGTTTGCTTTAATATTTCGAACTATATTTCGTATTTACCACGCTACACGCGGTAGAATACAGGAATACTAAAATGAGTATACGCATACTCATTTTCGCGTCTGTGTTTGTTTACATTTTTGTCTCAGTCACGGAATATATACTTCATGAGAAAGATTCTTTTATTTAAGATATAAAAATGTTGAATTGTTATTGATCATGATTTTTTGATTTGAAAATGATTTTCTGTGAGTAGTTATTTGTGCTTTACAGGTGTTTTTTTGTCTGTATTCACATCGTAATCGTAGCTTAGTGACTTCTTACATTAATTTGCATTAAAATTATTCTCATACAAGTAAATATTTGTGTATGAAGCTTATATTTTATAGAATAAAAAAAAGCAGTGTTGTTAAAAATTTTAGCCATTTTTTTTATCGATGACTATACAGCGATGATTCTCCACAAGAATTCCATTTTTTTTCACTTCATAAGTGTGTAAGGAAACTCTTTTTTTAATTGGCAGAGAAATTATTATACATTTTTATCTTGTTTTAAGATATATATTTGTATGTAAGGTTTTACTATTTTCGAAGAATTGTACATCCGTATTTTGTTCCAATAATACTGTGTGGTAATCAAAAAAGTTAGAAATGATACTTCAGAATAAAATGTTGACAAAAATAGTTTTTATTCCTGATTAATTTTATTATGAATTGAAGTAAATTTTAGATGCTTTATGACAGGAGTAAGATATTTCAGAATATATATATTTTTAAAGAATATGGTTTTAATTTAAACTCAAATTTAATGTATATTTTGGAACCAAATTTTCACAATCTAATCAGGCATCCTACCTGTTATGTCTCATTGTTCATCATATTATAAGTGATTGTCTTGTGTTTCATCACTATTGTCTCACATTTTTTAAGTAATCCAATTTAAACTCCTATGACTTGGGGTTAGAAACTACTACTTGTTTGTGTTGTAATTAAGAATTTGATTTTTATGTAATTAAGGTTTATACACAGATATTTCATATCTTGGTTTATTTTTATAATGTGGCCCAAAATTATTGCAAAATTTTGAATAAATATTAGGTGCAGTATATTCAGATTTTATTCTATTCATGAACTCCAACCTTTATGCACACTGAATAAATAAAACAATCTCTTTTGTATTCGATACATGACACAAATACTATAGATATGTATAATTCATTATAAATTGTAAAAACACTTATAAATGTTCACCTTAGTACAGGGCCAATCATATTATCTACCCCTTTTATATGTTGATACTTGTATTTTTATTTACACAATTTAACCACTTTATTCATGCATTTCTTAAAGTTAATATGCTTGTGCAGAGATGAATTACTTTGTTCTGGTGTTGGTTGGAAGAAACACGAATGACATTTGCACGACAAGGCAATGTTACAGATTCTTAAACAGTACTCAAGATTTATAGAATGTAAAATTTTCTATTTCCTCAAAATTCTGTTTTTTATACCCAACTGTATCATTCCTATTCAAATATAATTTTAAAAATTAACATTTTATACATATTTTTAAAAATCAGATTATCACTAATATAAGTTTAGGTATGTGTCTTGTTGTTTACAATAGTTAAAATTTCTCTTCATTTACATTAAAACATATAAGTAAAAATTGTATTTGATTAATAAATATTACTTTGAGAAAAAGAATTTAATGCTAGCTAAATATATATTATTAAATTTGAAATAGTATATAGAATTTACATATTCACATATATTTTTCTTAAATACTGTTGAAACCTATTTGAAACATTATAATCAACTTATGATTAAATTAATTTTGTTTGCAAAACACATTAAAAAACCCTTCAAGGTACAAAATTGCACCCGTTTAAATCATAAATTGTTATTTAACTGTTACAGGTTTAATTATTTATCCTGATTAAATGAGAAAATAGTTTAATCCAATATTGCTTTATTTTTTAAACAAGCAGCCTGATAAATATAAAGTGTTTATATATAAAATATACTATAATTCAGAAGAGCGTAATTACACTTTAAGTATTCACATGTATTTTTCAGAGGGTTTAAAATAATTACAATACTAGAATAAATATTGAGGCCCTTATTTTTAACATGTCAGAATCAACTGATGATCTAATGATGAATAACAATATTAAAACATGAAATAATTTGAAATACAAAATAAGCTTAATCAAAACAAAAGACTGGAATAGTCGTTAGCAGCTCAAAAATACATCTGTTTAAGGCAGAAAATAATTTAAAACTTATATTGGAAGTGTACAAACAAATGCCAGAAGCAAGTTTAAATAG
This sequence comes from Nephila pilipes, assembly GCA_019974015.1. NCBI lineage: Eukaryota > Metazoa > Arthropoda > Arachnida > Araneae > Nephilidae > Nephila > Nephila pilipes. The sequence goes on from BMAW01006826.1 coordinate 698,272, forward strand.
GCTTACTGAGCAACATTTTAACTACACAATTAAACGAGCATAAGTCTATAGATGTATAAAAACATACTCAGATTATTTCCTTTCGAATGTAAATAATTGAATAATGTGAGAATTGTATTGAATATATGAATTGAAATAAAACTGATGTACAAGACGTAAACAGCTTGCTCATAGAGAAATCCGATGTTAACGCATACCACATAGGTTTGTTTTGGTAGACATATATGTCGGTAAAATTATTAATTTTTTGCTATGAATGATTTATGATAAGTTTAATTATATGCTGAATGTAATAAATATTCACCTCATTTTGGCACATTATTTAAAAAATATTGTGTTGCAAGTTTTACGTATTTACTTAGACACCTAATAAGTCATACTATTTGATTCATTCAGATCAAAAATGAACTCAATTTTAAGCAACACCAAAACATTATGTCAGTGGCTGTTGCAGTAGAACATAATGTAGGTCAAAACAAAATTGAAAAAGTTTATGTTTATCATGACAAAAATAAAAGTGCTAAAATCACATAATTTAAAATTCCGCTTTTAAAGGTTTCTAACCAATAAAATGGCTTACAAGTCTTGAAATAGGCAGGTTTACAAAAAACTTTTGTATGCAATTAACCTTTCTAAGAGAGTAATTTGGTGTAAAATTTATAATACTTTTTTTAGAACAGAAATTACAAAATGAACATAATCAATTGGCAAAATGAAACATGTTAATCAGTTTCAATACTTTTTATTATTCTATATTCCAAAATTTCTTTACAATATGTGACATTATGTATAAAAACTAAATGTATTTACGAACTAATGCATAATGTATATTTTGTTTTAATTATGAACTGATCCATGTTGTTTAAATTAGATTTATGTTATTGTATAATACGTATCGTAAAATGCTTTAATTGAAAACACTTGTGATATTTCTAAGAAAAATCTTATTATATTGATATTTTTTATAATAAAAAATATCAATTGTCATAAGGAGACAAGCTCTGTCCGAGTAAATTTTAATCCATTAACACCAATTAAAAATAACACGTGTTTAGGAGAAAAAAAAACTTTAAAATTCCTTGTATAACACATGTTTTGGGATCTAAGTGTGTCAAAGTTCATAATTCAAAGCAGCAAGAACTGCTTTATAGAATGGATGGTTTCACAGACCAAGCAGAAATTCTTACATGTAATAGTTTATACTATAATGGTTAAGTATATTCCAAAAATATAGCTGTATTATATGGTTGTGTAGATGACTTGCTTCTCTGTCGAAAAATTAAAGAATGTCTACATAATAACAATGCAAAAATAGTATATTTATTTGAAACAGCATTGTTTGAAAAGCATTTTCACTCGTGTTTAGTAACCTGACAAAATGTTGTTTTGAAAGAAGTAAAAAATCTGCTTACCTTTACATATGAGAACTTCCTATATTTTAAATACCTCATTGTAAGCTAGATTAAAACATAAGCAATGTTGTACAAATGGGGATAGAGTTGGAATATAGCATGGATTAGATAGCAGTGTTTATAAGCGACATGCCTTCATCTGCAGGAGTTAAAATATTTTTTTTTTTAATATTCTTGTTTCAAAATCGTGAATGTTTTGTTTTTAAATACCCGATATCTATGTGCATGATATTCAGAATAAATTTTTCATAAATATGATACGGTTTTATTTTTTCTGTGTACAGCAAATCATTAATTTTAGATATTAGTTTAGTTATGATGATAATTCAAAAGGAAATATATATTAGAAGGGGGGAAAAAATGCTGTACACAATAATGTACAGCATTTTTTACACATGTAAACAATGTACATGAAAAAAATATTAAGTTTTTTATAATGGAAAATCTAATATTCATCATAATGTTTCAAGATATTTCTAATAACTTATTATTAAGTGACTGGACTTTAAATAAAACTCTATTTTCTGCACATATAGGAAACAAACTATATATTGCTTCTAAAAACATAAATATAATTCTTAATGAACTGAATTGCTTCTGTAACTAATAGCTCAGATTCCTTACACATTTGTTTTGAAAAGAATTTAACTCTTGAATCGAATCGATTTTCGTTAATTTAAGATTTATTAAACCACTCGAATTGATTTAAATTTGAGGTATAAGCTCAAATTACAGTTTATGATCACATAACAGTTGCATTTTTGTTTCTAAAAGTAACAGTTTTGTTACAGTTGATTCTCATATTTGATGCAGTAACAGATTCACAAATGAATACATGACACTCATTTTTCTATTCCACACTCATAATTGATACAAGATTATATTCAAAAATGAGTATGTGAAGTTTCCATTTTGAGTACGTACAAAAATGAGAATGTGCGAGTCTCAAATATGAGTATGTTGGGATCGGATCTATTTTGAGTATGTGACGTATTCAAAAGTGAGTACGTGAAGTTGCCATTCTGAGTATGTGCTTGTTACTAAAAATGAGTATGTGCGAATCTCAAATTTGAATACGTTGGGATCGGAGCCATTTTGAGTATGTGAAGTATTCAAAAGTGAGCACTTTCTACTCGATTTTGCATACCCGTTTTTCGCAGTGTAGAAAACATTGTTTACTCTTATTATCTTTCACAATCCCAAAGAAAAGTAAATATACACAACAACAAAAAATATTTAAGATACATAAAAATGACTATTTGCTTTTATACGAGTACACCAAAATCAACAAAATAATTAACTTCTTTAAGATATTAGTGCAACAATCGCTATTCCCTTAAAAGCACCCATAGTAAAAGCAGAAGATCGCAACATCTTCAAACCTAACAAAACAAAAAAATCCAACAATCGAGTTTCATCTCCCTTCCTTTCTTAATCCCCAGGGTATATGCACGTCCATCGCCTTCATTATCGATACCAACTACTTTATGCATGCGGTCATGAATATTTGATTCTCGCACTAGTGTGGCAGCAGCCCCCACCCCCTCCAATCCAGGATTACCAAACCACGCATGCGATTTCTCATAAGTTTAAACAACGGAATTAAACCCAGAGCGCCCCTCCACCTCCTCATCGGGACTTTTTTTTTTTTTTTTTTTAATATTATTATTATCAGTTTAACTCTACACCCCTGCCTCGGTATTATTATTGAGTGGGATATGATCTGGCTCAGACTTCGGACTGTCCAGTGATGTCAAAGGAAAGGAGGGCTGGAAAATCCCACCGTAATCATGAGTCAACGTTTAATCTTCTAATCTGGTTACGTCACACCATATTCGAACGATCTATGAATCTTTCCCTTAGCCCAATCTGGGCCCGGATCTGCAGCGACGATAAATGACGATGTCCGGAATCAAGATCATGCAGACTGTAATCCTTTTAAAACTTAGCAAAATGAGTAAGGCATTTCGTGTTTGCTGGTGGTCCCCAATTCCAATCATGGATGGTTCTACTTCGGTTTTAGGTTAATGCCGCCCGCCAGAAAAAGATACGGAAGAGCCACGGCGTGAAATATTAAAGCCTTTTTTTTTTTTTTTGGAGAGAGATGAGATAAAAAACGAGATAGCGAAGCCGAACGTAATAGGATTGCGATGAATCCTAACAAGAGGATGAGCCAAAGGAGGATCACGCAAAGGAGCTCTAGCATTCCGGAACTGTCTCTTATTAATTGGCATGATAAATCGGACTGAGGAGATATTTAAGAGGAATGTAGTTATCCTCGGTCAAAAGACTAGTAATTTTTCAATTGTTTCTGAAGGTAATAAGAAGCGTATAGTTGAACAATTACGAGTAATGCAGCAATCGGATTTAAAAGAGATTGAATAGTAACATCAAATCATCAGATGATCCGGGTCCTTTTTTTTTTTTTTTTTTTTTTTTTCATTTTAAAAATTAAATGACGGACATAAATCCATCGTTTATTTATTAAGAGAGTAAAATACATAGTTTATTGATTATTGTTTAGTAATTAAAGCAAAGAAAATGTTTGCACTTTAAAATCAGGAATGATTTTAATTGCAAGTGAAAAATTCTTTCATTTTTTTAATGCAAATAATTACGACAAAGCACATACGTCATTTGCACATTAAACAAGTAATATAAAAAAAAAATTAAAGTCAATTCCTACTTAGGTCAACAAAGAAAATGTTTATTTTAGTTACTTTTTACTAAATAATTACAATTAATATAAATATGTATATACATATGACAGAATCACAATATTAATTTTTTCTCCCATATAAAACCAAAATTAATTCATCTGGTAAATTAAAAGGTTAGAATGCAGTTTAGCCCAACCACCCTTGGTGACAGGAATTATTTGGCGGTACTTCGCCAAATGTGGCTACTCTGTAAAGTTCATCAAAAAACAATCGCCAAGTTTGGCAATTTTTTTAAATCGCGCTAGGTGGTTGGGCTAAACTGTATTTTCACCAATTAAATTTAATTACATGGATTAATATTTGAAAAACCCGTATTAACATCAAGTGTCATTTCACTACCAAGTTTAAAAAAATGTATTTTAACTTGAGTGGATGAATAAAAAGTATTTTATTAACGATTGAAAATTTGAACAAGATATATATAGGGAGAGTGTGAGCTAATAATAGGAACTTAAAAAGAAACTACCGTTTGTGCTGTTGTCTAGATAAATTACAAATAGTAACAGAAACAGTTCTACTCGTTTTTAATCAAATTGAAAAGAAAAAAAAAAATACAAAGAGCAAAAGAAACATTCTCAAGGTATACAAAAATAAATAGCATATTTTGTTTTACAAGAAACATTTTTAAAAAATAAATAAACTTCAGAAATGTTATGAGTACTTTTCCTGTAGCAGGATGCTTCATTATTTTATCTTTCATTCGTGTGAGCTTGTAACACGTCACTGTCACAATGATACGGTTGAGAAGTTCCCAGAGATTGATGGGAATCAAAATTACAAAGGCAGCATTCAAAAGTAACCACAAAAATGATGTGACAATACAGTTTCAACCGACGAATAGGCATAATTCACTGAAATGTGAAGATACTCATTTGAGACAAAACAATGAGCGATCTACATTATCCGCACACTAGTATGTATGCGATAAATATGAAAACACTTAAATATATGAGTAATTAAATATTTTTTTAAAAACTTGCAGCTCGATTGCAAAGTACAATTTATCATGAGCGAATTTTTGTGTGAAATGTCCAAATACTCAATAATTCAGACAAATTTATTTATAAGTAATTGTGTTCAATTTTACCACCTTTTCAGTCACCACCGAATAATTTCGTATTGTTATAATGATCATTAAAATAATTTTGAAAAAAAAAAAAAAAAATCGAAAAGTGAGGGTGGAAAAGTAAAAGAAAACCATAATTTTTGGGTGCAGCTATTTTAATACAATAAAAACAAATTCTAGTTTCTAGATTTGAGAGAGAAAAATAATAAATCCCGTAGATTATAATATAAAATAAGATTGGAATACAACCGAATTGAAATTTCAGAAAATTACCACACTACCAAGGTTAGATTTTATAACTCATAATATAAATATAATTAATGCATTTTGGACTAATAAATTGTTATTATATTTCGATTGCTACAATTTTAAAAGAGGCGAATTTCTTTCGGAATGAAAAAAGCTCGGCGGGGGGAGAATCACAATGACCAAATGTTTCTCATACGGCTTCTCTATGTGTGTGTGCTAGTAAAAATATAACATTTCAAACCACTTTCTTCAAGGCAAGCCGAACAATCCACCCAGCAAAACTATTTTCGATTACAGAACCATTCCCAAACCCTATTGCTAAATCCCAACTGTCATATTTGCTTTTATAACCTTATTCTCCCCCAATGAAGCAAACCGGTTTAAACGTACAACCATTACGCGAGCAGAAACAAGAGACTCCACTGTTCCTGCACTCGGCTGAATGGAGTTGAATACGTGCCTTGTACTTCGTCAGAGAGTTATGGGACGTCTCCAACAGCAAAAACCAACATTTACCAGACTTTGGATCTCTTTCATTAGTCTCTCAATACCATCCTATTGGGCATAGATGTAAATCACTGACGATGGAAGACACCTACCCACAAAAGTGCCCTTAAATCACCACGCGTAACGATAAAGAAAGAAAAAGGAAGCAGAAACATGAAACGGAAAAAGATGCGTTTCTATGACGAACACTCGTAACTTTTTTTAACGAATTAAAAACACGAAACAAAACGTTAAAGAGAAGGAAAAGAAAGAAAGATGGTCATTATCGTAACTTTTTTACATCCCGAACTCCAGTTTCACAAGACGAAAATTTCTAGAAGTCGACATGAAGTATTTTATTTTTCATAGGAACCACCCGCGTTTTAGAACCATGCTAATGAACCGACAGAGAATGTTACGGTTCTTGTTTATGATCGTTAACATTTTCTTTGCTTTTTTTTTCCCATATTTTTGAGTACATTTTTTTTTATCTCCTACTAAGAACCCGTTTTTGCTATTCCGCGAATGTAACAAACGTTACAATAGTTTGTGTTGTAGTTGAATATACACTTATCGTAGAACAGGTAGCTGGTGACTTTCCTCCTCTTTCTTACATTTCAACTTTTTTTTTTTTTCATTGATGGGAAAATATAAGTTGAATATATGCAATTATATATAAGCGCCAAAAATATTTCCACCACCCAACAAGAGTTCCGGTTAAAGTTAACAAAAATTTCTGGGTTATTAACTTCCTGGATTGTAAAGGGACGATGACTCAATCACAATATAAAACCAAAACTGCGACTAAAATTTTAACTCAATGTTTTCTAGTTAAGGTTCCCCGTCTATCCGCCGTTTTGATTTTGTGGACGTAATGTTAATCCTATGGAATTTCGACTTTAATTTTCATATCTTTATCTCATATTTTATCTTTTTGAATGCAAAGAAGTGCATCTGAAAGAGCAAAAAATAATGAATGCTTCTGAGGAATTACTTTTTTCCTCCGATTTTTAGAAATATTTTGACCCCTATTTTAATGATTCGTTTGCAAGTTTTACGGTCTCTAAAAAATATTTTAAAATATTTTTAAAAATCGGAGGAAAAAGGTAATTCCACAGAAGCATTCATGATTTCTTGCTCTTTCAGATGCACTTTATTGCATTCAAATAGATCAAATAGTAAATATGTGAGAATTGAAGAAATTCCATAGGATTAACATTACGTCCACGAAATCAAAATGACGAGTAGACGGGAGCCTTATTGATAGAGTTTGGTAGATGAGTTTTGAAGCTTATTTTTTTGTATAAATACTATTACATTAATAATTTTAAAATCTCTCCGATGATTTACATATAATCAAGATATTTCTTTTTGATACATCAAATTATTTTCTAAATTAAATGCTTACCTTTAGCATAAAATTACATAACTGCTTATTTTTACTCTCAACAATTTCTATTTTTTTTAAAAAATATATATATATTGAAAAAGTTATGGATGTAATAATTCGAATGCCAACTTTTTCATGATATGAGATTTTTACGATCGAAATTATAAATACGGTCCAATTTGGATAATTTGAAACTCAAGGGACCGAAAAAAATTCGTATTATCCGAAAATTCAAATCCTTTATGTTTTCTTACAGAGCAGAGGTAAATGGAAAAAAAGTTGCCTCTACAATCAGAGATTTAACATACAAGCTTTATTTTACAGTATATACGTATATCACAATATATGCATTCATATTTTTCAATTTAATCAAATACTTACTACGTACCTTAACAACGTTTCAAAAAAAAATCATGTATTTTTATTTGCCGTTTTGAATGCAAACTTTGAGTCACTGCAAATTATTCCAGCCAATCAAGCGATGAAAATATAGAATCTTCTACATAAGACAGTCCTAATAAAAGACACCCATCGGCATCACACACACACATAGCTTTCGCTGCACTAGTCGAGGTTACCGTAATGATCCAAGAAGAATCCCACGAAAACTTCGAACTATCCACAATATTTTTCCAATGATTAAAAACGAAGAATTCTAGGGATCTTGCGAAAATTCGAATTCCAGAAGTTCGACTGTATTTGCAAATGAATATTTACATCCGAGTTAGTCTTAGGTTTCTAGAACATTTTCTCAAAGTCTTAGCTTCGAAACCACACGTAATATGAAATTAATGAAAAATGAAACACGCATACCGTAAAATCTCGATATACCACACCTTATATTTTTTTACAAATGGAAAACTTTAATTTAACAGAGATCAAAATCAAGATTAATCCGGAAAAAAAAGGACATGAAATGAAAATCTTCAATAAAAAGAATGTTATGGTACACCTCCGTGTATTCTAAATTTTTTAAAAAGATATTTTCCTATTAGAAACACTTATTGTAAATATCTCAGAAACACACCTCTCATCTAAGCCATAATTTTTGAGGAGGCTAACAATCGATTTTTTAAATTTTTAATTTGCATTTGAAAAAACTCGGTTATATTAAATAAAAAGTAAACTATTGCATGAAACTAATCAATGAAAATCTGTATATTTCAGAGAAATAAAGTATTTGGTAATCGTATAAGAAATGAAATAAAAAACTAATTGAACATGCAAACAAAAATTAAAGAAGGAGACATATTTTCATATGTGAAAATTAAATTTAAATTACATTTACAGTAGAAGGGTTTATTTATCAATGAATGGATTGCTATGAAGAAAGAAATGATTGATCACGCGGGTTTACATGCACAAATTAAAACTTTTAAAACCATTTTGGTGAAATTCTATATCATAATTCATCAAAATCTAATTAATTTCTATTTAAATTCGCATAGTTAAGATTGGAAACATATATAGCTACCATGATAAACTATAATGCTATTTTTTTTTTTCCTTTCAACGAATTGGGACAGCTGAACTGCGTAAGATCTTGATTGCACCATATGGCAATCGCTTTCAATTTTTCCGCGCGCGCGCGAACGCGGACATAATCTTTAGAATTAATCAAAAACAAATACCAAAATATTGGAAAAGCATGCTATTCGTGGGTGTAAAACCAATCACTCCATAAAAAAAAAAGGGGGGGGGGCACGCGCAAAACATCTCGTAAATATCGAAACCATGCATGGTTTCATGGTAAAAAAGAACCGACGGCTGGCAAAAAGCGAAATCGTGATCAAGAAATGACTACAACCAAGGGCGATCGTGCTGGCCTAACTAATATTTTAATTAGTAGTTTAGCTCCAAAGAGATAAACAGACTCGAGATTTTTCCCCCCCTCTCTCATTCCTGTTCGTTGGGAAACTTTCTACGGGTAAAAAATTTCTCCGATTCTTCAAAACTAGAATATGGGTCATTAAGCCGGAAAGCAATTAAAGGATCAAATTAAACAGGCGCGCGTAACTATAACAAAACAAGATTTTTTTTTTTAAAAAAAAAAGGAGGGGGGGTGGAAATACTTAAATGGAAAGAATGAACGGGGGGAGGGATGAAAATCCATTTTGGAATTGTTTTCCCCTATGCTTTCCCTCCCGAGTGTGGAGTGGCTAGGTGCACCTGGTTTTCTGGCAAGATTAATGGAAGACTGGGGAAGATAGAAGAGAAAGAATGGAGGGCAGCGAGGTGGAAAAAAAAACAAAAGGGCCCACTACAAACAATCTGCTACAAGTTCGTTCGTTCCAAAAACGTCATCTGATAAAAAAGTGAACAGGTAGTAACATATACAGAAAAGCATGTTCTTCATGCTCAGAGCGTGGGATGAGAAACTCGGGAATGCTTTTCTGTAAGCACTTCAAGTTCTACCACTCGTTGGAATCGGACAGATGACAAATCGTCTGATATATACCAGACAGAACTGAAATGAAAAGGAACGTTTTCTAATTACACATTCTTTACTCCTTTCGAAACAAATGCGCTTATCTCGGCTTCATTATGAGTACTGGAGCCCAAAGGGTTAACAATAAATTTTTAAAAATGACCTTAGCCGTTTTGAAGAAAGATATTTAAATGAACTGACAGATTTTTTTTTTTTATTTGAAAATCTTTAATATAACAGTCGCTATGTTTAGATATATAGATAATTCGAAGCTGAAGAGACCAGAAAAATAAATAAAAATATCCAAAATTCGAATTATATATGCTTTCCTAAATAAAACAGCTAAATTTTAAAAGAGGTTGACACCATGATTAAAGATTTAACATAAACGCTTCATACAACGATATACGTAACATGCATTTTTCACACACACACAAGGAAATCAAATATTTTTATTATGTACCCAAGCAAATTTCAACGTTTTTTTTTTTAAAAAAAAATCATATATTTTTACTTGCCTCTGTGTCATTGTATATGATTCCAAACTATTAAATAAAGAAAAAAATAGAATATTCTGCCTAAGAATAACCTTCGAAAACCGTCGAAGTTGATGCGTACAGTTTGCAACGAAATTTGTACATTTCCTTTTTATCACTTATAATAAAATCAAATAAAAGATTTATATAAGCAAACAATATACTATATTCATATATTTGATGTATTATAACAAAATAAAAGCAAAAACAAAATGAAAATTAATTTTACATCTTTTAATATACAAACAACTTTTTAATATTAACAGATAAATATACAAAAACATAATGCCAAAAAAAAAAAAAAAAAAAGGTATTTGTACAATAAAATATTATGATATAATTACAAAAAATTTATTTATGTAAAAAAAATAAAAAATTTGATTGAAGTCCTTTAACTTTAACGAATGCTTCAAAAGGTTATGG
>BMAW01006826.1:709381-786326 GCA_019974015.1 Nephila pilipes
ACAAAAACATAATGCCAAAAAAAAAAAAAAAAAAAGGTATTTGTACACTTCAATAGTATGCTATAATTACGAAAAATTTAGTTATGTAATACAAATTAATACTTTGATTGAAGTCCTTTAACTTTAACGAATGCTTCAAAAGGTTATGGCATAGATTTCACTAACTTTTTCGTGACGATTGGGTCTGTGTTATTCCACGCTTAAAAGAGACCTTCTTTTAAACTAATTTTTATTTGTGATATGTTTTATTTGCGATTGTTAAAAATAATACATTAGTTATTATTAGTTATTTTGCCAGTTGTATACAACACAGCTTTTGCTGTATAAGGTAGGAGCTTTTCCCGGATTTCCTGATCGTCTTCATCCCCATACATTCTTATACCTTTGCACGAAAAATTCGAATATCCAAAATCAAATTCGTATACCATCCTTAATAATTTTATTGTTGTTTTAATGCAAAATTTTAGGGATTGAGTAAAAAATTCGAATTGTCCAAAATTTCGAAACATAAAGATCTAAATTACAGAAGTTTAACTGTAATACAGATATTGTAAGATAACGAGAAAGCAAACAAACAAGAGAGAAGTTCCGTATTAAGAATGTTCTTTTATGTTCGAAAAAGACGTTTATATAAATCTAATAATATTTCACAAATTCTTTAGGCAAAATAAACAACACGAAAGCAAGAAAAAAAATGAAAATAAGTTATTAAGAAATTTGCACAATGTCGCTTGAAATTAAAAAGCCTCATCATCAAAAAAATTAAGAGCCTTACTTCATTCCGTTCTAAATGAACTATTTACTGGTGAAAATACGAAATCATAAATTGAAATTAGACATCTATCTATATTCACTAAAAATATTTAAATGTCTTCAGGACAATTTACATACATAATTGTAAAAATTTATATCATGTTAAGTAATATCAAAACAGATAACAGCATAATATAAACATTTTATTGAATACTTCACTTAACGTCAATTATGTTAGTCAAGCAATTGATATTGGAAATTCTCATAAATCAAATAAAATCAAGGTGATAGCACTCAACAAACTATCAATACGTGATATTTAATAATTCACATGTCGGAAGATGTTTTCTTTCAATTTTGATTTACTCTTCTAAATTTTTGTATACGAACAAAAAACTTGTATTTTTCCTACTTTTAACACATCGATTTTAGTGAAATCTATTTTCGAAATAATCATGGAAATAATGAAAGGTTCAATTTCAATTGTTTAAATTTTTACATCGCTCTAGGTCAACATCCGAACTAATGATGATGGATAAGCATAAAGTAAGCGAAAGTCTAAGTAAACACACCATTATTGAAATACTTTTTCAAAAAAAAAACCAAATTTACAATAGTCTCTTAAAAGTTGCACGCACCTTCAAAAATCTCAAACTGTATAAACAAAACAATTTCATTTTAATGATAAATAAAGGGATCGAAATTACTGAGCATCATTTACATAAGATTAGAGCTCTCAATGTTCACGCTTTAAACAAGGCTATTAAAAGAAAATAACGGAGTAGTCAAGGCATGCTCGTGATCTTTTCCCAGACAAGGGTAGAAAAGGAAGGAACACTTGAAACACTAAGTAATTAAGATATAAAGTCCAAAAAGATTCAGAAACTGCTGATGCAAATCGACGGCGAAAAAGAAAGAAGGAAAAAAAAAAAGTTCAACTTTATTCCCCAATTAAAAAAGGAATATCCACACTCTTACCCAAGACATGTAACTTCACAAGAACAAAGCAATGAAGAAAGAGCTGAAAAATAATAAAAAAGGACTATCTACCGAAACAAAATCCAAGAATCTAGCAACCGTCGAAGCTTTCCCTCCCCCTATAAAAACTTCGCGATAACGATGGCCCTCTAATGAATAAAATGAACAAGAGCCTGTACGAGAAGAGGGTAGCTACACACCCGCATTCAACCCCCCTTCTCTTCTTTTAGATCCCGAATTCTTCAGTGCGTGCCTGGCTCGCCCCATCATATTCGCTCTAGTGGTTTAGCTTTCGGCAAGAAGAGCTCTTCTAAAAGGGGTAGGGGAAAAAAAGACACCGAGAGAGAGAGAAAAGAGGTATTTTTTTAACTTAATTCATTGCGCCCCTTATTTGCCATCCTGCTTTGCTGTATCTCTGTTACAGGACACATCGAGAAAGAAGTAACTCGCGAAGTTCGCTAAAAAAGTAAAAGTAAAACGAAGAAAAAGTGCAAAACAAAAAACGAAAGGGAAAAGTGTGGAAAACAGCACCGATCTGTTATTTGCCCGGAGTAGTCTGTTTTACTTTCAGCGGCTCTTTAGAAAAAGCAGCAACCAGTAACCTGTTCCAAAACAAACAGGCTCTTTTCGGAAAGCGATAGAGGCCTTTCGTTATTACTGGACACGATATTGCACTCAGGAGGCGCTACCCTCCATCGCCCATAGTTCGTCGACACATCATTGGAATCGATAGCTTCCTCTCTTTTACAGCACACCCTGGAGAGAAAAAAAAATATCAAGGCACCGGCTACAAAGCACCATTTAGGGTGCTGTCTATCGGTATACGACTGTAATCGGTATTTTTCCTTCCGTCACAGGTAGGAATGGGCATAAATTTACGAGTTCGGTGCGCTAAAATTCGATTTATTGTTCCCTTAAGCAACTGTCTTCCGAGTATGTATCAATGATTATGTGTAGTTTTTTGGTAAACAAATCTCAATAATGTTTACCTGCCGTTTCTCAAAGCAGCCTATACTGTTGCACAGGCATTTGCAACAAAGCTCCATTCATAACGATACTCGCATACGAGTTAAACTTACAAAAAATAAACTTATTGTAAAAACTAATTCGATAAAAAAAAAAAAAAAAAAACATTTTTTAAAGACATAAGGCTGAGCAGAATGTCATTAAAAAAAAGAATAACGTTTATTATTTTTTATTAATTTTACAACCATTTAGTATGTTTTCATTTATTTAATGTCATATATGAATTGTACAGCACACTTTTAGTGAAGGAACCGAACAATTTCTATTTAGTTTTGGTTTGTATTAACTCTTAAAAGGAATCATCTATGTAAATCACATTACATAAGGGTAATTTCATCCTAGTAAATAACTTTTATTTTATAAATTTTATAAAGACATGTAAATGAGATAAGACATATTACAAGAAATGCACGCTCATGAAAATTATAAAATTTATTTTTTACAGTTATTGCAAATGATATTGCGTTTGATAGGCATTTCTTCATCACTTAAGATTTCAGAATTTCTTACCAGGTCATTATCATTTAAATCTACAAAATGATTATCCACATCGTTTTTTATACGTTGTCACCCCGCTTACAATGATCTCATAATCGCTAAAACCATACATTTCTACCATTATTTTTTTCCATTTCATCTTTTGGGAACGCCTTATTACACAATTATCTTTCCGGCAATAAAATAAATAAAACCACTTCTAAAATAATTATTCCCTTACCTCTCAGCTTATAATTGTCTTACTAGGGGGAAAAATTGTAACAACGGTACTTACCAGCAAATTAAATCTTCGCGAAGTAATTTTAAAATACACTTAGGTATAATTGGTGAAATATCACTCCAAATAAGTTTTCTTTGTAGCGCAGCTAACGAAGTACGTAACAAAAGTGAACTTTTTTTTTTATGATAACAGCATCCTACTGACGTCATAAATTACTACAAGAAAAATCAGTGTCACCAGTAATTCGCTTTTTTTTTTATAATAATATTAGAATAACGACTGGGATGGAGTGATTTTTCACCCATGATATTTTTTTAAGGATTAATGTCCATCTTAGATACATACATAAACACAATTGGGAAGTCTTTTGACATAGGACTTCATAATTTTCAGTCACGGTCAGAAGATTAAGATTACATTTGAATTAAAACACCACTCTCTTAACTTCCTCACGACGCCAAATGAGGATTTTGATAACCAATTCAATTAATTCAACGTGAAACTTGCTCCATTATTACCTACAATATATTTTTTGGCAGAATGGTAATCGGAACCAGTGACTCGACATAAATCCAATGCCTTAATTGCCGATCAAGGCCAATGGAACTATTGCGATCAACAAATTATTTTGAACCATGGTTAAAGAACGAAAATGATACTTGATCCATTCACCAAGCTCCTTCACGAAACACAACGTAAGTATTTTCGGGTAAAATTGAATTAACAATACAATATTCTCTTTATTAACATTCAAAGGAAGTTTTGGGCAGAATCGAATTTGAAACCTTACGGCAAGGAGGATCGCGTCGTGTATACCTCTAAGCCCCACATTAAAGTAATCTTTGAAAAAACTTATCATTTAAAAATATGATCCAAATTCCTGCATTTTTAATTTTGATAATAGATTATGAATAAACCAAGTGAAATTATTACAGATCCTCTGCCCCCATGAATTTTAACACAAAAGGAAAAAAATTAAGTATTCTAAGAACTTGAAAATCGCTATATGTGTAGGGTGCATTTGAATTAACATAAACTGAATAACACATTCGAGATGAAACCAAATAAATGCGAAAATTAGACATTTAAAACGAGTTAAACAAATTACTCTCAGGCACGCTATTTACACGAAAGTAATTCATTTGACGCGAACACTGCAAAGTGCATTTGAAAGCAGATAATTTGAATAAATTTAAGGAGGAAATGAGAAGCTATTAAATTATTCCAACATTTTCGCACCTTTCATATGTATATTAAGTTCTGCAATTACATCTTGCATTCGCACTTTCTCCGCCAGTTTCATTATAAATAATATTGTACTTTATAATTGGGTAAAGTTTTACGATTTAATACTTTACGTTAGTATTCATTAGATAGTTCCAGATAACGATGCGAATATATAATTTGAAGTAAAAAAAATTTTTTTTGAACTAAGTCTATGTATATATACCAAATTAATACATTAAAAAAAAACTATCATTAAAAATATTTCCCCATAATTTCATACATTCGAAACTATTGATAGTTACGAAAAGATCCTTCAAAACATTATTTAATCATGTATTTTTTAAAACGCGAATTCTTTTTTTAAGTTAATAAAATTGCAGAAAATCAAAAGCATTTTTATGAATATCTGACTTCTCTTTTATTGTGTTAATATAAATGCACCCACATGAAATTATTTTAAAAACAAATTTTGTTCTTGTTTTCATCTCAAATAACTTTTCGTTTTTTCCCCTCCATATGGAACAATTGCGTCCTATACTCAGAATCGAAGATTTTTGCAAGATAAAATAAATAATTACATTAAGATTGAATATCATCCTTAATTTAAGATCAGAAATGCTCAGATGGTACCGTATTCTACTAATGTCAAAGAAATACGTGAATCCCAATTCGATCACATTTTGTATCTGTATAAACAGGCACACTACAAGGTTAATCGCTTTTCCCTACTTTTTTTTTGGGGGGGGGGAAGGAAAAAAAACCCTAGATAACACATAAAAATTACGTTTTTAAAAACAATTTTTGCTTTTAAAATGCCTTTGTTACGAAAGTGAATAAGTAAAGAAGAGGTTTATAGCGCAAGAGTCAAATATATATGGCTATGATGATTACGAAACACTTTAAAGAAAAATAATAAAACATTTTAAATAAGTCTCTTAACAAACAAACAAACAAAAAATTAACAAATAAATTTATTTTACCAAAGACTCTATAAAACCAATTTAAATGCATATATGGAAGGAAAAAACCTCAGTCATTTTTAATTTAGTGTGCTGTTGAAATTAGAACTCTCTCTCGCTACAAACATTTCTAACCTTAAAAGAACCATACAACTTCAACTGGATATCGTAATCCATAAACATCAATACATTTCACGAAAAGATTTACGAGTTAACACACCTTACGCGAACGATCTAAAGCAATCTTCAAGAGAAAAGATTTAGAAAACAAGCGGAAAAAAAGGTAAGGGGGAAAAAAACAATTCAAAGAATATATCCATTAAAATACACGGATGCTCAATTCAGTATCGATTTTCAACGCGTTCCGCGGTAAAGCGAGCAAGATGGGTTCACTACCAAAATCAAACTCATCAACAGGCCATTCTAGGCTCCATTTTCAGTAGCAAAGCGATTCATCTGCGCATTTTATTCGCCGATGCGAATCGCAAAAGAAAAATCAGATGACGAACGAACACAATCACTTCCCCAACCTCCCCTCCCGAAAAAAAAAGGAAGAGTAAAAAAAAAAAAAAAAGCTTGTGAAACTAAAAGATAACTACTAGCGAGTTACCAAGGCGCGCGAGGAGCAGTGACACCTTTCACTCTCTTATTCAGCGGGATACAAAAACCAATAATCTCGCATTTTGCGAACTGACGTGTGAAGGGAAGACTTAAAACTGGTCATTAAGATCCCATTTAAAAGTAGAAAGTGCTAAATGGAATTTGGAAAAAGCCAGAGAACGAAAAAGAAAGGGGAAGGAAAAAGAGATTTGAGAGAGGAAGAGAGAGAGGGAAAAAAAATTGCCATACAAGCATGTGATGGTGAGAAGGTTAGGAAGAAAAAAACATTGTGAAAAGAAATTTTAAGGCTTCTTTTCGATTAGGAAAGCAGGAGCTGGATGTTTTTTATAACACCAAAGGATAACGATATCGTAGTTTGTTTTACTAGGGAGAGGGGGTGTAGGGGAGGAGAAACTCCAACACGTTGACTTTTTTTTCCCTTTCTCGTTCTCTTTTCGCTGCTTTTCGTTGCCTTTTTCTATTTTTTTATTTATTTCCTCTAACCTTTTCTAAATCTCCTTTTCCCGTCGTAAATTCACACAGTACAATGACTTCTCCAAATATCGATCTCGAGAAAGGCTTAGAGTAAGATGCTTCTTTAACATCATTGAGTAATACTAGAATAACTAAGAAACATACAAAATTTTAAAACAGCCGAGATTTTTTTTTTTTTTTTTCACTTTGAAACATTTTTTAAAAACTCTCGCTTTATCTTATTAATCTTTTCACTTTGTATTCTTCGTTTTTACAAATATTTTGCGATATATTTATACCAGAATCTTAGAAAAGAATCATTCTTTTTTTTTTTAAGCGTTTACAGTATTTTGCTAGAACCCATAAGAATCTTTATATGTACTCTATGAAGAGGCGAGTCACAATCTGAGCATAAATTTACAGGCGCTAGGTTAAAATCTTATTAAAAGGAAAAACTTCTAAAAAACAAGTCAACAGCTAATTTTCTTTTTATTTATTACCGTCAATGGAATATTTTGTGCAAAAATAGTGCGTTACTAATTGTATTACTGCGCATATTGGTAATCCAAAAAAATATTTCTTTACTTAACTCCATAAGCTGAAACGTATACCAATCCATATTAATCTCTAAGAATTCTAAACATAAATGCTTCGCGAGTGAGTGTTTATTAACTACGCATTTAGAAGCAACTCGAGGGCAACGAACCTCGTAATTTGAGCCTCAATCAAGTGACGAAGTTTACGCCTGAGCTGGCATTCCACTCTCCAAACTACTACATCACGCCAACGAGAGGATTTGGAGCTCCGACAGATTTAATGAATATTAGCCCCACAACACAGCGTGTCTTTAATGGCATCGAGACTCGAACCCAAGGCTCGACGAAACTGGCTGGCCGCGAGTCAGTGACCATGACCACTCGGCTATTGCGGTCATAAATGGTTCAAAGGAAGGGGGAAAGTTCATAAAACTTACCATAGTAGGTAAAGCAACTTACTATCAAGAAATATTCAGCTAAATTTATTTTAAATTTGTTTTATTTCAGACATTTCAACGGAGATTTATATAATTATTTTGTTTTTCGCCCAGTTCCAATTTCCCCAGAAAAAATATCCAATAAAAACAGTTTTTAATCAAGTTCGCTACTTTTCCTAATTATTCTACCTATCATTGCGGCTATTACTATTGCTCCACGGATGCAGTACAATAAATCCAGATTTCAGACACCTAATGATTTTTTTTTTTAAAAAAAAAAAATTTGAATTTATAAGTATGTTTCTATCAAATGTAATGGAAAATAAACGCTATTCACTCAAAACAACAACACTCTTAATAATACAAATTTAAAAGCAATTTTTTTTTTACGAAAGTCATCATAAAATTGAAGAAAATATTTAATAATGTAGAATTTATAATTAGCTGTCCGATGGATCCGTTAAATGCACCAGATTTGAGCATTTAACCGATCCATCAGACCAAAGCAATAAGCAAGAAACGGTTCCAAAAAGTTCCATTCTAATGAGAAAGCTAGACACAATAGGATCAAAATTAAAAATATACTCTTAAAAAAAGGTAAAAAATTTCCTCAACCTCTGCTATAACAAGCTGGGAATATTGACCGTAAGGGGCAAAAGCTTTCCACTCCAGTGAACAGGCAAATACAGGATCGTCTTTAAAACAACTCCCTCTGAAGAAGAAAAAATCGTATGAGGGAAGGGGGAAGAGAGAGATGGCCAACAAGGAAGACAGATTAAACGTCAACTTAGCGACCACCCCTCCTTATGCATAAGCAATATGACAAGAGTACACATCTCAGCAGTTGGACATACTTTACTTCCGGGTAAGGTTTAGAGTTATGAGAAACGTCAAGGCACTGATATAGCTGACGAAAATTACATATTAAAAATAAAATAAAAAGTTGATAATGTAAATTATATCCAGTGTGGAATCTGACACAAGAAAAAGATGAAAACAGGAAAGAAAATTTTTTTTTTTAATCCAATGATTTATGTGAAGTTTTTGAGGATTAAATAAGCCGTTTAGAACACAAATGTTTTATACGAAAACTTTATACTGCAGAAAATTAATTAAAGTGAGCAATATTTATTTAATATGGCTAAATAAAATTTTCAAAAACTGAAAATTATTAAAAGTGTGAGGAAATACATTTCAAAACTTGTAATTATAGAGCCTCGCTTTCTGAACTCGACCATTTTAATTCATACACTTATTTTTAAAATGATGTTGAAAATTGAAGAGATTTAAGACAATTCAATGCATTTATAACATATCTAAAAGTAACTGCAAATACAAAAATTGATTAATTAAATATAGCCCAAAAAACTATTCAATAATTTTAATTCTTTTACAAAAACATTTATTTATTTAAACTGAGGGTAAATATTACGCTTTTAATAATATTCTCAAAATAATAGACACACACATACACAAATGTAATTCGAAAAACATAAAATATAAAAAGTATTTAATAGCTGAAACGCGTTTTAATTTTGCTTGTGAGCTCTACAAATAAACACACACAAATCAAATGATTTTGTGTGTATGGATTTCACTATAATACTATGGTAACGGATTAACAAATCAGTAACATTTGCAATTCTTAAATCAGAACACATTTATACATGATTATATTTGAATAAACATTCTATTTTACAACACACACCTAAATAAAATATCTATGCAATAAAGGAAGGGGAGGGGGGAAGGGACATAACACGAAAATTCCAATCAAAGTAAACAAGTCCGAAAATTAAGTTAAGCCTTTGATTCCGTGTACTACATATTTTAGCTTATTTCCATTAACAAAAATAAACCAAACTGAAAAGGCCTAACAAAACAAACTCTGTTCCAACGATTTCCCATATCTAATCGACTACATTTTTAAATCAAATGCTTAAAACACGCGAATAAAAAAAAAATCGATATTCCCGAGAACTTATTCACATTAATATAACATTTTATTTCTCCCAGGGCTAGCAAATTCATGATTTCCGCTACTCAACACCACTGAAGTGAGCTTTAAATACCGCCATTACGCTCTGCAATGACACTGCACGAACGGCCATGGTCGATAAGTGAGTGTGCTACCGACTGACAACAAAGAATCAAATCGGGTGAGAAAAAGTAATCGATGCATGCAGCAGTTCTTCAGGAGTAATGGCAGGAGTAAACGATGTTATGAGAGAGAGAGAGGGGCAGCTGAAAAACTTATCGACACACCCGACCCGAGAAGTAAGGTGATGCACGTGACGCTATTATGCTTTTCTAAATCGATCGATTTGTTTGTGAAAATCTCTCCAGAGAATAGTAGTTGGTGAGCACGTTTAATGTGGTTGTAAGTGGTTGGGAATAGTCGCACGGGATAAAGGGTTCGACCCATCTAGTGATGGAGAAACAGATTAGGGTTTGTGTAATATCGAGTCAAGTTCTAGGGCATTAAAGGAGAAAAGCAATCTGTATTCTTCTACAAAATATATTAAAAAAAAGTTTTGAAGAATAGCTGTTGATGAGATATTTACAATATCATTAAAATAAAATATAGCCGAATTGAGGGTGGAAATGCTATAAAAAGACGCGATTAGTTACGGATTGTGAATAATGTAAAATCACCATATATACATTAAAAAGTCACTAAATTGAGAACAAGACTTGTAGAAGGTATAGTGTCGTTAAAAGGGGTTGTAGCCGTTTTGTTTCTTTCACTAGAGCAATCCTACATGTGAAAAACAACAAAAACAGAAAATTAAATGAAACGTGTTTCAAGTCAAGGAAACAATTTATTAATAGAGTCCCGTTCTGAATATATAGGACATATTCACATTTAATTACCCATATGTTGATTTTAGCATGTGACATTCTCATCTTTCAGTTTTAAGACCTTTAAAACTAATTGGCAAAATTCAATACACATTCGCTTCTATAAAAATTCTTGCATTTGAAACATAATTTAATTCTATCGAAAGAAATATATAGGTTTTTTATTATATTTTATTTTTACCTAATATTTTAAAATAATCCACTACAAAAACACAGAATTGACCTACTCACAATATAACTGCACTTTTAAGTATGTGATGCAAATATTGGGGGGGGCCCGGGGAATTGCTTCAGAAAATAATTTATCATTGTTAGAGCAGTTAAAAAACTAGAAATCGTTCTGCATTTCTCTTTTAGCAATAAAAGAAGCACATATATTTTTTTCGTACAAAAATTTCCTATAATTATTAGTGCCGCGAGACAGATAAATTCATAAAACTAGATGTGCCTTTTATATTCTAAATGTTACTTTTTTTAAAAAAAAAAAAATCACTTAGAAGTAGAACAATATGCAATCCCTACCTTGACATTACATACATAAAACAACACTTTCGTGTTTCTGACAAGCAAATTTGCATCAAATACCGTAACGCATCAAAGCCAGTTAACTACATAGCCCGACAACTATTTCACTTCGTTAACACACGTAAAGTACATAACAAAAAAAACAGGAGTTCTGAAATGGAAAGGAGGCATGAAATAATTTTTTTTACTAGACGAGGTCAAGCAAAACAGCACGCAACGGAACGCCCGAGTAACATTTCGATGTCGCATAAATCCATCTCGCCTTAACGTTCTGTTTATGGTCCACAATTCTTCGTGAATACGTAGGCTACGCACATCCGCCGGCGTGCCTTTTTTGTTGTTAGAACACGCGGCATCTGTTTGATACCAGCCATATCCTGTGCTTATTTATATGGCCAGCAGCAGCATGTTTTACTTGTACAGTTAGACAATCTAAGGAACAAGGAAGGTTAGATTGAAATAGACAATTTTCATATACGCAGATCGATATCCTATATCTTACTAAATAAGTTTAGAAATAACGTTTGGTTCATTGTTTAGATTGAACGATATTTCCTATGGATAAAATAAAATTGAAAAGAATTCAAGTTTCTATTTTTTCATAAAACTAAAAGTACTTCGCAAAAAATATATTTCCATTTTTTTAAGGATTTTATTGATATCATTAAAGAAAATCAGCAGTAAGTATTTTTTTTTTAATGTTTTTTAAGTCAGAAACAATGTGAATTGCCCCTCCTCACAATTTGTCCTCGATGATATTTTCCAGGAATATTATATCGTTAGCATTGATTTTGGATCCATATTAAAATATAATACAATAAGAACTGTAAATGTTTCAGATGAAGAGAAAAAAAAAATAGTCTTCTCGAAAAACTATCAATTCCTTTTCTTTTTCAAATATTGATACAAATTTTATGATCCATATTATTATCACAAAGAAAACGAGAATTTTAATTTTACTTCTTGCTTCAATATTTTTTTTTTTTTTTTGGAAAATAAAATAAAAATAACTTTTTAAAATTAAGAAACGCGAAGGGGGGGGGGCAGCAATGCTTCTCTCCTTGACTCTATCGAAAAATTTAACACGGTAAAGACAAAAGTCAAAATTGCAAAAATCTTAAAGAAACGATAGTATATTTCCTTGAACTGAATCTTATGTCAATTTAAAAGTAAATAAATAAAGGATTTTATTTTATTTTTACCTGCAAGAATGTGAACTTCGCTGCTTCATACACTTTGAATTAGTTATTTAATATATTTTTTTTAAAATAATAATTGTTAATTAAAACCACTATACGAAAATGAAAACACTTGGCTCGCAAAAACATCAAACAATTAAGTTGGACTGGAAACTAATAATCCATACATATGCACAACAATATAAAAATATTCTTAAAGTTTCACGCAAAAAAAAGTTTAAAAAACAACGTTCTTACGGATTGCTTTACCGTATACTTCAATATATCTCTTCCCGGGTTCCAATCCTTTCATCAAATTATCATCTCTTCAAAATTAAAGGAATATAATGGCGAACTGTTCTTGTAAAAAAAATAATTTTTTTCAGGTGAAATGCATTAAATCACAACTGTAGATTACGTATAATTCTCAAATTCGAAATAAATAAGAAAAAAGGCTACCGCAAATAACTAACTATTTACAGACAAAACAATCTTTTATCCACATATTGAAATAAATCGAATTTCCATCGCCCGAAATTCATTCTATCTAACCTATAAAAAACAAACTATATATCGCCGATCAAATAATATAGGGTAAGGAATATTATGATTAGGAAAGAGGTAAAACGAAAACACTTTTTTTTTTATGCAGGTAAATACTATCTTCTAAAAATTCCATATCGCAATGCGTCACCATACAACAACAATATGGCGCACCAGACGTACTGCAAACATCCAATAACAATAAAAAAAAGAAAACCTCGAGTTGAATTTTAAAAAGAGCTTTCACTTAAGTGGTCTTAACCCGGCTTAAAACCTGCGGAGTGGAGTCTGGGCTCTAATCAAACTAGTCGCACCAGGTCTAACTGCGAATAAATATAAACGGCACTAAGTACTCTTCAAAGCAACATGCAACCCAGAGGATAATGCCAGAGATTTGGAGACGGGAGATCCACTTGAGCATGGGGACAACACTAATACGAATGGGGAAGGGGGTGCACGAGGGATTTAACGTAAGGGGGTGGGCGCGATCGAGTCTGGATAAATTACAAGCCCCACTTTAGAATAAAAATCCAACAGATTACTCGAAAGGGTCTCGTGTGTGATTGAGTGTTTAAAGAGAAATGGAGCGCGAATGGGAAGAGAGACATTTCAGAGAAAAGCTCTATCCCCCTTTTGAAGGGAATGCATAGGATTTTCTAGGGTGGAAACTAAGAATTCTTTTGCGTTGGTGTGGCGATGATGCAGAGAGTTAGATCCCCTTTTAAATTAGTGGAGATTTATACGACGCACGGGGGTGCCCTGTTGAAGTAAAAGTGCGGATAATAATAAAATAGAAGGAAGATAAAGGACTGTATTTGTATAGAGGGAAGAGAGGGAGAAAAAAGAAAAAGGGAGGATGGAGAAAATTGATCGTGGAATATAGTTTGCTTGGTTTGATAACAATTCAGGCATCCAACCCGCATTCAATAAATGCAAGTTGAAAAGATAATACAAAAGAATTCATAGTTTTGAATGCGTATGAAACAAATAGTTTTTTTTTTTTTAAATAAGAATTTATTTATTTGAACAAAGCAGTTTTTTTTATTAATGACATTTCATCTCGATGGATAAATTACGAGAGCATGAATTGAAGTTAAGTGTTTCATCTAAATATAATGAACATTTTGTATATAACAAATTTTGAATATATTGCTACTGGCTCCATATAGAAATTTTAATGAAATAAGATTTTGCCCATAATATTGAAAAATAACGCACGAAATATATGAACTGGACTTTAGACAGAATAAAAGAATCAGGTCGAATTAAATGGGGAAAATACCCCAACCCCTATTTCTGGAAATAAGATTTAAAATTTTCAGAAATACAAACATATACATATTTAACAATTTTTTAAAACAGTTGTAGATTAAATATTAAAAATTATTAATAAAAAGTGAAAATATTTTATTATACAAGAAAATAATTATTTAAGACAATTTTCTCAGCAGAAAGGTCGGTAAAACCAAGATCAATTGAAATAGAGCCATCTCTACTTCTAAAAACCGCCAAATTATACGTTATAAAATTTCTTTTATTAAATAGCAATATCAAGGAGTAAAATTTAAATTTCTCATAACAATTAAACAATTAAATCAATCGGCTAATAATTATCGGAAAATTTTGTTTCAATCGGAAACAACATGGCAGAATATTTCAAAAAATAATTTTAAAATGAATGCAAAATATCATATGAATTAAAAGAATTCGGACATGAACTGTTCGACACTAAAAGAAAAAAAAAAAGTCACAATTCACTTTTGCGTTTCAAACTAAATGAACTTAACAACGAATCTCAAAAAAGGTCCCAATGGAGACATACAATTATCTTCATGTAGCCTCCAAAATGCTCTTAGCTTTCAAAATAATACATAATAATTGTTACGGAAAAAAGTCACATCTCCGGTGTATTCCACAAGCCAAAGAGGCTTTTTAAACCAGAGCCTTCTTTTCCTCCCGCATTGTTTAAGTACGATGCCATAAAAGCCGGAAAACGCTTTAATGTCTCTGTTTGCTTTGTTTACTTGTGGTTCTGCAGAATTCCCCAGATTCGTTGACTTTTTTTATTTATATTTTTTTATTATGCCTCCCTCTCCTAATGTTTTGCTAAGTGGCTTAGTAGTACCGTCTGCTGGGGGGAAGGAAGGGGATATCGCTTCCATTTATTTTTGGAGAAAGAAGTGAAAATGTACTGAACGAATTTCGGATTTCTGTCCATGGCGGTGCACTGTCTGGTTGGCGCCTAGGCGGAAATGCCTCGTAATGACCGATGGCTTTTTTAAAAGGACTTTTGTTCCTCTTATTTGGAAAAATAACAAAAAATGTTATTGGAGAAAATAATAAAAATTATTAACGATGCAAGTGTCAAGTAAGGAACTAAGTGAAGTAGTGTCCCCATACTTCGGGTTCTTGAGAGCGATGCATTGGTTGTAGATTTTTAAAAGTAGAGATTTCTCTCCAAAATTGATTGGTAGTTACGAATAAAATAATTAAATAAGTGCGTTGTGCTTAGCATTATTCTGTGAATCAAAACATAAAATTACAGAGAAAGGAAATAATAAAGGATTTTTCCCCCCCGTATTTACAACTATAATCACATTTTTTTTAAAAATTTTGAAATAAAAATTATATGCTTGTATATAGAAAACATAAGTTTAAAATTATTCCAACATATTATTCTGTCATACAAATATAAATCTTCATCAACGGATCATTTATGAAAGTAATTTATTTGCAAATTTTTTTTAAAAAAAGAAAAGGCTTAAGGCTGCGAGACAAATATGGAGTCTTTAAGAGCAGTTCGTGGGGAATCCTGAAAGACTAAATAGTTTGTGCACGCAATAATAATAAAAAAAAGATATAACATTACGAATTTACTGCAAACATATGTACAAATATAGTTATTGTTATGCCATACAGATATTATTTGATCGTTTTTCGATTATATATTTTCTCCTTTATCTGCTGATTTACGCATATTTTGAAAACCAAAATAATTTTTAATTATAAATTCGGTATATAAGCATTTCTTTAGCTAGGGATTTTCTATTCCTAACTAAATGAATACAAAGAATTTCTTAACATTATATAATGATTCAAGGGGTTTTTTTAAATTACTTTTTTTTATAATAATCGCTACACGCTTCTCTGCATATCATTTCCGATCATAAGACAATGACTTTCTTTTATTAATCTTATAAAAATATACACCAGTTTTCAAAATAATACACATATTCAAAAGTAAAGAAGGAAAATTAAATAATCCGAACAAGAACAAACAATCCGGATCATTGATTCAAACAAAAATATCGGATACTCTTACATCCAGCCACTAAAAATGAAATAAATCGCACAACGCAATTTTTTAATAAAAAATATTTGCCACTTCAATCCTTTAACAATATAGGCACACGTTTCGAAATTAATTCTCCTTGAACAATATTTGCTTCTTTTTTTTTTCAGACCAAACCGGAATGTTTAATTAAGGTTATTAAAACTTCCTAATTAAAAATCTTCATCCTCACTGAAGAGTCATCAATATACAGGTCTGCAGCAACACAGCCCGCAAGAGTGAAGGGTGTGGAAAAGCGTCAACGATCTGCAAACAAAGGTGTGCCGAATGTTTACATCGACCCAGCAGATAAGGCTCTAGAAGTCCACGACCTTCGCCTAAAAGGCCGGCATCATTTTTATGTGGCTGTCATGTACCCTATCTCTGGGAGACGGCAATCATTATGGTTTGCAAAGCGATCTTTAAAGCCATATAACCTCCCTCTCATTCCACACCTTGCAAAACAAAGAAGCAAAAGTGACTGTGTGTGCAACGTCTCGGGAGAAAACGACTCGCTGGCGAGGAAGACTTGGCTGATTCCGGCCATTCCGGTCACGGCGGATTTGGAGAACCCAAGAGGAATCCGAGAGCAACCATAAATCGTATTTGATCTACAACCACCGTCTGCCCCATGGACAGGCACAGAATCCGACTGTCAGGCCATTAGAAAAGGCCATTCTCTCCAAGAAAGGGTTTTCTTTCTGATAATTACACTCGCGTAGCCATTGACCTCTTCGACCCACTCATCGCTGAGGGATCGTGGGGAAAACTTTCGTGGCCCAAGTGTAGTCTCAGACTATTCCTCCTCACGGAAGGAGCGGTTGGATTTGTAGATAAATAACTGTTCCGTTTCTCCCATTAGGTCTCTAATGGAGAGCTTCACTTCCGTGGTAGCAATCGAGACCCCTCGCGCCCCTGATTGCAAAGGAACTAAATATATGAAGTTGTAGGCGGGGAGGATAAGGTTCTATGGGTCAGGTTTACTTAATAGAGCAAGTTTGGGCAAGAGCAAATTTATCCCCGCAAGAATCTAATATTATTGCCTAAGAATAAATATTAAAGTTATTCATTACCATATATATATACATTACAAAACACATCAATGCTATTGTAAGCAAATATTTATCTTATCAATACTTGAATTCCAAGTATATACTGATTGTGATCATAAAATGTTAAGAAAATTCGATGAATTAAAGAAGCATACGAGCAATATAAAAATTTTAATATAAATATTTCGCACCATGCAACGCATTTTGGAAGCGATATGTAATGATATCAACAACGCACATTTCTATAATAATAGCTTTATAGAAAAATAGCAACATTTAAAAAAATTTCCAAAGAAAATTTTTAAACTTTTATTCATTTAAAAAAGAAATTAACAAATAATATATAACCAAATAGATAAAAAAATCACTGCAATAAAGAATCAAATTACGTCGAAGTGTGAATTAACGAATTCTCCTGCATTATTTTGACAAAGAAAAATTCTAATATTTACACATATTAAGAAAAATACAATACTAACATATTATTACAAAAGAAACTGAATACGTGTGAAAAAATGAAGCAAATAAAAAGTGCACTTTATAAAAAATTTAAAACATTTTATTTAAACAACATTAATCAATAATATTTTAAAAGCAACATCTTTATATTACAAAGAGAATTTAATAGCAGAAAAAAATACGAATCAAATAAAAAAAAAGAATTTTTGAGTGTTAAATGAATGTGTGTAATTGTGTTGGATTTTATGCCACAAGAGCCAAGTCACGATATGATGTGCAATCATTTGTTTAACCTATTCCAATTACTATTATTAACAAATGAATATCCAAACATAAATAAAATATAATGCTTGGTGAAAAATGAAAAACTGAAAGATTAAAATTTTGAATTTGGTATAAAAAAAAGCCAATTT
Organism: Nephila pilipes; assembly: GCA_019974015.1. Lineage (NCBI taxonomy): Eukaryota > Metazoa > Arthropoda > Arachnida > Araneae > Nephilidae > Nephila > Nephila pilipes. The sequence continues at coordinate 727,453 of BMAW01006826.1, forward strand.
TTCTTATAAAAACAAATGAGTTAGGGTGATGGTTTCCCCCCCTCAAAACGAGTTTTAAAAAAAAATAAATGATACCGCAAATATAAGAGAAGGAAACAAGTGGAATACATGTTCAAAGAGAAAATAATTTGAAATACAATTTGATAAAAAACGAAGCTTACTAAAAAAAGTCAAATTTTGTACCCTGAAAATATGTAGATGATAGCTCAAACATGAAAATGCGTTATTTAAATAAATGTAAGTTAATTAAAGATACCTCTGTAACAATACGTCCCTAGCTTTGGCCTCATTTTAGAATTTCAAAAACCTCAAACTATTTTTAGTATTTTGGATTAAGAGAACAATCATCTTCCCAAGTAGATAAAAATTACCTAGTTTCGAATATCATACGAGTAAATTCGAAGAGAATGCAAATCAGTCGTGTATTTCTTGCCTTCATTTGTCCCAAATAGAGCCGCTGATCTATTTATACATCAAAAAGCAAATCATGTACACCCTGACTTCCATCAATCATTTAAACTTTCAGCAAACTCGCCGAGACTTTCAGGGCGTGGGTAAATAAACTCGTTTATTGAAAGCTAAAATGAAATGAATTACAATGTAACGAAGAAATCGTTTAATTACTAGCCAAACCAATGAGAATAGGAATTTTTTTTAAAAACTAATATTATAAAAATTCGGTCAAGTGTTTTGATTGAGTAATGTTTACCTTCGTTAGATCCATTAAGCTATTGTAGGCTCGCTAAATGGATTTCAAATAGAATAAGTATTTCATTTCGTTAAATTTTCTCTTTAAAGCCTTTATCAATGAAGACATTATATGAGATTATACAAGACAAAACATTTTCGGTACAGTAATGGTTTTATGATCTAGAGAGGGCAGGAATAGGAATCCTCCTATAATCCTAAATCTTTTAAATGAGGGAATAACTCTTCCTTTTTCAGAAACCTCTTTCTTTGTCCTTATCTTATTTCAAAAATAATTTCAAAGCACAGAAGTAGATTCACTGAAGTTAAATTTTAATGAAAACAAAGTTTAAAAAAGTGCTGAAAATGGTTTAAGTACATTAATCTCATTAATAAAAGGATATATATTAGTTTTACCTATATATATACACAGTCCATTTAAATTATATAGTGGCTCTCAATTTTACTCCAATGCTACTAAAGTTTTTATTGACATTCCTCTATTCACAAATACAATCAAGGGCTAGATGGAGAAAGAAACAGAGAGAACCCTCTTTTTTCATTTTCTGAAAATTGATACAGTTAAATTTTCATAAAACCTTTTTAAGAATACTACAAACGGAAGAAAAGAAAATCTCGTCTGGGTTCATCAAATTATAACTATTTCATGCAGTCTCGTTGAATTATAACTAATTTAACGAGTTCTCATTAAATTATAGCTAACTTAAAGCAGCAGGGTCGGTTTATAACTAATTTAATGAGGTCTCATTAGATAACAATTAACCTAAGATGTGGCCTTCTATCCTAAAAGCTCTGTATCCCCGGTACGATTTAATGATCAAGAAAGACGTCGGCACACATAAAAAAAGAAACTTTTATATAAAGAAGTCATTAGATGCCCTTTCAAGACATTTTAAAAATTAAACCCTCCCCCCCCTTCCCAAATATGGGAAATTAACACAATGAAAATTCAGAATAGTCACAACTACTTTAAAAATATAAATAATACTATACAAAATATTTTTTTTAAGTAAGGAAGTTCGTAACAATGTTTTATAATATGTGCAAGTTGATTTCTTTCATTTTAGCTGAAAATAAAATCTAGAATCATTCAGCAGACGTCAAGAGTCTTAAATCTTACTGAGAGCTTTTCGATAATTTTGTTATGTATCATCTTTAAAAAAAAAAAATGGAAAATTATCTTCCATCCATTACCAATTTCGACATTACATTTAGATCATGTCGATTTCATTCTTAAGCCATTAGCATATGAGCATCATCTTCAAAAAATAAATTCGAAAAGTTAATATATTTACTAATAATTATACAGTATAATGATGCATGTAAATAATGATGAATAATTTAATGCTTATATTATGTCTAAGCCAACAAGCTATAATTTGAGCATTATGCATATTCAAATAGCGATTAAATAAAAATTTTAAATACAGAAGGAGCGCTGATATATTTTTATATAATTGTATTGTCACAACATTTTTATTCATATAATTTACATGCGGATTTAGAAAGGGAGGAGTGGAAGGTCAATGCGCTAAAATTCAAAAATAGAAAAGTCAATACATACATTTCTCATACATTAGTATATTTCTTAGAAACCTGATATATGAACACGCGTCCCCTCCAGAAAAGTTTATGGGGATCCGCCTATTAACCATATTAATAATGTTTTTAATAATTAACCAAAAATTTCTATACATGCCAGCAGCAATAAAGAATCACCTCGACCGAGAAGGTATAATAAATCTTTTAAAATTAAACGGTTTGGGTCGGAAATATTATCCCTGCGAATATTAAACAACCGCCCATCTTTCTCGAATGGTTGAATCCGGAGCCCTAGGGTTAACCCTATAAAAGGTATCTGAGCGAGCAAATTAAGCCTCTCATTTGAATCACGGCAAGGATCAGATGGCAAAACTCGTCTAGCAAGAGTCCCATGCAATTAATAAATGCCACACACAACAACAATCCCAGCATTCTCTAACCAGAAACTTAATCACACTCGCGAGTGGAGCATTACTATCAAGGCGTGCTGCTGCATAAAATGCGTGAACCTCAACTGGTAACATTTTACAATCAACAACAGCTGAAAAATGAAGGCGCCCAGGAACATTTTTCAAAAACTCTGGCTCCGGTATTATCTAAATGCAATGTCAACATCGGTAACCAATACTCGGGAAGATGATGAAGAATATCATTCCTCCCTCCCTCCCCCCCAAGATGATGGATCGCAAAATTATAGAAAAGCCCTCGGCTAATTTCCTTTCATCGTTATCATCATTCCTCTTATTGTTTCTACAATGGGGTCGCCTGACAAGCTGTTTCTGTCTGTCTGTGCGATTGACCCAAGAAAAGGAATTAAATAACTTTTCACGAAACTTGCATAAACTACGACCGGATGGTCTTTGGGTATGGTTTTTATGAGGAAGGAGATATCCCGGCTTTTGATGGCAAGGGGGGGATGGGTCGGGAAGTGAAGAGGAAGATAGAGAGATAAAAAGATTAAAAAAAAAAGAGGAACCTTCCCCCCTCCCCTTCTTCATCTCGTCTTCAAGTCAAACTGCTAAATTAATACAGTCCCCTTACTAGATATTGTGAAGAGCCTTCGTGTGCCCCGGGGACTCATAAAAACCGTCACGTAACTCAGATTTGTAAAGCGGTAATTAGAAATGAAGACTGTGCAAAAATGTTCATGTGGCCGTGGGGCGAAGACATGGTGTTTTAGTTTTATTAAAAGCTTTCGCTTCATCAGTCTCGACTCGTAAAAACGTCTCGCACAATTCGCATTCATTTCATTAACTAGAAAAGGATTAATCGTTTTTAGAATAGGAATCGAGATACTTTTTTTCCCCTCTCTTTTTCCAACTTTACGCGAGTGAATAATGATCAAATGAAGCAAGCAAAATTAATAGTTTCCTAATTTTTTCTTATCACACTTATAGTTAAAAAGCAAGTAATTGAAAAGCTTTCACTCTCTTGACAGCAGGTAAAAGTTTGTAAGTACTGTAAAATCCGGTTTAGAGTCATCTGTTTTTTAGAAAGTTTTTTTGTAATGAAATTCTAACATGCGTATTGCAAAAGATTTCTATAATTTAACAATCAACAAAAAAATGTAAAATGCTTTTATAATTTATTTATTCAAATAAAATTTTAGCAAAGCAATACAAAATAATTTACATTTTTTTTTTTTTTTACACCTTTCCTTTAAAAAAAATAAAAATATTTTATCGATCCTACTGAAGTTATTATTATCAAAAAGTATGCAACATAATAATTTTAAATTTTTTTTTTTTCGCTTGAAAATAACAGTTCGATACATTCCATGAGAATCAACTCACAAATATTCTGAAACAAAATAAAATAATCCAGACATAAATCTGCTTCAAAAACACGCAATAAATGCTTTCCAAAACTGATTTATTATGAACTATCAGAAATATATTACTGTTCGAAAGTATGCTACGCATAAATTTCCCCCCAAATTCCTCAAAGCATTCTTAAAAGACACGAAAAAATTATAAGCAGAATTCCATAAATTCTTGATTTTTAAATATTTCGATCCTCTCTAGTACTCTACGATCAGTTATTCTGTAAATTACTTAGTTATGCTAATATTGATCCTTGTTAGCCTAATAAATACAAGTTCTTATTTAAGAAACGTAAAATTCTTTCGAAACCTTTCTTTTAAAATGACCAAAAATGTGATGTATCCATATACACAAGCTGTGCAAATAATCAAAATTTAAATTTATTCCAGTGCTTTTTATCGTTTGGAAATCTACGATATCTTTATCCCCCAACACAAAAAATTCTCACAATTACGTTAACAAAAGACATATTTACAAATAACTGGGGCACACTAATTTTCAAGCATTCAAAAACAAACCGCTACTACCCAAGCAATAAGCTGAAACATAAACAACTAATTAGGAGAGTGAAATGGAAACATCAGATTTCATCAAAAACATCTTAAGCAATATAACACAAAACACAGTAACAATAACTTAAGTTTCTTCTAAGCTATTATTTTTGCGTTCCCCCTTGCCCTTCTCTATTGTGAGTAAATTATGGCTAAGTTTAGCTTTCAAGATTGAAAGGAATTTAGTTTCCTTTGCAACACTGTGTAAAACTCATTAAGGATTGGGAAAAGAGGGGAAGAAAAGAAAAAGAAGAAAAAAATGCCAATAATTACGCGATTATAAAACAAATAGAAAACTGGCTTTGATATCAATACTCTGAAATGAGCCAGAGGGGAAGGAAAAAAAAATGAGAAAAAAAATCTACAGACAACAGGTATTTATGAGCTAATGGGGCGGGGAGTAATGGAAAGGAAGTTTGGGGAGAGGCAGGCACATGATTGGAGACCCAAAAAATCGAAGGTAAAAAAAAAAATACTATTGAATAATGTTGTCTAACTACCGACTCTCAATAATCTCATTGTTCGAGTACTTTTGAGAATTGGCAATAATTCTAAAAGAGACAGAGCAATCGTTTTACGTAAATCAAAGATGGGCCCCATTCGATTCATGGAAAACTTACTTAACGGATTAATAATTATCGGAGAATTCAATAACTTACGGATAACTGAATAGGAAAGAAAAGAAATAGGACTTTGAAAACGAGTATTAAGCCTAATGAAGCCACTGGAGGATTTGAAACGCGAAGTCGTTTTTATTTCAGAGAGGGAATGCTCTTCAAACAATCAATACTTAGAACTCAATAATTGTATATACTTAGAAGAAGCTCAACCTTCATTTAAACTCCGATACGCAGAAATTTGTGGTTTCCGAAAGAAAAGTCTGCGGGGTGGGTTTTTGGAGTTGAATTTATTTTTTTCCCCCTCCAATTTTTCTTTCCTCCCACTCCCACTCTGGATTCTTACGCTACCATAAATTTTCATTTTTCTTATTTATACATAAACATTTCGTTCCATTACAACGAAATAAATCATAAAGATGCCAATAAATGTCCACAAAGAAATGTCAATACTGTGAAATCTCCCTATTTTTCACATCCAAAACAACAAACTCGGCTGCTAAGGTAAAGAAGACGAAATTACGAGAATTTTAAAAAAAATAAATCCAGACCCAAAAAGATTAAAAAAAAATAAGCACCGCAAAAGGTATGTGTTTCACATAAGATATCTAAAATATTAAAGCCTATTAACCATTAAAATCGCACATCGATAGTCAAATGCAATACAAATCTGAAACTAATATTCCAAGAATTCCATATCATATTTATTCTGTTTTGTTGGACCTTCTTGACCGCTGTGATTCAAAAAAATAAAAAAATAAAGGTTCCATAAATACATAAATTATTGTAAAGTTCCCGACACACCTCTGAACAACGAGATCATTTAAGAGGCTGAAAATAATTAAATTTAACACGAAAAGATATGGTTTCATTTAGCAATCAATTGATAGCGTCAAGGCATATCAAGATTTGTTGACACAGCAGTTAAGTTCCAACAAACTGCTGGATCAGAAACCAATTGATCTTCTAACGCTGTAATGAACTACAGCAGACTAGACCGTGACAAGAATTACTCCCCAGGACTTATGCCTGATTAAGCACCAACCCGTCCCAAGTGTCATTTTGGAAGATGAGGGTGGCCATTGTCAACTCTTCCACACCAAATGACCAGGTGTTCCCTTTTAGTGAGGAACAAGGGAAAAGAGCAGCGAAACCTTTATTGGAAGGATACAACAGTAAAAGGGGTAATATGGGCTTAACACTGGTAATAAATCCCCACCCCTATTAGCAAGACAATCTCTATAGGTAACCCACCCCATGCTTTTGTCCTTTATTTTCGACCAAGGGGAAAGTAAGGGCTGATATTATTAAGGACAGAAAATTGAACCACCTTTCCGCGGCAATATAATTAAGACGGGGTCGACGATAGATTGGTGAGTACACTAAATGGGATTAGTGGTTCCTCAAAGGTAGAGTGGTACAGTCATCTCTCCCTATCAAATTAGATGATTTAGAAAGGAAGGAAAATATTTCCAAAGTCAAGTAATAAATAACGTATTTCTCAAGATGTATCTTTAGGTTTGTTACATAAATAAAGTCGCAATCAAGGTGACTAACAGGCCAGCAAAATATCAAATAAAATATAAAAGATTAAAAGAAGAATCCAAACACATACCATTTCATTTACCAGAGATATTTTTTGAAATCATATTCTATTATGATTTAGTAGGTAAAGAAAACTCAAGTACTTACAGTAAAAGAATCCCAATAAACGGACGACTTGCATTATAATCGAACATGTTCGTTATTTTAATTAAAAACTATACAACTCAAAAATTTTCCGTAATAATACGAAGCAGGTCAAATGCATAAATGTGTTGTAAATATATGTGGTTAGGGAAAAAATAGCTGACAATATACTTCCTTTTCTCATATTCTGTCCCTTATCTAACAAACCAATGTTATGAATAGCAGAATATACCGTAAATATCAATACACTTCTCAAAATGACGTCAAACACAAGACAATTTTAAAAACTACAAATAATGTTTTAGTATAATTTTACGAACTCCCAAGTCTTTAATTTTATAAATAATTTCATTGTCTCAAATTTGGTACATTACAGCTTCTAAATACTTAAAAAAAATTTATCTCTATAATAGATCTTGACGTATAATTTGACATCTGATATTATACTAAGTAATTTTAAGATTTTCCCTTAACGAAAAATACAATGACAGTCGGTACTGATTATGTTTCCGACCGTTAACAAGCTTGTGGTAACATAACTAGAAACCACAAGCATGGGTGATTCATCTAATTGCGACCTTAATGATATAGGGCGAACTTTATTTACTTTTAAGTCTTTTCCGGTTAATTATACTAAAATAAGTAGATTCTCTCTGGGTGGTGGATTCGGTAACAAGCTTGCAATATGCATGGATTGCGAAACCGATGACAAAAGTAATTAGGTGGAAAAACGGTTTACCTTTGTGTTGTGGTTTTGGTGGTTTAAGTGAAAAAAATTCCTGCAAGAGATTCACTGGAATTTCGAACGTGCATTGTCATGAAACAACAGAATATACTCATGAAATGCAAATATCAATTCAGTTATTATTGAATGAAATCTATTATCTCAATATATAAGGTCAACCGGAAAGTTTTGTCGGTTTGGGAAGAAAAAAATAAAATATTTTTCATAAATTTAATAATATTTTGTGCACAATATAATTTCCGTCGTTACTAGAAAGTTTTTAAATAAATTAGAAACATTTGCTTAATCGAGGGGTAATATGCACATTTCTACTAGCTCGGAACAAAAACAAACTCTTATAGGACGAACCTTTTTTAAAATGGATGATGACTGGTGATGAGAAACAGATTACCTAAGGAAACGTCGTAAAGAAAAGAGTACATTGCAAGTCCAGGCAACCTGTCACCAAACAGAGATTGAATAAGAGAAAGCTGATAATTGGTGAGACAACGAAAGACCAGTACATTACAAGCTGTAGCAACCAAACGAAAAGCTCAGTTAGGAAAGATACTGTCAGCAAATGAATGATTTAAATAAAAAAGAAAAGAGGCCAGCAACGTTCAATAGGAAGCACATCATACCGCTTCATGATAATGCCAGACCACATGCTGCTTTGATGACTCATCAGAAAATCGCAGAGCTGTGATGAGAAATTCTGTTGCATCCACCAGACTCTCCAGACCTAATATCCTCCAATCTAACACAACCTGTTTCTTTACCTAAAAATTTATGTGAAAATAAATAAATTCAAACCCGAAGACCATGCCAACCAAGCACTAATTGAGTTCATCGCCTCTAAAGATAAGGTATTTTTCAAAAATGGTAGTTACAAATGCTATCAAGCTGGTATGAGGTCAACGAAAATTAAATTGTATAATAAATATTATTTTTAAATGTATAAAAAAATGTATTATTTCCTTCCACTCCCCAAACTGACAGAACTTTACGAAAGAGACATAATATTAAAAGTTTCACCAATGCTCGACAGGATCCACCTGCCGTAATTGAAATTTAAATTGAAAACAGTTGAAAGAGACTGTAAAAGTTATTTCCAGCATTTAACTAGTAAACTTTAACACAATTCACGCGATACAATGGGATATGCCGTAATTATTTCCCGATTCCATTCTGTTACATAAACACGGACCAATATCTTGAATAATCAAGTGGAATATTATTTTCTTTAATTAACTGAACGTCTTTCTTTCAAGATCGATCTCAGATCGTCATACATAACCTTTACAGAAGCAGTAATGCGACAGATCACAGCAAAACAATTACAAAATTTTAAAAGTATATAAATTCCATCACTTGGCAATAACAGACAAGTAGTAGAATTTTTAAATCCACTATTATTTATTCCACTGCACGCTTTGACTTCAAATTAAAAAGTATTCCCCCAGAATCAATCCAAACAAAATACAACATTTTTCTTCCCTTTTAACACGAAAACGAAAAACGTCCACTTCAACAATTCTCGCCATAAATCGCTTTTAGCACCCTTCTAAATTTCAAAGAAAATACAACAAGCTCAAGTTTCACTAGAAGTACAACAGCAGCAAGCAGAAAAACTTAATAACTAAAGAGCATGTTTTCACTTTCCATTCGATAAACAATAATAATTACTCATTACAAGAAGATACAAGCGGACTTTTTAGCGCGGACTCTCTTCCATTATCATAATAAATTTAATAAAAACACGATGATATGGAGCTTGAGTGTCAAGCCTAATTACATTCATTAACTCTAATGATCTCGCTTTACATACGAGGGTTAAAGACTTTTTATTTTTATTATTACTATTTTTTTTTTTTTGTTCGGAAAAGCGTTCGAAAGGAATAATAATGCACTCTCGATATAATAACGATATGAAAAGAGAGCGTTAAGTAAATTTGTCTTGTCACTTACAATTAAATACCGACACGACTTGTAGCAAACTTCGCTGGAAAAGTACTTTTTTTTCCTCTCACCTCACTTACCTCTCACTCTCTCTCTCTCTGCAGTCTTCTATTCAACATAAATTACGTTGTTACTTTCGAAAATTTCATTAAGATTCTTAAAAGATGACAACACAATGCTGAGATTTTTCACAGCATTCCACTTTTCATCCGGAGGGGGGGGGGGACGCAAGGAATGCGAGATAAAGAATTTAATGATCTAATCAAAAGAATAAAGTTTTTGGGTTGTAAGTATTCCTGAAATGCGCGGCGATTACGGGGGAGGAATATAACAAAAATGCAAGGCGTTCCATTCCAAGTTAACAGAAAAGTTTTATTTTATTTTAATTAATTTTTAAATCAATTTCAAATACTAAGTATTCTAATAATTTTTTTAAATAACTCTCTAGGAATATTTTTATCTTCACGAATGTGATTCTAAAATTTTGCTCATAAGAAAACATGATTAGTACTAAACAGTGCGCAATGAATTTTTGATATAACAATCGGGAAAACTACTACAAAACAGAACAATCATTTATTATCCGGATTTAATTCAAATTTATGCGATTATTTCAATGGCTTTAAAAATTTATACTCGAATATAAAAATACTCATTTATTTATTAATGTAAATTATTAAACATTTATTTAAGAACCAAGGTTAATTTAGCTTTTTAATATAGGGAATAATTTAGCTTTTTAATATTTTTTTTTTCACGAAATAAGTCATTGACTTATTTCGTGAAATAGATCAAAGGGTAACTAACTATGGGCACAGTTAAAAAGCAAATGAAATAAAAACCTACGTGAAGCAGTTCATTGGTAAATATGTCAAAAACAATACATGAAATTGATAAATATGTCAAAAACAATACATGAAATTGGTATATTTGTCAAAAACAATACATGAAATCAAGCACTCTATTAACATCGTAAAAAAAAAAGTACAAACAGAAAAACATGATTTACGCGAAAGGAATGCAACTTCTCCCCTTTGCAGATTTATAAACAAAATCTTCAAAAGCATTTCACTTTTTTTGAAGCGTTAAGATTTTTTTTCAATCGCACCACTGTCAGATTTTTTCCCTTCCAGAAATTATCAAGTCACATGACTTAAATTGCTTTTGCACGCATGCAAGTTTTTTTTTTTTTTTTTTTTAATCTCATTTTATAACATTCAGATGGGTAATTTTACAAAAATTCCATTCTTTTAAAAGTTAATGAAAATGAAGGAGAGGGGCAAAAAATACATTCTTGCGATTTCAGATTGAACGTAAAAAAACCAGTAAAAAAAGAACAAAAAAAGCACCTCACACTTCCGAGACATTTTTTTTCTTCTTCGCTACAGCTTTCTCAAGGATTCAAGTTTCAAAACCATTTCATTAGCATTAAAGCATATTCCGCATACCACATTTTTTTTTACGCACATACCCAAAAAAAAGGTAGTTATAAAATAAAAAAAAAAAAGATGCGAAATCTTTTACAACATTAAATTACTCTTAAATAAACGTCAAAACTATCCGTCACAGCTTCTCAAGAGAGCAACCCCAAATTCGAAAAGGACTGCACAAAATAAAAGAAAAAGAACATGGAGGCGTAGAGAGAGAACCTAAGTTCAGTTCGATGAAGATCCGCTGACATAATGAAAAATATCACCGTCCCGAAAATATAATTGAAAGGATGTCAAGCTTCTCCTTTTACCACTTGGGGGCCCCTCCAGCTACATGGGAGTGGAGGACAGCTGCCCTTGACACAGAGATGACGAGGCTGTACCAGCTGACGCTGGAAACCTTCTCGCGAAGTTTCTCGCCACTCGAAAATTAAAGCGGTAATGACATCGCCACCCCCTTATGTACCATTTTCGATACATTTTTACCCAAATAGAAACATTGCCTTTTCGCAAGAGGGGGAGGGGTAGGAATGTGTCATTCAAATTTAATGTTCTATTAGGCGTTTAAAATATCACACGGTGGGAATGATTTAGCCATGAAATATTTTGCAAGAGGATGACATATGTGCCAGCTGCAGGAAAACTGAAATAGGTTTGGTGTCAAACTGGGATATAATGCTAAACCTGAAATATAGGAGGATTTTGTTGTTTGTTTATAAATGCGTGCCAAAACAGGAAATCTCCAAAAGGGTGTGGGGATTAAGTTTGTGATTTACTTTATATAAGCGAGAATCTCGGAGGTGTTAGCGAAGGAAATGAAATACAAGCATAACAGGTATCATTTGTTTAAATTATGGAAATTGGTATTTGGACGCCAATGAAATTCAATGCCTCTCATATATGGATTATTTCAAACATAAAAATAATATTTGAAATAATTTTAAATTAATATTTCTTGTATTTTTTTTAATTTAAGAATTAACACTGAAGTTATGAACTTTTTTCTAAAGTTTATAAACACATAAATACTATTTTTATTCCTTAAAATTTTAAATAAATTTGCATATTATTTTCATGCATTCATACGAACAATCTCAGCCGCAAAAATACGAACGAAACATGAAAAAATGAAGCTATCGTTATCCATAAAAGAATATTTATATATTGAAACAAGTAGTTTGTTTTGAAAAGAACAACCGACGCATAAATTTCCACAATAATTTTAAAACACAAATCATGGAATGGTTTCAAATAAATTATGAAATATCACTTAAAGTTCTACAGGAACTATATATTATTATAAACTGTAGGATTATTAACAAGAAATAATTTAAAGAATAAATCTAATAAACAACTAGAAATTTAAGAAACCTGACATTTAATTCGAAACGCTCAATTTTAAAACTTCCAATTGGGTTAAATATAAATAACAATTTAATTTAAAATTCAGTTTATATATAAAATATTCTTCACAGCTTTCTTGTCTGTTTTTTTTTTTATTTTATTTTATTTTTCTGCCATAAAAAAGCTGCAGCACAAATTCCTTTTAGAGTGCACCGGGTTCTCTCTCGCGTTTCCAAACCACGGCCAAAAAAATATCCTGCGAAACGATCTAGGGTCAAATTAGATTTGCACTCTGCCATTGTACCAGCGGAGAAATTGGATCTACCCGCTTCACATAAAATCTAGCTAATGACACTTTCCTTAATTTTCCACACTAACCACAAACTGCGTGTCTTGGGCCAGAAAAATTCTAGACGAGTTCCTCCTGTTTTTGATACACGTCCAACGGCACTAGATTTCTTGCGGAAGGTGAGCTAGGTTACAAAGTTACGACTTAGTCTTATCAAATCAGCAGCCGAAATTAAATTAGAGGTTATATCTAAGTGAAGGGTAAGGGTACGTGAGACGCGAATCGAATTTCTTCAGGAAAACAAAAGAGGGAAACTGGATCGTGATTGGTGTACCAAATGATGAGGACACAATGAGGCAAATGAAAATTTCATTTGCATCCTTTTGATAGAGGAAGGGGTGATTGGAATGGGAAGAATTGAGTTTTCGAAAATGGAACTTGGATTGAGCATTTCTGCTCGGATTTGGGAAAGCAAACAGAAAATGCCACCACGAAATCTCGTGCAGTTCATAATACAATTAGGCTTATTAAGAGGTTCTGAATACTGTGTAGATGGGGAGCTTCGCTCGTAAGGGGAAAAAGAAAGCCAGTTTGAATGAATCTTGATTAATTTTTCTTGTTAATAAGAAAGTGCGGTCTTTATTTCAAAGGGATACGACGTTCTGGGATTTCTTCCATCTAAAATTCAATAAACGAGGGGAGGGGGATAAAAAAATAATGCTTCAGAGAAATCATTTGCTATTTACGCCCATCTATGGATAAAATTAAAGAACAAAATCTCAACTTGCGGCACTTTTTCGGATAGCAAAACGTTTCAATATTATCATATGTCCCGATTTCACCAATGAATAGAGAGTGGCATAATTGTAACACATCATACCTTTTAGTAAAAAATCAATTTCCTTTTCTCCCTACTATTTGTTCTGTATCTCTATACTTTAAAATTGAATTATTGTTAAAGGGAAAATTGTAAGAACACAGTTTAATGAATGATATAACTACACGAACAAATATTAATATTGAGACTTATTAAAAAAAAAAGTTTTCCAAGAAATAACATTTAATTTTACATAATTCTATTCTTATTTTCTAATTTCTATTACTCCACATAGACCGATTTAGACTGATTGTTTATTAACGTCACCCTAAGGAGCTACTGGCGACGATCCTCATAATTCTGAATCTAGGTAAGTGACAACGATATATTTGGTTTGGAATTCTTAACTTCTACATCATTCCAACGGAAGGATTTGGACCCTCGATCTATTTAATATGCATGAGATTCGCTACATGGGGAGTGTTTACTGGAATCAAGACTCGAACCCATGACAACAACGCCGGCCGCGAGTTCGCGACTATGACTACTCAGCTACCACGGTCATTCTTTTTTTCAACGGCAGTACAGTATACCAATAACGATTAAGCTGCGTATTGAACTGTTGCAATTCCTAGATATTCCTCGAATCAATCCCTACAAGATAATTTAATCAAATAAAATTATTTTCATCCGGAAATTGCGAGGAAGAAAAAAAAAAAATTCAATACTTGCTTTTCAAAAAACAATAAAATTATACATTTTAAAGGAATGTTAAATATATAGATACGCAAGTCAAATAAAAGATATTGACATTTCAACATTGGAATCGTTTATAACATTTTCTCAGTCACCTGCAATGAAATAATTTTATTTTACACACATTTTATTATTTTATTTTACACACACTTTTATAATATATGTAACTCCTCAGAATAGAAACCCTTTTTTAAGCCAACGGTATTAGAAAAACAATGCATATTTTTTAACATTATACGCATTTTATGTCTACATGCTGTGATGTATTGCTCTAATATTAATGTTAGACGCTTGTTTAAGTCGTTTAAATTTTAAATTTTTTTTATTGAGATTTAATTATTATTGTTAATTTATTAAAGTAAAAACATGTACTATTTTATCACGTACATAAATGAAAGTGATTTCTGTTTTAAATAACATTTGATGCCACTTCCCACATAACTATTTATTTCGAATAATTAAAACTTTAAAAATGAAAATTTAAATATTTTCAACTCTTTAAACATAATATAAATATTCATATATTTTTGATCCTTCTCGCAAAACCTAGTTAAAAAAAAGTTCCACATTTGAAAAATATCCAAATAATATACATTAATCCTTTTATAATGAGCAACAATAAATTTTTTGGAAGAAATATTTTTCGAGGAACCGTAATGAAATTATATAAAAACAGGCGTTTAAAAGAAACAGAAAAATTTATACTTATAGTTTAGTTAATAAAAATTACGAAAATTGTGCATTTATACTAATTGTTTTCCTCAAACTACCTATTAATTATGTTCTTGAATGGAAATAGAATTGCTTAAATATAATATAATGCAAATAGAAGCATTATTATTTTTTAACAAAACATTTCAGCTTAAAAACTCTTTATTAATAAAATCTTTTTGCTTTTGAATATAACGAATCATGCCTGGCATCTCGCGCTTCCCTAATTTCTTCCAACAAACTACCCAAGCAGGTTGGGTAGCAAAGAATCTTTCACACTTTTAATATATGTTACATAGAGGAAAAGAGGTAAAAACCTACAGAATTTATAACGAAACTTATTTCAAACATGTAACGATTAGAAACATATTTAACTTCTTCACATTTCTCACTTCTACTCCCATTGATTAGCATTTCAAAAGTAAATGTACGAGGGAAGAAAAAACATCACCAGCAAAAGCTAGGGGGAAAATATTTTTTAATTGCAACAATGTGCCATGAAAACAATTTATAACAGTAATACAGAAATGAAAAATTTCACATTATACAAGACACGAAGCATTTATAAAGAACTACACACAGATGACACACTAAATCTTTGAAGTTAAACGATCAGGACAACAGAAACAATTACATTATATCATTTATTCGTTACTAGTACCTTAGACTAAACATATGTAACAGAGTCCCCATGCAATCATAACAGTTATGGTCTGTGCAACCCAGGTTATATCTAAACTTAAATACTTTAGTGAGTGGCCATCGTTCATAAATTAAATGAAGACAAAAGTATACGCAAAAATAGAAACAGAGAGTAAATACTTAAGACAAGTTAAACATTCCTTGGCAAAATTGTTTAACATACCGATCAACTGAATGATTCCATATTCAAGCAAGACTGATTTTGAAGTTTTTTCAATACATTTAAGTTGGGAATTTCAGCTGCATCGAAACGTTTGTATGGATTCAAACATGAAAGTCTGATTGTTTTATTTTGATCAGAATTTAACATTCTGTCTACATTACATGAAAAGATAAATAGTTTTAGAGGAATTCCGAGGTTAAAAATTTGCCCTTATAAAAAAAATTGCAAAAGCGAGAAAGGAAGTCAAGCATGCACAAAAAAAGATTTTCAAACAAGTTTCATTCAAAGTTATACTAGGAAAAGCAAAATAATCCTTCAGATAAAATGTAGGTAGAGAGTATAACGAGAAAAAAAAAAGGCAACTCGGCAAACGAAAAAAATCAAAAGAAAATTGCACCAGTAACATATGTACGATTTGAAATTGTTCATGAAGAATTACTAATTTAACCGCAATTACACAAATCTCAAATGATATGGGAGATGAAGATCTTTCTTCTTCTTTTCAACAAACGTTCATCACGACATTAAAAATAAATGAATAAATTTTAAAGAAAAAAAATATAGGAAAGTTATTCAACTAAATTCTTTTTTTACCACTTCTTTTTAAATTAAAGAAGGAAAAAACATACCCCTTGAACGCAAAGAAAGAGAGAAACTAATTCCAATTCAGTAAGTGCTTGTTTTGAAATTTTACTAAGATAATTACGCAGGAAGAAAGTTGTATTGTTTTTATCCCAGAATTTTAAATTACGAATCAGGCTTATTTGCATGCATGAAATATTAATTTACATGGATACAGTCAAGACTAACTAATAACACAACTGGAAAAAGTTTCGGATATTCATATATGCTAAAGGGAAAATGTTTTTTTTTTCCCTCTCTACTCTTAGAAGCTTAAAGATATTCAGTTTTCAGAAACAAAAAAAAATTATTCTACTTATAGTTATTCTATTACCGGGGGAAAAGCCAAATTTTTACTTCAGAGATTACAATATCAAACCTTGGAATTCTCAAAACTGTGTAAATTTTATACTACCAAATATTTGTATCGGGTACACAAACAATTAATCATAAAAAATAATGGTAATCCCACATTAAAATCAAACACTTTAAAAAGACATATAGCTTTTAAATATTCACATGACAACGGAAAGTGGATAAACAAGATGAATAATTTAAAGACATGTCGAGGTAATATATCGTAACTCAGCTGACTGAAAAAAAATTAAATAATGAAACTTGTGTTAGGATAGCAGTGTGTATGTGCGTGTGATTTTGTCTCATACAGTAAATAAATCTACTTCGCTTATTACCAATTCAACGAAATTTTATGTGGTAAAAAAGCGCACTGCGATTTGTAATTTATGACTTAGAAGTCCGTTTAATAATATAGCCACTGATTTAGGCAAATGCTTTCAAGTTCTAATATGCGAACTGAAATTGTTAAAATTGCACAAAATAAAAATTAAAAATACATACTCATAAATTGCGTTTTTTTTTAAAAAAAAAAAAAAAAAAAAAAATACTGAATAGCCATCTGCTGTAATAACTCTCACATAAAACATTTGACAATAAAAAAACTGCTTAAGCAAAACCAAACAAAAAAAATACACAATTAAGCATGATTTTCTACACCAATTTTAATTTTAAGAAAAAACTTTTCAATTTTAATGTTGATGCTAGAAGGCCAACTTCATTCGTTTTTAGGAACTTAACCTAACACCTGAAAAGCCTTTATGTAAACGTTAACGGTAGATTAAAGTGTATAGTTTTAATACATTTTCCTTGTCCATCTTATTCACAAACACACAATACTTTAAGGTATCCGTACACTTTTAAAACGTCATTTTTGTCAAAATGTTTGATTTTCTAATTTTAATGTCAGTTTAAAATTTAAATTTTTTTTTCTTTCTAATAGTGTTTGAATTTTGCTTATACCTTATTTAGAATTTAAGTTACAGGGAATTGAATTTTACTCGGTAGCTAATTTTTAATTGCATTTGAAAGTTTGTTTTTGAATTTTCTCAAAATGAGTTTTCTCGACATATTCACATATGGCAACGTAGATATCAGAAAAAGTTATGAACCAAACTAATTTAAATTTTGCAAGTATATTCCTCATGTAGTTTTTAAGAACCCTTACTACTTTGATGGTTGTAAAATTCATGTGTTTTTAGTAACAAAGGTGTAAATCATGTATGGTTATAACTTTTTTTTATTTTTCATTGTTATTCGACTCGAAACACAATAAAAATTGTAGTAATGCGATTTTCATCTTGAAAGTAGTACCAACTCCAAACAATTTTATGAATAAGATAAAATTTACAGAATAATGATATTTTTGTTTACTTTTCAGTTATGAGCGTTATTCTGATAATCAATTTATGTACTATTTTATCATGTTTTCCACTCCAATTTTTTTTTAAATTAAAAGCAGATTATTAAATGTGTTTTTCATAATTTTAGGTTAAATTTTAGCATTAAAAAATATTTTGATAGCAAATATCACTGTATTTCAAATTTACTTAAGGACAAATAACAAAAACCGCTTTTCAGAAGACACGCGACTTTTGTTTTAATTCTTTTCCGTCTTATCTTCCTTCAAACTTAAAATAAATTCTGCATTACAATGAAATGCAAGTAAATATATTCCCCATAGAGTGGGACACAAATCTCCCTCTCTTTCCAAATTCACTCACTTGTATACATCTATATACGGGTTATGGTTTATTCCCCAAGCATAGTCCCTCTCTCCTACATAATATTCATTTATTTCCAGAATAGTCTTTCTGTACCTTCAGTCAACAATACCAGCACACTTCCCAAAAATGAGTGCGCATCGGCCATTTGTCATTCTTCGAGACACATCCCCACTTCCCCCCATCTCTTTTTAGCACAGCAGTCAGTCCTTCCATAGCAATGCAGTCAGTCACCTAGGTATTATTAAAATCTGTCGTTCGTGACTCAGTGAGTGGGAGTGTGCATTATTACAGATCGCCTCCCCCTTTCCGATCCCCTAAAACCACGAAAAGCACACCCCGGCACTGAAAACAGTGGCCGCTCGATAATCTTTTCATTATCCCGTTTTCGCCGAGATGATGAATTTAATTTTCGTAATTAAGGGAAGTGTTAGTGAGTGGATGATCGTGAGAGATGTCGGTGGTTCAGAGGATTACGGATATAATCTGGTCACTCAGTTTATTGAGATTTAGGTCGTTTATTCGTGTAGAGATTGTACTGTTGAACGTATTTGGTTAGATATAAGTGGTGTAAGGAAATGGTAGGATAACAGCATCTTTATAATACAATTTCTTTCTTTTCTGAAGTGAATTTAGAATAATCATTCGGGCCTTGAATTAATCCTTTTAATTTAGCAAATCTTAATATATGATACAATGATACATCACAGGGGTGGGCACGTGTGAATTCAATAAGAGCCGTATTCCTGTTTTTCATACATTATAAATAGCCACATACTACAATTACATACCATTAAATACAGTAACTAAAATTTCATTTGATTTAATTAGTATGGATACATATTCTACAAAAGTCTCAAAAGCTGGGTAAAAGTATACATTAGAAAGAAAATGCTTAACTATTTAAAAATTTTAATAATAAAAAATAAAATTTTAATAAAAATGCGTTAATAATAAGTATAACATTTAACATCAGCTTTGAAATTTGGTGTAAAAACTGATAGAGCCATTCGCAAAAATTCTGCGAGATGATTGGTTAACTGCTAACGATATTTCGACTTCACGTAGTTCAAAAAAGAGTACAAAGCTTCACAGAAATATGTTTTACCTAACATTGGAATTCAAATGGAGCAGATTTCTTTAAGTGTGAACTTATGAAGTGAAAAAAAAATTAGAAATAATACAAAAATTTATTTAAATTTTCAATATGAGCCGCATTTACACATCCTTGATATGTTACTGAAATGATTAAAAGAACAGCAATCATATTTCAATTTTCTTTGATGAAAACATTAGGCGGTGACTTCATTGTATAGAATTAGGACAAGATGCTCTCAAAAAATTATTTGATATAATAGTATCCATTTATATTGCTTATGGTAAACAATAAAGATCAAAATCAATCCAGAGAGATCCGAAAATATAGTAAATCCACTATGGTAAATGTATACCAATTCCATTCAGAGAATAATGGTTTCGTTTGATGCATAAGTACTTGGCAATACTTATTAAGTATAACAAACGTGTAAAATTAATAAATAGCAGCGTTTGTAACGGTAGAAAAATCCATGTAAAATTGTGTAAATAATTCATAAATTAATACGAGCTTCCTACAGATTACAAAAAATTGTTGACATTCGCATGAAACTCATTTTTCTGTATTTCTTCTTATTCATAAAAACAGAGACAGTAATCTGTCATAATGTGCTCAAATGCAATTCACAAGAAAACTAGAACCTATTTTTTAATATTAGACGGAAGGGGTCTGGATTCCTCTCATTGCGCAAATATGGATTTTTACTAGAAAATTTTTTCTAATATAAAAACGTGTCTTTAACTGAGCCTGTCATATGATGAAACAGTTCAATTTCTACAGTACTGGTTCTATTATCAACACAGAACTAAACCTGTCAAATAGATCTTTAAAAAAAAAAACAAGTTCACTTAAATATAATGCACAGAGTTCATACACATATTTTTAAAAGGTCAGAAATATATAAAGTTAATATTTGATTCATTAGGGAATAAAATCTGATATAAAAGTGCTTAGAACAGCCTTTTTCCTCTTCCAAAAAATATCAAAAACATTTCAATCTTTATAAATTAAATGGTTAATCCACAGATACAAGATAACATAAAAAACGTATAAGAATAAGGTGGCCAGATGACCCGATCTTTAACAGCTTATCCCACGTCGTTTTAAGAAAGTCCCGATTTTTAGAAAGAATGCACGACAAGCTAGGGAACTAGGGAGAATGGGAAGGGAATATATGGTTTTCGACTTCCATGTAGCTATTTCACCAGGATATGAGTTTTATATTATTTTTGAAACTTTTATTTTGTTAAACTTTAATAATAAAAATAATTGTTGAGAACTGATTATCAGGAACTGCTTATCAAAGTTCGCCTTGATCAGTTGCTAGAATACGACCACCATTGTTTGGATTTCATGAACAGTGGCCTTTTTCGGCACTGGCAGCGATGAAAACATTTTGTAGCTGTAAAATGAAGAGAGAACACTTTGAACACTTCCACAGATTTTATTCTTATGGCGACATGTTCCGTTAGTGATCTAGCATCATTTGGAACATTGTTGCAAAGGAATTACATCTTATAAAAAAATTGGAAACGGAGGGGAATTTTAGAGAGGAGAAGGGACAGGGTGTAAGGAGTTTGTTGGTCGTCCACGAAGTAACGTCTTCGAATATTGAGTTTTGTAAGTCTTTCATACGATACACATCGTAACTACGTACCAGATTATTTAGGTAAGTAATTTATTTAGGTACCAAAGATAGGTATTTTTTAGGTATCAATTTTTTTAATCAAGAACCCCCCTCCCCCTTTAATGGTGTCCCGCTTTTCGAATGTTAAAATCTGGTCACCTTACATAAGAGACACAAGCTTGTGTTTTAAAAGACAAGCAGGAGTTTATTAACGCCGCCCTAAGACGCAACACAAAAGGCTATTGGCGACGAACCTCGTAATTTTGAGCCTTAAACAAGTGAAGAAAACGACACCTGAGCTGTCACCTTCCCACCAAATTTCCACGCAACACTTGCGGGAGGATTTGGGTCCTCGATAGAATTAATGTGCCCGCTACACTATGGGTCTCTAGTGACAGCAGGACTCGACTTTTCAATTACTCAATGACCACTAGGCTACCGCAGTCATAAAAGGAGCATGGAAAAATCGTGCAAAATCTATCAATGACAATGAGAAAATTCAAGAACTACATTTTGTTCAAAATAAATACTATGAATAAAATAGAATAGATGTACTTATTTTAATAATTTAAAATTAAATTCAAATTTTATCACTCCAAATAATTCACATCACGACCGCAAGTATTTTACTCTCTCGTTTCTTTTCCGAAAGAAAGTCTCAAAACTTACACCCGCGGCCTACCCCCAGCCCCCGGGCCCCCCCCCCCCCCAAGGCCTATGAGCAAGCTAAGAAAAACTAACTTAACCGAATATTAGAATACTGAAACAGACGAGGGAAATTATATAAAGATAAAGACATTTTGATACAGACGGAAAAAAGTAAAGAGAGCATATACGCTATTTAAATAATGAATGTAAAATAGCTCCACGAAAATAAGATTCCAAGGTTATCCAGAATTTATAAATGATGTTTTCAGAAATAGGATTCGAGAAAAAATTTGATCAATTTCTTCGCTTAGAAAACAGAAACAAAATCTTGGTAAAAATGTTGGTTTTAACGATTTTAGCACCACTTTCTTAAGCCTAAACGGGACTGATCTTACAGATGTTTTCACCTGGACTTATGAATACAATCATTATGATATGGCCTCTGGGTAATACAGTTATCCATTTCAAAATTGCAGGATCATTAGACAAAATCATGTTTCGTAGAAATAATGGGATTTTTTTGCTACAGCAATCATATACCTTGTAATTGCAACAAAGTAAACAATACAAAGAACTCGGAGTTGCATTAGAAATCGCTTTTTCATCAAGACGGGAAAACTTTTTTATCAAACCGCTATCAGAATTCATTTTTTGCAGATTTTTTTTCATGATATATTATAAAGTGAAAGATGAAGCTTAACTTTTTATAAGTTTACGACAAATAATTTCTTTTCTTTCAGAAACTACTTTCATTTGATGCTATCCAAAATGCCTTTAATACAGTAATGTACTTTTTATTTACTCTAAAAAATATTTAAAAAAAGTTTTGCATTTGGTTGCTTTTTAGCAAAAAAAATGCTTAAGTGCATTTTTCTAACGAATAATTTTCAATGAGTTATAAATTAAAGTTAGTACAAATGAATTTTAATGTTATAGTAAAATTTTGAAAAAAATTGAAAATTTTTAAAATTGCACTGAAAACTTACTACTTACTTTTCAAATCACTAATATTAATAGCTGTAACTGTAGCACTATAACTGTATTTTGTCCGTTTAGAAAGATAAATAGGCTTTTGAAATAAGAATTAGAAAAAGTTTTAATATAATTCTTTCGGAATATCTAACGAAAAAGTGCAAAGTATGAAAATTAATACATAAACTGATGTAAAAGTAAAATTATAAAATAAAATTACAAAACATCTAATGTTCTATTTTATATTACACAATTTTATCTACGGCATTTAAAAAAAAACGCATAAAAAATTGAATTCAGTTCACGGACCAAATAACTTTTAAAAAATTTGATTCGGAAAGCACAAAAAAAAAAAAAAAAGAGAGTAGTAATCGTACAAAAATAATATATTAATTTGTCGTGTTTATTTATTATTTTTTTATAAACGAATCCAAACTTTTCTCACTAATCAAAGAAAATATTATGGATTCAAAATTCAAGAAAAAAAAAGGGCTTGAAACTAAATTATCAAATAATTCTACTAGTTATTTTTGTTCGCTATTTTCGTCCTTTCCATAATATCATAAACGAAACAAGAAGCAATGGCTGGCTTGATAATTGTAAAATAACACAAAATGCTTGACTCAAATACTAAGGGAGTGGATAGGGGAAAGATTACGTTACATTAAAAAAAAAAACTATTAAATAAATAAAGCAAATTTATGTTGTAACTCCAAAAAGCAGAATTTATGACAAATAATATATGAAGTAAAAGACCTTGTTCTATATTACACTTATTGTGATACAATATTCGAAGAAAAAACGCTTTCTACGAAAATTTACTATACACGTAATAGATAATACTGCGAAAATTCAAGATAATTAAAATATAGTAGCTAAAATAGAGGAGTTTTACAACAACAAAAACTGTTCTTAACTTAGTGAAAATTCACTAGAATCGCAATATCAAGAATTTCAAACAGGTACAGAAATTTCTTTGCTAAAAAAGCATGAAACCTCACTAAATCATCATATATCAGTTCATAAATCAAAGGCAGGATAGGTTGACTTCAGCACTAAGAGTGAGACACATATCTGCATGTTCCAACTTTTTAAATCCGCTTATACTTTGAATAGTCTTAAGATTTATAATGGTAGCTTTTTTTTTATTCATTCCTAAATACTAAAGATTGATAAAAGGCAAAAAGTCCAGGAACTTTTTAATGACTAATCCCCCCCCCACACACACACAAGAAAAGCATGAGCAATCAAAATAGAAAACCAATTTAAGCTACGATTTTTTTCCCATTCCTTGCAAACAAAAACACAGTAAGTCACTCTAAACAGAGTGACATGAATACAGCGGTTGCGTGTCCTCATGTACAATGACGTTCCATTTTTCAGAAGTTCGCAGAAGACAGAGAGCACTTTATCTTCGTCACACCACCATTTAGTTCAGTGCCTGTCAACTTGCCGTACAGGCCAAGTCGCTTCAATAAAGCAGCAAGCTGATCAACAGATAAAACATACTTTCTTCAACAGTATTTATTTTCCGATGAAATTTTACGTTGAACAGAGGAAATAAATTTCTTGATATCTGATTCGGTAATGGAAGGATTTCAAAACCTTGCGCTGCTGAAAGCATTAAATCTGAGAAGGGGGGAGGGGCTACAAAATGGCGCTTCAATTGCCATAAAAAATACTCCCCCCCCAAAAAAAAAAAAAAAATTCAACACGTACGTTTAAAAACGTATTATTTTTCCGCCAAACTGTAACGCAGATTAAATTCAAAATCTCATCCAAAGAACAGAATATGATATATGATTGTGATATATTCCAAGGATTTTGTTTCATTCGTTTTATGGGAAATGGAGCAATAAAGACTTTATCCCGTTTAAAATATTAACTCAACAGATTTTAAAATATTTTACCTTCTACAAGAATGTTCTTAACACTTGTTTATTAGCTAGTGCATTGTCCAAAAGATGAGCTATTGTATTGTACAAAAAGGTGATTTCCAATGGGACGAGTGTTTACTAATCAAAAGAACATGTTTTATCTTACATTTACAACACTTTGTATTATTATTGAAAATGAATTCGTGTAAAAACCCAGGAGCAATGATCATTTGGGTGACGATTCGAGTGCTTAGTATTTCCTTTCTTCTGCTTTTTGTCCAAATGGATATTATATCTATTGCTGAGATGTACCCTAAGAGTTTGAAATATTTGCTTGAATAAAAATTTTCATTGGTTCTTTTCATTCTGTTTTTGGAAATATAGTTGTTGATGTCTTCTGGGCAATCTAATCGATGTATTCGAATCCGTTACCGATTTTGCGAGACTCTCGAAATTCAAAGCAGTATCGTGTGATTAAGAAATAATGATTGTAAATCTTACCGCCTCTTCTATGAATGACTTTTAATGATAGAATATAGTAATGAAAATTGCAGTTAATTCAAGGATTTATTCATCTCTCTCGTAAAATATACTTATATACCAATCCAGTTTATTGCAGCATACTTAAAAAATCGACTGTTCAGAATCCTTTACATAGCGTTACACAAAGGATATATAAACAAATAAATGTTTATAATCACTGCTAACATGTTTATAATCAAATACATTATACTTTGTATTTGAGTGAGTGAAAGACAAGGTTTAGCTTTCTAGTCTTGATAACTTATGGAAAATTTAAAATTTTTTCAATACTTTCAAAATTCAAAATAAAGAAAATCACTATAATTAAAAATCAAGAATTTATTTTATCTTTAATCACAATTTCATACTCTTTGCCAAATATAGAGAAACACTAGCATTAGAGAGAGAATCTAGCCATGTTTTAATATCGGTCCTTTATTTTTAACATATAAAAATATAATAAAGTTTTCAAGAATCTTTTTACATAAATATTTACTTTTAGTCGATAAATTTATTACATTTAAACTCGGTTCCATGAAGAGTTTTGTGCCTTAATTTTTTCTCGACATATGTCTTTTCAGAAGAAGTTTATAATCATCTAATTTTTAATCATTAGATGGGAGGGAGGGATTCCTAGAGGCTTCATATGAAAAGCATTATTATATAAAGCAGTTTATATCTATAAAAATAAAACTGGTATCATCCTGCTTCGCGTTATTATTTGGAAGAGAGAAGTCAAATATAGCACCAGGACGCTAAATCAGATTACCAATCGGGATTACAAAACAAATCAATTCCCACGAGAAACTAAAACTCATTCTAAAAAATATGAGCCTCCATCTCTTCCTATATCCTTTAAAATGATTTTAAGGACATAAAAGACGATCCTATGAAGGAAAAAAAAAAGAGATAGAAGGGATCCAATTTCCGTGCGCGCGTGTAAAGAGATAAGAAGAGCAGGAAAATGTATAATTTTGGTATTAAATTCGGGATAGAGGAAAAAAGGCTACCCGTCAAAAATGGCAATTGCTATATACACCTTCCTCTCGCGACACAGCAGGGTGTGGGAGAAATGGGACCAATTTGTCATATAGCAGAGGGATCCAGAGACGTTTCTTGTGGCTTTTCGCCGATAAGGAGTCAGCAAGAGGGAGGGTTGGAAATAACAAAACAGGATCGGAATAATAGGAGGAGGCTTTTCTTTTCCCCTCCATCACCTTCGGTTTATTTATATGTGAGCAGCAGTGACCACCCCGAGGGGGGATTGTGTGGAGACAGGGATAAGGTGAGTCAGAAGGACAGGGAAAAAGAAGAATGACGCAGAAAATGGGGAGGGCTGTATTGTAACCAACAGAGTGCAGAACACATGGAGGGGGGGGGGATGGAGTTAGAACGAATTTCTCTCCAAGCGAAAAATGTAAACAACGAATAGTAGCCCTTCCGGAGTGGGGGAATTAAAGGACATTCTTATTCGATTGCGTAAGCGACTAATATTCAGGTAGTTGGACAACACGAAACGAAGAATTTCACATCAAAGTACTATGTGTTTATAAAATATTTAGAATGAATAAAAGAAGTTATTTTAAACTATAGTTACTACAATACTGTTTTGATTATTCGAATAAAAAAAAATACTATAAGGGAAATGGAAGTTTTACGAAAAATACATTTCCTTACTATTATTGGAAAAGAAAAGCAAAAACATATATAGTAAAGAATTAAATATCACATAAAACAACCTTACGCAATTTTTAAGGAAGGGTTAAATGACAAAGTCTGAATAGAGAGTATCACCACTATTAATTATTGAATGTACGGTGATTAAAACACTTAACATTATATTTAATAAATGAAAAAATCAATAAATCTCTCCCGGAAAAATTAAGTCAATTGATTCTTTTCACAATTTTTGAATACTTAGAAATGAGCCATGAAAGAAAGTAAATTTTGCTAATAAACTTAGACATTACTTAGAGTTATTTTGTTTTTATTCATAACAACCTAAAATATACAAAGATATCAACACATTTTCTAAACTGTCAATTATTATTTTTTAAGAAAATCTATCGATTACACGAATTTTGGATGATCTGATTTTGCGTAATGGATAGCGATCATTATTTATTTCTTATTACAATATAAAAAAAAGTCAGTTCTTAGAATTTCGTTATTCCAAGCACAAGATGCGTCAATTCTATTATTGAAAAAAAAACAGGTCAGATTCTTCACAAATACAACAATTGTAGGTTATCAGGGGATTAAAAATTATACAAAAAAATGCCTTTTTAAAAAAATATTTATATTTGAAATACCATAAGGAAAGCAACCCATACAGATAAATATGATAACAGATACAGAGTAGTGAATGAAAACTCCGAATTTAAGTGCTGGTTAAGATTAAATAATAAAATGTATAAGAGTTTCAAAACTATTTTCTAAATTACTATTTACTCATTCGATACATTTAAGTTAAAATAAAACATATCGTTTTGCAGTAAATATTTAAGAAGTTCTTACTATAAGTACATATTATTACTGCAAATCATAACACTTGAAAAGAAAAACTATTTCTTAAAAACTGATGGGTGTCGCTAAGAATGTGAGGTTATTCCACCGCAACCAGTTAAAAAATATAGAGAGACTCGTACCTAAAATAAAAATTATTTTAACTTTATGCATTCATTAAAGAACATACTTCTATAAGATAAACATCTTTCGGAAAGAAAGAAAAACCAACTCCGGAAAACATCTAAAAATTAAATAAGTACTTTCGCGGCGTTTTTAATCACAAATTCTATTACATCTTGGAAAGAAGTATAATGAAAGAACTATAAGTGAAACTTAGAAATACGAAACGTTAAAAAATAATAAAAAAAAAAAAAAAAGGGGAACAAAAAAAAAAACAGAGGTAATTTCGGAAATTTTATTTTGAAAATTGCAATTAGTGAAAGGTGGAAAGAACATCAACCTTTTCAAAACAAAGTATTTCACACGAAAAAACGTTACATAAATTAAAAAGCCTACCTTGAAACTTCGGATGCTTTCAAGTGTGAAATATGTAATCGCAATGTGGCCTTTGGTAATTGTGAGAAGCCAGCATATTTATTGAATTTATAGCTTTAAAGATAAATGCCAAAAAGAACGAGTTAGTTTTCAATTTTCTTTCTTTTGAAATTTAAAGCTAATTCCATGCCTGATTTTGAGAGTTTAACTGATATATGAAATGTTATAAACTGAAATTGTAACAAGTATTTCAACACGCCCTCCTTCAAAAATAAATCCATTGTTTCACTTCCAAGCCTAATTTGAGAGTTTTCCCTCACTCCGGCGAAATTTATATATATCAGAAGAATAGAAATAACAAAATATCAAGAAATAAGATTTTTTTTAAAAAAACCTAAACATTTTTTGGAAAAGACGAAAAGGAGATACATTAGATGTAATGACAAGCTTTGGACTGTTAATCTGGGTTACTCTAGAATTATAGACCTAACTATCGTCATCAACAAAATATATTAAACAATGGTTAGAACACCAAAATAATAATAATAATAAATTGAACAATTTTTTAAAATTTAAACCCAAAGAAAATTTAAAAAGAAAAACGCCGAAAGGCGAAAAAAATCTTTATAAAACCGAAAGCAAAAATCAAAAACTAAAAAACTTAAGAGAAAATTCCAAGAATTTCCAAAGAAATAACACACCACGTGCATTAACATTATAAACATTAATACAAAAAAAAATGCAAATAAATTTAACAATTTACAAAACACAAAGAATTAAAATTTAGAAAAAATAATTACTCATTTTATATACTCATTATCATATCAAGTCAAAAATGCTTGAAAAAAGCATAAAAAAAATGAGTCAAAAATATGCTACTTAGCTAAACGCCATATTATATATATATATACAGAATTTAGTACCATTTGGATACATTTTTCTCTTCTAAAATGTAAAATATTTTATTTGTAATGTAACAATTTATATTACCAATGAAAATTATTTATTAGCAAAATATACATTTTTTTTTTTTTTGCTCCAAATAAAATAAAATTTACGTTACCAACATTAAATTTGGTTAAATTTAAAAAATCATTTCTTACGTTTTAAATCCCCCCTCCTTCCAAGCTTCAAAAGGAAGGAGAAAGGGAATTTCCGATATTTCCAAAAATTTACCTTTAACATGGATCATTAAGTGAGTGATTTGAGTGATGTAAAAGTCAAACTAGGTTAAATTGCGCCAAACAATTGTTGGAATACGACAATATTACAATCAGATTAAGAATGCTGGATAAAAACAGAGTAAAATGTCAGTTATAAAATTTTAATTATGATACAAAAAGAAAATTTCAAATAAAAGTGCAAACAAATTACGGTAGGATTGCTTCCCCCACCAAATATCGACTATCAACTCATTTTCATATTTAAAAAAGTTTTTCAATAGCAAAAAATGCATTTCTGAATTTTACGGTAACTTCTATTGGAATATTCGAACCACAACCTTGCAGATAGCGCAAATACAGGGCTTAATTAAACTTTCGGATATTCTAATTTTACTTTAAGCGATTGAAATTGGGCATTTTGAAGCACACGTCGAAGACACGCAAAAATTGTTTATTTCCTGAATCATAATTAAATACTCTGCAAAGCCTACAAATAATTTCCGAAGAAAATTAAATTTTTTCTTGGGTATATCAACTGCAAAAAGAATTAATATGAATATTAAAAAAAGACGATGCCGAAATAAAATCCGGCGGTCTATACTTTTCTATTACAGTTTTTCCTCTCTTAAATAACATATGCTTCAGATAGGAAAATCATCTAGTATTCTAACATAGCCTGAGAGGAAGCTGTAATCCTAGAAATCTTCCAACCATTCCAGAAAACCCTTGGCATTTCTTTTCAAAAAGTAAAAAAAAATAATAAAACTGCAGACCCCAATTTGGAATTTTTTTTATCCTCCAAGCCTATACTATAAGCGAAATATTTCTCAAAGCTAAGGATAAGGGTACCCTAACGTGCTCTCTTTTCTTATTTAAATAGAAAGAAGGATATTTCCAAGGAGAGCTTTACAAGACGAACGAGAGCGCTTAGCTATCAAAAGAGGGGGGGGGAGGGGGCTTAGTCCGAAAACTTTTTTTTCTCCCCCCATATCC
The DNA here is from genome assembly GCA_019974015.1 of Nephila pilipes. Taxonomy (NCBI): domain Eukaryota; kingdom Metazoa; phylum Arthropoda; class Arachnida; order Araneae; family Nephilidae; genus Nephila; species Nephila pilipes. The sequence continues at coordinate 757,878 of BMAW01006826.1, forward strand.
TAAAGGTTCAAGTTAGGTTGGGTATAGCCCCAGCTTTACTTTCTCGCGAAAACGACGTACTTAAACAGATTGCAAAGATCCTTTGCATAAACACCTTCAAGTTGATGGCCGATACGTTTTGAATCTAGATAAGGGAAACTGGAATTTAGCTCTTCAACACAATTCAGTTTCCGAAAATATTTGCGAACGGGTTTTTACAGCTTAGAAAAGATTCGAAAGGCTAAGGCAAATATTGCGAATTACAATACGTTAAAAAAGGAGTCTAAAATAAATATTGACAAATTCGAGTAAAAAAAATTGTTAACATCGAAAAATTCAGTTATTTACCATAGTAAAATAAGACAAATAAGTTTAAAATAAATGCAGTTTCACGTTTCTAATAAATTGATTTATTTTTTCAAAAACATTAGCGGAATCAATGAAATCAATTTATCGTATAACATATTTAATGCATGAAACGATAATATTGCATGCGTATATAGGATACAAAAGAAATTTTCCTTTAACATTCATATACCAAACATTACAACATATCATTTCTTCTTTTACACTTGTAACATAGATTATTAACTGGAAATAACATAAGGATACACAGTATTTAAAAATTATTATCTAATACAGTATTTAAATGTTTTTAAAATATAGAAGCATTCAAAACAGAGAAATATCATCTAAATAATAACTTGTCAGGAAATCCCAAGAATTAAGTAGAAATGAAAAATTTCTAGATTTTAAATTTTCCGGCGGATTTACCACTGGGAGGCGATACCGAAAGCATCTAATTGTAATAAACCAAAAGAGATTTACTATACACTTTCATGTTAAAGAATTTTTTTTTTTTTTTTTTTTTGAAAGAATCTGTTAGAGAACGCAACATAGTCCATAATCAATAAAAACTATCTAGAAATAGAATAAAGATGAATCTATTTCAAGTGGTTAAATGTCCATTATGTATATCCATTTTTGTGTTACATTTCCTCAAGAGGTATTTGATGAAAAAATTCAAAGAAACTGTATTAATGAATAATAATTTTCTCAAAGAAAATTTAGTTAATTTAGTCAATTATTTAGATTAATTTAAGTCATTGCGAAGCTTCACGAACAACTGAAGATGAATTGATAGCAAAATGAAGCAAAGGCATACACAGAATTTTTTTGGAAGAATTTAACTTCATATTTGTAGTTGCAATATTTTTCAGATACAATTCAATAATTGTTGAGGGAAATCCTGACATCCCCACGGATTCAGTTTTCTAGTCTCGCATGCCATCCTCCTGTATATAAGACTTGGCCTTACCCAAAGATGATTTAAATAGGAAAATGCAAATGTTCAGCATTCTCGATAGGAGAAACAACAAACATTTAAATATATATATATTTCATTTGATGTATCCCCAAATCATTTTGCGGTAAGCTATTCAAATCTCTTCATAGCAAATATTGTTTAAAAACTACTTAAACTTATCTCTTTCTGAAGGTAGAACAGCAGCCATAAAATCCTTTTTCTTAAAAAAATAATTACAACATATTAAAATTCTTTGAAACCTATTACAACTGTCAAAAATAGTCTTATAAATATGCGTTTGTTTAAAAATAAATAAATAAAAACTTTATACAGTTCACATTTACAATAGATAACAAAACATGAAATTAGTCGTCACAAAATGTTATACAAATAATAAAGGTTAATGACCACTGATTAACCATAAAGTTTTTTTTTTTTTTTTTTTTTTTTTAAATGGAAAAAAAAAAAAAAAAAAAATTACAAATAGTTTATCTTAAAGTACACGACAATTTAGCATAAGTTTAAATAATGGATGGAAATAAAGAATGAGAAATGGAATAAAATGGGTTCGGGAAAATAAAGAATGAGAAAATGACATAAGTGTGTGTGTGGGGGGGGATATAATCTTAATAAGTCTAAAAAAATATTTTTTTAGGAAAACCAATTTTTTTTTTGTTAGGCATATATTTCCAAGACAATAACATTTGTACAAATTATTTACTTTCATATTGAACTTGGTTTAAACCTTGAAAGTAAATTTTAAAATATTTTATAATTTTGACAAGCGTCATTCAACTACTCCCAACTTGAAAGAGACGGGAGAAACAATTGAATAATAAGTATAATTTGAATAATCACATCAAAAAAATAACTACAAAAAAATTAATGAAAAACGCAATCTTACCAATCAATTAATGAAAAACATGACAAATTTTTTTTACCCTTGTTTTCAAACAGATATAAAAATAAATATAGCTTAAATAATTATGAAAATTAAACTATTCGATTATTTTTAATAATTTTCAAAATTCTTCACTAGAACTGGAAAATGAATATTTTAATGGCTGCCACAAACATAATGCTTATTATTTAAAATACGTTCCAGCTATACGGAATATGAAGCAGAAAATAAAAATTTTCAACGTAAAAAGGTATTTGAGTAAATTTTCCCTCCACAAGAATAAAATTTTCCGATTTTTTTTTTTATTTCGTATTGGTCTGCTTAAAATATGTTGTGAAAATCGCAGATCTTATGCTACAGTAATTTCTAAAAAATAATAACTATAAAAAGTTAATACTAAAACAGTTCAATGACCTTTCTTTTCCTGTTGTTAAATAAAACATTTTCACGGTAATTACTCAACCCTCACAGTTTTCGTAAAAATTTTCTTTCACTGTTCATCTATTGAAACACAACTTCGTTAACATAAACCAGCTTCCAAATAATGAAATATTCCAAACAAAAATTTCAAATTTTTTAAAATAAAAATAATCTTTCCTTCCAGAATACAAACGATTCACCAAAAAATATAAGCATCAAATACTTAATAAAAGTCCACTACCAATACAACTTTTGTTTTTTATTAATCAAAATTCTCATCAATCAATGCCGAAAACAAATCAAGAATAACAGGAAAAAAAATTGCTATCCATAATTCAAGTCTGAAATAATATCTTTATCCACTAGTATATCATATTACTAATTTGCTACGGTGTATGTCCAAAATAAAATTTTTTAGAAGATGCATATTATTCAGTAGACATTTCAAACAGCAAATAAGATGTTATTATACATTACAAACGTAAAGATGAGTACAAAAAAAGATCGAAGCAGCTATGTTATGTCTCGTAAATATTAATTAATATAACTGATGCCAACTTGTTTTCGAATACAGATAAATAATAATAATCAGAAGAATTGAGAATATTTTTTTTTTAAAAAAAAAAAATGAAATATACAGTTAATTATATTTTGAAATAATAAAGTCGTATAAAAATGTGAATTGGAAAAAAAAAGTTTTAGAAATCTTTTTGTTTAGAAAAACAAAAACAAAAAAATTGTTAAAAACATAATGGAGCCGACGAGTATATGAAACAAAACAATTTTTTAAATCAAAAATTGTCCAAGGCCAGATAAATAAACCTTAAAAGTTTTTGGGTGGAGTGTAGTTGCGATTCTGGTTTTCAGAAATATGAAAGATATACAAGTTTGTATAACCGTCAATATAATTCTGACGCATAAATGAAAAATCCATACCAATCGAATTCTGAGATTGGTGAGACGTTAAAATAATTTATTACTTCGGAATAAAAAAAAAACATTCAGAAGTAATATTCCATCAAACATTTTTATAAGTAAATTTTTGAGGGGAGGGGGGAGGTTCCCCTAGTTTTTTTTCAGAGCATCACAAAACGAAAGGGTCTACTAAAGTCATTGAACCAATTCGTCGTCGGTTAATCTTGCCCTCACGAAAGCATTCATTCCAGTACCTTTTCAATTGATCACAACACCATGAAGCTATTCTGTAACTGCTTTTCAAATATTATTTTGACGCCTTTTCATGTGACAAAGCTCTCGCTACAGGTTTAAAAAAAATATTCTATTAGAAAATACTTTTACAATGTAACAAGATTAATTTTTTATCCTAAAGATATTCAAGGACTTCATATTCAAGAAAAGATAGATTGATTGTAATGCATTAGGATATTTTATTCACGCTTCATAAGTAATTAAATGTTTTTCTTTTACTTTTTTCAGGAATACAAAATCACTGTTGTTTCACGACTTTAACTTGTTTTCAGAAGGGAGAGAAAAGGAGAAAAAAAAAAACCATTAGAGCCCAATTTATTTCATATTAATATTTTAAGTGATTTCCCCCCTCCCCTTTTAACTTTTGGAAATAACTTGCCAGAAACAATGGTTTTATAAGTTTTCCTCCCCCCCCCCCTTTAAATATGTAACATCCTTTCTTTTAGAGGACAATACTATTTAATGATGAATTTGAAATGAAAAATTTATGAATTCTATATTAAAATAAATATTGCCGCAAAAAAATAATTTGGCGCGAATAATGTGATTAATTGAAACAACGTGAAATTCCTTCGGGTCATTAATGAACTTGACAACGAATATTTTAAAATATTGTTACATTCAGTATTTTATACAATTCTAAAAACATTTCCAAGTAAAAAAAAAAAACATATTGAGAAGTACGTACACACCCAAAAGCTATAATTACAACAGAATAAAATTTTGATGGGATAGAAAAGGACATTTACTGCATGATTTGACAGATTCGCTTGTAACAGTCCTCCCATGAGGATGATGGTCATTAATGAACACAAGTTTTTAAAAAAATCTACAAATATTATAAACATGACTGTTTTTACGTCAAGATTCGATGAAAAATCAAATTTAAAAAGAAAATTATATATAATCAAACGATTTTTAATGATATAAATCTGGTATTCCGTGATATATGTTTTAATATTTTCTTAGCGATTATCGAAAACTTTTTTTTTCATTAATCTATATCACTTAGGCACAATTTATAATTTGGGCCAATTTACAATTTATAATTGAAGGATTTTAAATATCTCGATATAAAGTAAAAAAACGGATACACTTTATAATATTCTTATAAAAAATAATTTTAACTTCATTTATACTAATATAAATTTATGTGCGAAATTCTAAAATTTAACAAAAAATTTTGCTTCAGAAAAAGAAGTTCGAAATTTAGTAATCGCACCTGAAAACATATTAATTCATTTTTATATTAAAAACAAAAAGCGAGCAATTATACATTTATTTTAAAACATAAAATCTATATTATCGAGTCTAAATTAGAAAACTTAAAAAAAAAAAAAGACAAATCTGTTTGTTTTTATGCATGTTTTTATAGGAATGAAACATTAAAAAATTTCAACACTAGACAGTTTTTATCTTCGTTTCCTTTTAAATATCTTTTTACGATCGCCCAGCACTCACGCCTTTATCAACCAAATTCCAATCATGAATCGTATTATCAATTCGCATTGTCATTGGATTACAATGAGAAACAAAATATTATCACAAGAAGCATTTTTCAGGAGCAACCATTTTTCATATTCGTTTCGTAATCTTTAAACACTGAATTTTCAATTGTATAGTAGTACTCTTGTTTCTCCTTCACGCCATGAGGGATAACTTTGTAAACAATATACATTGTAGAATTACAGGATTTGAATGAAATGATAAATCAATGTACTCGATTCCCTTAAAACATTGAAACTTTCATACATCAACTTTATTCAAAACATATAAAAAGCAACAGAATATATACATTATTGAGAATGAATAATAATGTTTTTTTAAATGGCATTGAAATAATGAATAGAATATATATTATATTTTTATGAGAAAAAAAAAATTGTTGTCACTAATGCATGGCTCTACCAGTAGATAATATTATTTCTAAGACTAACATTCAAAAGTTCAGATCTTGCAAACTTATATGAAACTGAAAATATGGGATTTTACTGCAAATTTATTCAAACAAAAAACTTGCGATATAATTAAAAATCAAGATTCTAATGAAAAGTTGAATGAAACGAATAATAATAAACGATATATAAATTTTGTCAGGTGAAAATTCTTTAAAATGATCTTTAATCAATGTAAAACATGATTTTAAAAAACAAAAGAAAAAATTATAGAATAAAATAAGAATAAAAATTCTTAATATTTTAAAACTATTTTTAAAACAGAAAAGTTATTGTAAATACATTTATAACTCTTAAAATTATTTCAATTCATAACTTAGACAAGAATTTAAAAAAAGTAAAGAGAATAAATAAATAAGTTGCAAAACTCCAACTGAATAAAAATATTGGACTAAAGTGAGTCCATTAAAATAATGAACAGAAGGGCTGAGAAAAATTCAAATAAAAGAGCACAAAGTGAAAAACAATTACAAAAATTAGCAATGGAATTTATAGAATATTAATTAATTTTTTAAAAAAGAAACTAAGTGCTGTACTTTTGGAATTTTTTTAATTAATTTTCTATGAGCTTGATAAAATTATTTCACCATCTAAATTTGTTTTAGAAATATTTTACAGTTAGAAAATTTCATCAACAATCTTAATTCTTTGTTGTTTATAAAGAAGTAAAAGTCAATAAGAGATTAACAAATTTTTATTTTTCAAAAAAAAAAAAATTTGTTAAAGAAATTTAAAAAAAAACACACATATCTGAATTCTTTATAGAGTATGAAATTAATTCATTAAGATTGTTACAGGATGATATAAATTTGATCCAATAAAAATTATTTTGCAACGTAAATTATCTCAGTGAAATATATATTTTGGATCAAGTAAAAATTTACATTTAATTTGCAACAGCTTACATAAACCAAGCATTGAATAAATACTTTTCGAAGTTTATCGCCATACATTCTAATGTAATAAAGGCTTAACGAATGAAATTATACCAAGATGATCTTTGCTTACACATAAATTGAATTTTCATTTATGCAATGTTTTTTATAAAGAGGTAAAAAACAAATTTTTATTTACAAAACATATTCCTTTACATTATTGCAATTAAACAATTAAGTATAACTGTACAAATGTAATTATATTTATCTTATAAAACACCAAAATACTTAAAACAGAAAACTTTCAAAAACAAAAAAACAATTCTTATACTTTTATTATAAACATTTTTTGTAGTTCTGTGTACAGATATTTTTTACTATGAGATATTTATGAGTGATTCAAAACACTCATGTACATCTCATAGTAAAAAATATTATACAAATTTTAATTCCTAGAATAAATCCAACATATGACAATAAACTATAAAATCTAATATAATTTCCTTACAAAAAATTTTTAAGAGCTTAAAAAAGCAATTTTATGCTGAATTGATAAATTCACATGATAGTTCTAAATAATTTCATTCAATAGTTATCAACCTTCAACAACTATGTTGACTGGAATAAAAGGAAGCACAAACAAATATATTATTGTTCCTAATTTTTTTTTTTACAAAAAAAAATGCATTTACAATCATTACTTACAAAAATAATATTAAAATGAATAAATAAAAAAAATATTGAAAAATACATATGAGAAAAAAATAGCAAACTATTAAAGAATTAATATACATAAATTCTATATGTTTAGAAATATTTAACCTCTTAATAATAATTATCAATATGGTAAGACTTGTTTCCTCTTATGTAATTTATCACTATTATTACCACTGTTATTAAACATTAATTAAACAAAACAAAATTTATAACATCCTTGATTAATTTATAATATAATATCCTTATTTTAATTTATAATATCCTTAATGATTCTTTGATATTAACGTTAAACTATCAATAATTTTATATAGTTTAGATCCCATTTATTTTAAAACTCTAAAGAAAATGCAAATATAAAATGTTATAAAAATGCCATAAAATTAAAAACAATTTTAATTCTTCCTCTTTAAGCATAATTTGAATTTCCCTTTTGTGCCAAAACACCCATTTTTTTTTTGCTATTGTATTACATATAATATTTCTCAAATACTCATTTTAATTACTTTTACATAACTTTCATTTTCTAACTAGATATTTAATCTACTAAAATATATAAATATTTATTGTTAAATTTGTTCGTTTTTCCAATAATTTAACAGAAATAAGGTTTACAGGGTAAATTTTGTTTGAATAATGATTTAAAGCCTCTTTAAAAAAATTTCAACATTAGAGAAAATATTAGGAAGTCATATTTTCCTGACACTTTATAACAACAACTTCCATAAATAAATGTGTCTCAATTTTGATTATAAGCCAGCTAAAAAATTTAAGATGTTTTCTCCTATTTATAGAAGGGGGAGGGAATTATTTCTAGGATTTAATAATTATTTTTTTAAAAAAACATAATCCATGCAAATGCTGCAGTTCTTATAAATTATATTAAGCAAACAAAGTTGCTTTAATATTTTAAAACAAAGATAAGTATGTTTTTTATGAATTGACTTGGAAAATATAACAATAGGTTTGTGTGAAGATAATATTAGTGTCTTTAAAAAGTATAGGGAATAAAATAAAATGGTTATTTTGACATTCATTTTCAAATTGATACTTATAAAACCACATTTAATAATACTTCTTTTAAATGTTGCAGAAGAAAATTGATTATTCAGATTGAATTTGATCTTATTTAAATATTTAAAATGTTTTAAAAGATTAAAACAAAGATTTTTAAAAAAGAATTGATTAGTAGATACAATAAAAAGTTGCAAGTTTTAATCAGTTTTTTTCAATTAAAATGATAGGGAAAAAATTAGAAATATAGAATATTTTTTTAAATCACAATTTAAAGATGAATATGAACAGACTGACTAACATTAAGATATAAATTTTATTTTCAATATGAACATTATTTAACACATCATTTAACAAGTGTTTCTGTAGTTAGACATAAGTTCAAGATATATTACAAAGATAGGTATACAGTATACATCCAAGATCTATTATGCGTAATAAACTATTATTCATAATAATATAATTTATATAAAATAATACAATTGATTAATTAACATACACAAAATTTTAAGATAGTAAACTAGCATTAGACATTAATAAATTTCATAAGGTAAGACCCAAACGGCTTTCAAAATTAAGACATGGAGAAAATTATTAAGTTCAATATTTATGTTTTACCAGCAATGGATATTTTAACATTTAAATTTATTTTTAAAAATTGCTTTTTATTTTAAATGATTAAGTAATAATACAAGATTAACTGTTACGTAATTAAGAGTGGTTTATTAATTAAAATCTGCAAGAAAAATTATTTTCGATAACTTAGAAAACCGAATTTGAAATTCAACTGAATTCGAAATTTAATATCTCTCTACATTCGGAATTTTTTTTACAGACTTTTAAGTTTTAATTGCGTTTTCAAATCAACGCAACGAATACTGAATTGTAAACAACAAGATGGTCATCAATTAATAACATTTTCAATTTTTGTTCATATTTTTTTTCATTCAAATCAATTTTAAAAAAATGGAAACTCAGCATCCTTAATTGCTATAGTTGTACAAATAGTGAATTAATATATTTAACAGCAAATGATACTACTGTATACTTTACGTAATCTAGAATAAAAACGTGTTGTTTGGTAATAATATTTTAACTCTTACGTTGGGATTTAATATGCAGCATGACTAACTGACGTTTACTATTGACAAATCTACTAAAATAATTTCAATTGAACTTAGAATATGATGAATAAGTAAACATTTATCATAACAGCAGGTAGTCAAATGCCGCAAGGTAAATGAAGCAGGTACACATTCCAAAAGCAAAACCAAAACAATCTGATCACAAGCTTGTCTCTTATACATTTTCGAAGGCAATCAACGGAATTAAGTACAGCGTTACTAGTAAAGTTAGAATAGTTGACTTAACTGCTCTTGCGGTACCTGTATTAAAAGAAAAGCTTGCGATTCTGACAGCTAGAGTGCGCCTCGAAACTGCAAGACGCCGAGCAAAGCACAGTGAACTCTACTACGGCCATTATCAAGAACAACAGCTAAAGTAAGGCCTCTCGGACTTAACTTGATCGTCATTTTTGCGAAATAAAAACAGACATCTTACCTTGTTTGCTTGCTATGGGGCTGAAGCAGGTTAAAATTAGGATGAACACAATGGATATTTGTATACATTCCTTACAGTCCATCGCCATATTCCGCTCCACACAGTGAAAACTATCAACACACGTCAAACATAAGTTGCTTTCTGCCGATGCCGACGGCACCCTGCGTTCGGTGACACGCCCATCTCGTGACGTCAGATTTTGGTTCGCCATTGGTGGAATGGCCTGTCTATCAAACATCTTCTTTTTATTTCGAAACAGCTTAGGATTGCTGATCGGGAGACTGCTAATTTAGCCAAAAGCAGTTATTTTCGTTTCCTGTTGTACAGTCATATGAAACCATTATTGATACATTTTCCTTTTTGGAGACTTTTTTTGGAAAGATTTGTGGAATTCATTTTTTGGAAATACCCATATGCAATTCTTTTTTATCTGGACATTTCCAGCAAAGATAGGGAACAATATGGTGACACATATATCAATTCAAAAATATAATTGATTATTTAGAAAATAAATGGTATCGATCAGCGAAACAAAACTTTTTTTTTTCTAAATTTATGACAAAAATACCAGTTTGTAGAAAAGTTATTGTAATTGCTATTAACGTTGTATTGCGAAGCAATACTAGGGTTTTAAGCGATGTACCTCATAATTTTGAACCTCGATCAAGTGACGAGAATGACATTGAGCTGACACCCCTCTCCAATTCCTACACCATGCTAATGGAGGACTTAAGAACGTGATTAAATTTAAAGTGCGTTAGCCTTCCAACACGGCAAGTCTTTAGATGCATCAGGACTCGAACTCAAGACTCGTCGAAAAAAACGCCGGTCGCGAGTCCGACTACCACAGCTGCGTTTTATAGAAAAGAGAAAAACGTTATTATTCTGAGAGAGACAGTTTACATATAAAGATAACAAAATGTATCGATTTAACTTTTGAATTTATTTCTTTAAAAATTTACTATTATAATTACATCTGTTTGTTCTTTTTCCTTTCTTCCTTATCAAAAAAAAAAAAAAAAAAAAAAATATTCGGTATAATACAGGTATAATATGCTGATTTACATTAGCTAAAGTTTATTCATAAGGTGATAATCTCAAATAAAATAACGTCATAATGTAGGCCAAAAAATCAATTGACGAAAAAAACTCGCGAGAACTCGTTGCAAAAGAAAAACTCAAAAGCAGAATAGTAAAAATGAAACAAAACCTAAACATTATAAAAGGACATTTTACAACGGTTTAGAATTTAAAAAAATCAGTACTGCAGTGAAATGTATGTGATCAGTGTTCTTGGTATTTTTATTTATCTATTACTTATATTGTGTATTTATGTATTTACAGCTTTCCATATGCTTCCATATCATATGCCATTTTATTCTGCGGATTAGAATTTACTTCAATCTAGCTAAGAATCCAAGGGCTCATTTATTGTTTTTTGCAAAAAAATTCTTTAATTTGCTCCTGTTACAAATTATCGGAAATATTCGAAATTCATGAAAACCTCCCAAAATTTAAATGCTTTTGGGTTTCACCCTTAGCAAAACACACGGTTACTTACGAACACTTTTTACATAAATTGTGCGTGTATTTGAAATAAGTGCCTTATTTATATCAGATGCCCCAAGAATTCCCTTACTAGCGAATTTGTGAATTTATGAAGCAAAAATAATGAGCTATTAAACAGTTATTTTTTATGCCAATGGTGAAAAACACTTGCATCACAACTTAGGAAAAATTTTTAGCATTTTCAACAATGTTCATAATGTTCGATCTTTTCTTGAAGGCAAAACTGAAATCGTTAGCACATATTTAGAAAAACGTTTTAAGATGCTGGGAGTGACTTATAGATTCTTGATTCAAAGAAAATGGTGCTGCATGCCACATGAATAATGAAACCATGTGCATATTTCAAGATTTTTTAGGCGATCTCACGAAATCTTTGATCACCTCATTCTCCTGATCTGAGCAGTCGCTGACTTTTTTCTGTGGGCATATGTAAAGAAAAAAGTTTATGAAAATAATCATCAAACAATAGATGACCCGAAAGTTACTCAAAGGACACAGGAAGTCACTCCCAGTATCTCGAATCACATTTCTCAAAACATGCATCAACTTGTTAGCCACCCAACGGAATATTGTTTTAGGTGGGTCAATTTTGGGGTACCAGATCACTTTTCAATTTTTTATAGCTTGCTTCAATTTTAATTTCATTTAGCTGATATAATATTCAATTTAATAATTATTTATCGTTTACTTTAATTTTAATTACATAAAGTTTAAATATATTCAATTTAATAATTTATCGTTTGCTTTAATTTTAATTACATATAGTTTAAGTATATTCAATTTAATAATTTATCGTTTGCTTTAATTTTAATTACGTATAGTTTAAATATATTCAATTTAATAATTTATCGTTTGCTTAATATTTTAATATCTAAAAGTTTACTTATTGACCATTTCTCGAAATTCCTTCTATTATTTTAATTCTTTTATATTAAATTGAGTAATTTAATAATAATTATAAAGAAAAGCGCACCTTGGTTGGCTAAACCTGTTCTTTGCAAAACTTTGCATAGAACTTTCGATTGGTTTTTAAAATTGTTCAACTTTGTTTTCTAGAAAAGGGTGGACATTTTGAACATTTGTTGTAAAAGTAGACTCAAAATTTTTTTTCCTGTGTTACATTAGAAGTGTTTTTCTCTATTAGCAATAAAATTAACTGTTTTAACGTTCATTGTTTTTGCATTACATTCATGAATCTCATCAATACCAGAACACTTCTTCTCTCTCAGGGGACACTAATATTTCCTAATGAACCCAGTCTAATCGTAGTAGTAGTTCACAGCAATTACTAAGCCAATATTCTTATGTAAAAAGAATCACGATAAGTTCCTATTATACTAATATCATTAGAATACAAAAAAAATTACTATAGAGACAAATTTACTATATCTTCTTGTGTGATTAATTTATGAATTATGTGTAAATCTAATACTTCTAATGAGTGATATATTAAAAACCTACAAATGAAAATTTTACATTTTTACCAACATACGAACATATTTCAAAATAAAGCTCATAAAGAAATAATTTCCTTTGCCTCGAGTAACACTTGACCAGTTTGATAATACATAAAAAATACATATTAGAATTGCCTGGTGCCCTATTTCATAAATCTGCGCATATAAATAAATAACTTTTCGATTAAAGGTTTATTTCGTACTCATTGTTTCTGGGTCACTAGCTCTGATGTTTTTGGCTATATGTTTTATTACTTCACCTGGTTTTAATCTATTCTGATCAAAGAGAAAGCAACAAAAAAGAGAAAGTAAGCTACGATGTTTGTGCATTCGACGTTATAAAGTTCTTTGGTTTGTACAGCAGTTCTACTAGAATTGCTCGAGGGCTTGTAAGAGATAACGGCGTTGAAAGTTAGATGATTTAGTGAACAGGCTGCTTTCCACTGTAAATTGTAACAAAAATCATTATTTATTTTCTCGTCATATCTGTTAATCAGCATTGTTCAGTAATATTCATTGCGAATACTGAAGAGCTAAATGTTTTATTCAAATATTTTATTTTTCTAATTCCTCTATCTCAGTAAGAATTGTTTGTATCCGTAATATTAATGGATGTTTTACGTTTTATTGCTATACTACGAATATTTTTAAAGATTTGAGAAGAGTAATGTGATATCAAAAGTAACAAAAATAAACATGTTAATTAAAATAAAAGCTTTGCCCAAAAAATTAAATTGAAAATGTTGTAACCAATTGCAGAGATATTTTTTTTTTTTTAGAAAAAATTTTAAGGTAATTTATGGTCATATATGAAATAAACCTATGATTTTAAGAAAAAATTTAAAAATTGATTGGAAAAGTCCTGAAATTAAATTATGATGAATTTATAATATTTGTAAGACCGTTCTCCAATACCATATAGTGATTCTTATTAAAAACCAAAGTTACCTGTTTCACCATAATTCTTACTGTCTTTTAATAAGAAAAAGGAATGTTTTAAATTTGCTCTTAACTTCTTTTTCTTATTCACACGTCTTCATTTCAAATTACGTGTTATGAGAGGGGGAAATGATTAATTCGTATTTCGTTTCAAGGCTACTAATCCTTAAATCCCTTTTCAATTATCAGATAAGAACAATTTTTCTTACAAAGCATTTTATTTTACTAGGAAAAATTACCAAGCCTAGGAAAGTAATTGTTAAATAAATAGCAAGGGAAATCTATAGTAATGTTCTTATTCTCAAAACATTCTACTCAAACGTATTTTTATGCATTTTTCGGAGGAAAAAAAACATTTGGTCTTAAAAGTTGTGTTTCTTTTAAAATTTTCATCTGTTAAAAAAAAAGCACTTTTCATATAATTTTAGCTCTTAAACTGAAGAATTTGTTCAAAAAATAATTAGAACAATTTAAATATTGTTCGAAATTATGAACATACTTTACAGCTTGAAAAAATATAACTCACACACACACATATCTCTCTGTGTGTACATATATAGATAGAAAATTCCTAGAAATTGAAACATAATGAAAATAATTAAAAACCGAAACAAAAAAATTTTTTGTAACAGAATGAAAAAAAATTATTATTTTAAGCATTCTTTCCTTGACTTTCTTAGATTTATAATTCGGTTTTTTACACTAAAATAGTAAATGGAATGTAATTTAAAAGGAAGCAATTAAAAATTTTCGAGTTTCGTAAAATCCTGAATGAGAAATTTCACATTTATATCTCGAAAGGACAACGCGAATTCTACAAACCACATTGAGCAGATTTCTTCTCAGTAGGCATAAACATTTATGTAATCATTACAATATTTTTTGCACGTTGAATCTTTTCAAACAATGTGTAATCCTGATATCTCTGTGCTAAATTTGTCCACCAACTCTAACATATTGCTATCGAGATCAACGTACCTGATCGAGAACTTTATCGTACAATTCTATAAGCTTACCAAAAATGGCGTTTTGAATGATTATGATCAGAGCCCTGAATTTAAAGATATAATCTGTAATAATATTAATGAAGTACTTTAAACACACTGCTAGCATGTGTAATAGATCATAGCTCTTATGATTTTTATACATTTGCAAATCAAGAACTCGTTGGAAACTACGACGTCTCTATCTAAAGGTGCGTATACACTAGCAAGCCAACCCTCGCTTGAAGCTCGTGAGCCCCTCGTTGAAGCTATGCCGTTTCTATCTAAAGGCGAGTGTTCATTTACAAGCTGAGGACTCGTGAAACCAAACACTTGCTTGGTGCTCGCGAGCCGCGCGTGATTGGTTCGGCTCGGAGACATGAGGGGTGATCCCTTTCTGATTGGTTTTTCCAGGAACACAAAGGGGGTTCGACTCTCAGACTGTAATAGCGTCTTTGATTTTCTCTCTGCTCGCTAGCATCCAGGCGCCAATGTCTATTTTATCTTGTGACCTTGGCGGTTCGTGGTTGAGAAAATAATTTCACTTTCTTCCTTTACCATAGGTAGCTGGAAGTTTGTTGAGAAAATATTTTCAACAAGCTATTCGGCTGCAAGTGTATACACACCTTTAGATGAAGGCTGTTATCGCCCAATTGTTAAATATTGTGATTAAAATTCGGAATACTTTTTCAGACTGTAAGATATTCCAATTTTATTATAAGCTGTCGTCTCTTATATATAACTTTTATAATACAGTGTTCTAGAGATTTAGGATCAATCTGTAACTACGCTACTGTGTTTTTTATTTTAAGAAAATAAGTCTTAAAATCACTGGTATTGAAGATAAAACACAAAGTAAGGAATATATTTTGTACAGAAAAAAAATGAGTCGACTAAGACAAAAATGATAAGTACTTTAAAATGTGTTATTATCTGTGTGCTACAGAAGTATACAACAAAATATGATATTAATATCGAAGTATTTTTCTATCAGAAGGAGTATTTTTATGCTCGGATTATTCGGTTAATATAGTATAAAAAAATACATACTTATTTTTTTTTTTTTTTTGTCGTCTCTACTGCCATATTTTTAATTCGTTCTTTTAAAAAAAATTTTAGGAATATTTCAACCATTTTTGATATTATAAGAATTGATTTTGGTTATTTCAAAGCAATTTCTGGGATTTCAAAATATATTTTTCGAATCATAAGCATCACGGCTAATTTTAATGTAGTTTTCTGCTTGACAATCATCGACATTTTAGAATCATTATTAGAATATTTTGCTATGCAAAGGAAAAACATAATTTGACACAACATTCTAATTATACTGATTAAATTTGTATTACATCTAGCACTCAAGTCTCTTTTTTTTTCTTCCCAGATCTCTTTTTAGATCATTTTTCACATTTTTTTTAGATAGTTTTGCTCAAATCCTACCAACAACCTTAAATTTATTGTAAACAATCAAATTTCTTGGTAGGTTTTTGATAAAAAAATGTTTAACAGCATTGTAAACATATAAAATGTCCTAAAAATAACACTACGGATTGTAAAATTTTATAAATTATTCACAACAGTTTTACATTAGATTACCATTTTTGCTTGTCATTTCTATATATTGAAATATTTTTGTAAAATGCAGATTGTCGACAAAAATAAATTTGATTTATATAAATCGATCTCTACGACCAGAACTTTAGTCCTTCCCATATCACATAGCATCCAACTTTTCTTTTATCTCATTTTTGATAAAGATAAGCCTTCTAGTAAATGATTGGAAGATTTACCAAAAACCTTTTACTAAAAATTCTTTCAGTAGAAAGCTATCTGATACTCTTATCACTTAACTTTCTAGGAACTAACATCAGATAGCAGGATTACTGATTCCACAGTGGTAGAAATAATAGTGAATTCGTTTGTCGAGAAAGCGGAACAAGGCTTTTAAAGTCGTGGTCGATCTATATTTGATTTATATAAATAACGAAAATGTTAATGAAGGAAAAAGTTTACGAAAATTTTAAAAATTACTAAAAAAGCAAAGAAGCTCTTAAGAATATCGGGGGGGGGGGGAAGGATTTTTAATTTGCTTTTTTTATATCTAGAAATTCATGATGAAGCTTTACACCTACATTTACAATTATTGCTATGTATCGATTGGATAATAATGAGTCATAAAACTCTAGAGTCTGCTTTAAGTTTCCCAAAAGATATGTTGCATTAAAATTGAGTTTCAAAACTTATTTCTTATTGAGAAGGAAGAAAAAACACGATTTATTCAGTTCTAGAAATTCTCAAAATCTTGATTCATTATTTCAGGCAAGCGAGTTTCCGCGAAAACAACACTCTTATAATTTTTTTTTCCTGCCTTTAATTTTTCAAAATTAATGGTCTGGCATTCATTCGATTCAAAGCATCTTAAAACTTTTCACCTCATTCATTAATGGAAAATAAATAGTAGAATGAAACACACACATCAGGAAAAAAAAAATCCGGAATAACTGTTTTTGGTTTTCGTTTTTTGAGATAAACTTTAAGGTAAGTTTTAACCGATGCAGAAAATTTTAATGATTTGTTTCGTTTTTTTTGTGCATTCAAAAAACAATTACGGTTGAATCAAGTGATGCACGTTTGAATCTCTTTGGGTTAAAAAAATTGTTAGTGCTAACCTGTGTTAAATAAAATTGTAGTGTGTTCAAGGTCAAATTTTATGAACAATTATTTCTCTGATACTTGCAACATCAAATGATTTCGGATGGCATCGATCCCCATTATGAGATGAATCTTCAGAGAATTCACATATATGAGTTTCACAAACTTATATGTGGCACCGAAATCAACGCCAATCGTTTAATGTCATTGGCAACAGAGATATAAAATGTAACGAATTTATGTGAACTGCACTAAAACCTTCTTATTTACTGTAACACTGAAGAACCTCAGATATATGATTATTTAATATTAAAGGAATAAAGTAAAAAAAAATTTGGTTTTATAATAATTTTTATTTAAAAACTGAAGTAGGAAAACCATGAAATTTTAAATAAAGATTCGCCAATATTTGTAACATTTGTTTCAAATATTTTTTAATTTTTTTTAAAAAAATTTAATTTTTTTTTTTTTTTTTTTTTTTTTTCATTATTATCACTATCAGACCCGTGAATTAGACTGATTCCCTTGTATTGTTTTGATTTAATCAGATATATTAAAACTTGAATTGTATGTATGAATATGAAAGGAAAATTTCCTTCCCTTTAGTGAATGTCTGTCACAAACTTACTAATTATAATTCACATATATACAATATTAAACGTAGTCGGTACAACGCTCGCGTAGAAGCAGACTCAGCTGACTATTATATTACAAATAATTACCGAATTAAAGATTGAGGAACCTAATTTCCAAAACTCTTTTTTCTTAAATGGAATACTATTCGGGACCTTAAAACAAACTATAATATCAAAAAATATAATGAAAATGTGCCATTTGTGTACCTTTTTAATCGGCAAAACCTTTTCATATTTAATATATGCTTAGTGCTAGTAACAGAGTTTTTTTTAATATAGAAATGAATTATTTCTCTTTACTTTTAATCGTTTTATTCTTAATGTAGAAATAGCAGAGAAAAGTGTGGGAAATTCATAATGTATTATAACCATTTCGATTTCAGAAAAGTTTTATGTTAAACGAAGTTGTAGTCGCAATAGCCATGGTCATGGACTCGCAACCGGTGTTGTTTTCGTCGAGTCTTGGGTTCGAGCTTTGATGCCACTGAAGAACCTCCATGTAGTGGGGCTGATATACGTTAAATCTGATAGTGATCTCAAGTTTGGGGTGGAGGAAAATTTGAAGAGGAATATGCCAGGTCAAGAGTCGTTCTTGTCACTTAACCAAGGCTCAAAAGAACAAAGTACGTCGCCAATAGTCCTCTTGTTGCTTTTAAGTGTGACGATAATAAAAAATTTTAAAATTTTTTTTTAACGAAGTGCTGTGGTTTCAAGTTCTGATTCCATGAAACACCCATTTTATAGCGGGGCTGATGCACGTTCAATCTCTCGAGGCTCAAAGTCCTCACGCTAGCGTGATGCAGAAGCTTGAAGAGTAGGGTACCAGTTCAAGTGTTGTCCTCATCAATGGAGAGTGATTCAAAATACGGAGGGCGCCAAATTCTAAAGCCGAAGTTAATAAACAAACAAACAATCAATTAAAAAATGAGGTCATCCAATTTTTTTTTACTTGAAATAATAGTTACAGAATATCATATGATTGCATTTACGCTTATGGTCTTACGTAAAATAAGATTTAGATATAATTTTTAAACTTTATTTATTTATAACCACTTTGCAAAAAAAAAAAAAAAAAAGAAAATGTTGATTTGGATTTACGAAAAGTACATTACATGAATTTTTTAATTAAATGAAATATTTACAAAAACTGGATATCCTTGTGGTTCTTTAACACTTAATGTAGTTTTTTTAAGAGATGCTTATCTAAAATATGTTTAATCAAAACTTGTATTCTTATCATAAGAATTAGAATAACAATTAAAAAGAATGTTTTAGTAGTTCCACCGGTTGTTTCTCTCAGTTTATACTAACTCGGTTATTAAGTTTTCTTCGATATATACTTGTATTTATTTTTATTTCATAAAACCGTTTTGTTTGAGGAACGCTAGAAACTGATCGATGTAAACCGTTATGGTGAAGATTTGTTTTCGTTATCACATTTGACATATCGTCATCAACTGCTTTTTTTTTTTTAATTCTTCTGACATGAATTCTTTAAAAAAAATTTGATTTACTTCAACTCATTTCTTATTGCGAATTTAAATTGTATTTATCCGATCCTTATAAATATGAAAACTTCGAATTCTGAGCGCAATAACTTAAATGATTTTAACAATCCGGTAGCAGAGAATCTGTCACAATGAGAACTTTCCAACAAAAGTAATCACTAAATGGTAATTCGTATCCGAGGAGGATCCTTCTCAAAAATACATTTATTTCATTGAAAAGATATTTTTATTCTTTTGTAAATATAATACGAAACAGATTGTAATCTGCATGAAAAAATCTTAAATTTTCGTAACTTTTTTTTTTTTTGACAATTAATAACACATCGATCAATAACTCCCGAGACTAACCCAGAGATGGCGCTCATAGTAAACCAGTAACCAGGTCTTTCTAGAGTACTAACCTTTGCTTGAAATGTGTCAAAATTTTAAGTCGATCGGACCAGGAAAAAGGTTTTTTGAAGTGAAGTGAAAAAGGTTTTTTCCAAGTGGGTGCCGCGATTGCTTTCGATGGAACAAAAACAGCAACGAGTCGATGATTCAGAAAGCTGTTTATCGCTATTTACTCGCAACAAAAAAGATTTCTTGCGGGAAAAAAAAAAAAAAAAAAAAAAGAAAATTTAATAGTTTTTAAAAAAAAAAAAAAAAAAGATTTGAAAAAGCGTTGGAACGATTGTATCTCCCTAAAAGGTGATTAACAAAAGATGTTATGTTGATGAATAAAAAAAAATTTTTGCAAAAAAAATGTTATTTTCAATGTTAGACTCGGGAGTTATTGATCGATGTGTTAATATCTACTTGCAGCATACCATATAACGCGAGGATTTAAAAAATAAATTAAGTTAATAATAATGGTTCTACATGTTAGAAAAATAATTAATTAATTAATTGATAATACGAAAAAATAATAATTAAAAAGAGAGAAAAAAAAGTAAAGGTAAATAGAAAAGAACAAAAAAGAAGAAAGAAAAGAATTTCAAAAATACACGTAAAACAGTAAAATATAAGTCATACAAAATCCAAATTATACAGAAGAGAATGATAAATGAATTACCAAAAATCAATTCGCTCTCTATCAATGTATGAAATGCTGTAGGAAAATTAATATTGATTGATTTTAATTTCAGGATTACTTCTTTCCTTCCTTGATACAGTTTACTGAAGGAGAGAAGCAGATGTTGGATATCTTGTAATCCACCTGCGCTACAAGAGAATAAATTGGATAATGACAATCCGAATCTTTTTCGAACAAAATTTGAAATTTCCATGTCTATTTAGAGATTGCATTTTTTCAAAATTGTACAAGTATTTGTTCTTTTTTTGTAATATTTTTAAATATATTTTATATTATTTTTAGTAATTGGATATTTATTTATATGCAAAGATTATACCACGTAATGCTATACTTCTTTTAAAGATATGTTTTGTGTAATTTCTTTCAAATTTATATAAAAGTTCCTTTCAGATTTTTATAAGATTACCTCTCAAATCAAACCTAGCTACAGGTCACTGGAATAGAGAATACTAACTTGTGCAGACAAATAGTGTTTCTAAATTTTAAAAAATCTATGAAAGTAAATTAAGAAAAAAGAATTATAATTAATTTTTGAAATCGCGCTTCTCATAATTAACTCGATTCATTATTCTAAACTTCCATTTAAGAAATATAAGCCTTTGTAAATTTTAAAACTACATTATCTTATAACAAGACAGAAAAATATAGTTGCAAAATTCTTCACTCTCCATCTATTCCTCGTCTAACGAAATATTTTGTTACATGTTTTGTGACATTTTCTATCAAAAGTAAAAATTTATAGCGTATTTGAGACACTGTTTTCCAAGCTTAGAGTATCAGTACTTCACTGAGGTTTCTTAAATGCCTTGAACATTTTTATATAATGTCTTTTTAAGTGTAAAAATAAGAAAAGAAAATTACATTTCTGATTGGTTAATAAAAGCAATAAATATATTATTTTCGTTAAGAAATTAATTACCGAAAAATGGCAGTCTTTATATGAAAGAATGATTAAATACGTCAATATTGCGTTGTAGTGTAGATTATATTACCTAAATATTACCTGGATATATATATTTAAAGAGTAAATAGCTATATTATTTATACATACAACTTAAATTTTTTTTAAATATCTTTTAACTCTTTCTATTACTTTTATGAAATTTTTCGGTTTGAAACGCAGCTATCAATTTTCACGGAAATGTCAAAAAAGAATATTTGTACATTCCAAAGAAATTTAATGGAGGATCCTCAAAGAAGAATTAACTACTCAAATCCAGAAGAGTCTTAAGTAATCTTAGAAACTTGATAATTATATCTTATATGGTATCAATTTTGCTTTTTGTGAAAGACTTTGCACAATTTTCCTTTTTAAATTCTTCCTAGACTCTTATCGGAAAAAGAGAAATTCCAGAATATTCAAAATACTTAAAAGGAACGAGCACTTTTTGTTATATAAATCTTACTATCATTTAATAAGACGTTTAGTATTTCTAATAGTTATCTCTATTTCTGATATTTAGGAATAAAATTAAACCGAGGTATTTTTTTTTAAGATAGAAAAATATTTCAATGTGAATATTACATTTTGATTTCATATTCATACAAAAAGCCATATATTTCATTGTACTAGTAATTTATTTTTTAATCAATCAATTTTTTTAAGAGTTTATCTCCTTTACTGTAAGATATTACAGATTTTTGAATATACATGTTTAAAAGTAATGAATCGGTTTCTTATGGAAAATTCCTCAATTTCAAACACCATATAATATAGTGCCATAGATGGATATATGTGTTATAATCACAGAAGCTTATATTAAAATTCGGGCATTTTAAATGTATAAAAAGATATTCCGAATTTGTGAATTGCTCTTTAACATAGGACGAAAACAGCCCGACAAATATTTTTTAATCAGGAATAAGGAAAGTTTTGTCGGCTGGCGCCATGCCCTATAAAATTACTTGTAGTTCAATATCATATTCAAGAAGTCTTATATAATTATATACATACTAAAATATCCAATTGTTTAATTTTTATTTTTGCAAAAAATGTTACTTCTATGCATTGTAATTTAAAAATTTGTCAAGTTTTAATTATTTTCAGAAGAAAGTTATGCTTTTTAACCTAGGAAGTTAGTAGGTATTTTAATATTTGAGAGAAATATGGAGAAATATCTTTGAGAGATTCAGAACGTTTCTTAAATTACAAATGTGAGCATTGCCTTAACAGGTTATGAATGGATACTTATGAAAATGTAGTCACAATCTAGAATTGTTATTTTGTCTATAAAAACTAATAAAAATCATTTTTTTTTTTACAAGATTTGAATTAAATTAGAATAAGAAAAATTAAAAAACCTCAGGTACCTTCTTCTTGATTTTACAAATACCACTACGATTTTGAACGTGGTTAAAAGAAAATTAATTGTATTACAGGATCAGTATTAAATTTTGGTGCCTTTTTTATTGAAGAAATGTTCATTTTTGTCATTTATGGTGTTGCCACTTCTTAGGACTGAATGTTAGTAAAATAATATCGACTTTTTTGGAATCAGTTGTAAATCTTTAGGTGTTAATGCTATTTCAGCCTAATATTAAACACCAGTACCTAACCACCGATTACGTTTTAAATGCAAAAATACTCCAATATTGCTATAAGTTCGTATGTTTATGACACACACACACACACATACACACACACACACACATATATATATATACATCCATTATTATAATATTTATAATAGTTTTCCTAAAATTTAAAAACATTTAACAAATACTTAATTATTCATTTTGCAGATGTAAAATGTAAAAGGCACTTTTTAATTTTTAATTAATATATATATATATATAAGTTAAGAATTTTAAAATAATAGGCAAATGAATTCTGAAATATAATTTAAAATTTACTTTTAACGAAACACAAAATGCCAAAACCTTTAATTTCTATTCATTTTCATGAAATTCAGAGCAAATGTGTTTTGATATTTATACCATAAGCGTTTTTTTAAAGCTTTTAAACTTTTTGAGGCATTCAAATTTTTTACTGTACTTTATGCATATTTAAAAATTCTTCTTTCTGATTTAAAATAAAATTTTGTAAAATTCTTACTCATATTGAAACAAAAAAAAAAAGAAAAAAAAAAAGATTAAACGCACTGGGTTAGAAATACATTATTAATAAAAGATGGGGTGGGGATTTTTTTTTTCTGAAAAAATTATTTAAAAAACTTTTTTGGTTGTGAAATTTTAAAATAAATAATCAAAAATCATTATTAAAAATATGTGTGATACTTTTTTTTTATTCTGCAAACTGTAACTATTAAAATATTATTTAATGAAACTTGAATCACAAACAAATATTTCGAATCTCTCTCTCTCTCTCTATATATATATATATATATATATATAACCAAAAAATAATTTAGAGAAGGTGAATATAATTACAAAACGAAAAGCCATTAAAAATACCGTTATATCCTTAAACACATAAAAGGTACCAGATGACTGAAAAATTGTGTTATTTGAATATATTTTGTATATAATAATAGTATATTTGATATAGTTTAATTGCTATTTACAATATTTTTTTAATCCAAAAATAGTTTTCATATATTTCTCCTTTTTTTAGTTGCCTGTGTCCCCTTAAGCTTTGTACGTTAAAGTAGACAACAATAAAATTACATTTGTGTACCAGGATGGATGAACGTTTTCTTGGTTTCAAGTGTATTAAGATTAAATTAAAGTACAATAATTATTTATTGAGCAAAAACACGTGTGATTTAGGGTATGAATTGAAAAATGAAAAGTTTAATGTATGAATAAAGTGATTGAAGTAAGGAAATTTTATTACTCTTTATAAATATATATATTTTTCTTTATTCCTTTCTGTGAGTGTTTTTTCCCCTTCTTTTTCTTTATGAGTAATTTTTTTTCTTCGTTGCTCTTAGTGAGAAATATTTTTTAAATTTTTTTTTGTAGAGAGATAATGCTCTCTCTCTCTATATATATGTGTGTGTGTTGTGTATTGAAATTCTGTGTGAGAGGGAAATTATTATCCATTTAATCGAGGAAGGGGGGAGGCAATCTAGATTGTATGGTTGTTAACTCAGTGAAGACCTGATATGAATTATAATAAAGGGGTTAAAAATTAATTGGAAGAGATGTATAAGTAATATATTAGACTCAACACCTATATATCAGTAAAGTCAGATTATTATACAAATACTGAAGTTCTTTTTGGTCTAAAAAAGAACTTCAATATTTGTATAATAATCTAATTTGGTTTGGTTTAGTTTAGGCTAGTTTTCTAACAACATACACGGACAGCCTTCATACAAAACATTAAAATGTTTTTTTTTCAAGCAATCATTCGGCTCAAAAAATTGTTTATTGAATTTAAATTTCGAGACTTTTTCAATATACCAGGATTCTATACTTGTCCTAAGCCTAATACAAGATTGTTCATGCCCTAAGGTTATCATTCACTGAGCTTTAACATACCAGAAGAACGAGGTTGGGCAAGACAGAACCTGTCCTTTAAACTGGCGCCAAAATCTTTGAACAAAGACATTGTTCCTTATCAACAGAGGAAGGGGAAAGTGCCATCCTTTTAAACACTTCCTAAGACCACATGATTATCTGCAGTTGACCCCCAAATGAACCGCCAACTTAATCCACATAGAGTTCTGCACAAAAGAAATGCATTTGGTTCATCTCATGCTGTTAGTTTGCTACAGATAACAAATTCTACTTCTTAGAAATGCAAGGAAGTGCATTAGAAGACGTATTGTCTGCTTTCCACTAACTCTTATCTACTTAATGTAATCGAATTATTACAAAAATTTCTGTAATCATTGTGTTAGAAATAAGTGTATCTATTTTGTTAAAATGCTTTTCCAGAGAACGGAAACAAAATTTTGAAGGTGAATGGAGTAATGTAACCTAAGAAATATGAACATCATTTTGAATTTACTTGCAGAATTTTAGTTTATATATTTTTTCAATGTCTTTTACAAATGCTTTAATTTTCTAGGATCCTTGTTTGAAAATGATATTCAAAATATTCACCTTCCACACAAATTAAATAATTATTTAAAGATTAATGTTTTACCCCTAAAAAAAGGAATACTGATATTTGTCGATATGTCTAGAACCCTGTGTCTTGAAATTTTTCTATAAATGCGTAATTTCTTATTTTGTGTTTTCGAATAGCTGAAAAGTTTTCTATAAAAAGACTAAATAACGGTTTTCAAATAGAAATTCAAAATCAGAATTTCATTCATTTTTTTTTTTCGAATGGAAATTGAGATTTAAATAAGTGTGCATACCACTGTTTCAATTACTCTTTAGAATAAATTTTGACATGCATTTTTGCTACATTTAATAGTATAGTATATTTCTTTTGAAAGCTTACAAATTGGACCGAATATAATTCAAATGGCTCTCACCTCCATAAAGCAATTTTGAATTTATGTGTTAGAACTTGAGATAAAATGCATACAGAATTTTTTACACCGAGACAGCATAATCATTTTTGAGTACTTATCTTTTATTTTAATTTTCGTGAATAAATTTATATTTAAAATTAAAATTAAATTTCATGCCAAATTAATTTTAAAAATATTCTTTAATATCAAGTGTTACTTTTAGAATGTTTTAAAACGTTACGTATATTCTATAAAAGTGTGTATGTGAGTGTTATTTCATATTTTTTTGTTCAAATATACTAGTATAGCAGTAATATATATTTGTATTATACAAATATACATTATTTTTGGTAAGTAATATTAAAAATGAATTTAACGAATAATATTTGGAATGTAGAATTTAATGTTAGGCTTAAAAAAGATCTGTTATAGATTTTTTTAGATAATTTTTTTTTTTGAATTCTTAACTTACATAAGTCTCACAAAGGTTAACTTACATGTTTCACATAAGTTAACTTACATAAGTTTGAGAAAGAGCATTATCAAAAATAAATTCATTGATTTGATGACTTCCGGAAGTTTAGAAGAAAAAAAAACTGTTTAATGTTAAGGGAAAAAAAAGAATTATGAATAATTTATCAAAATTATAAGAATTAAAATATAATTAAAAACGAAATAATACAAATATGATGATATCAATTTAAAAGAAAGATATAGATTGTGTAGTTAAGGGAGATTTCAAAAACTCATTATGAAGTATGAATAAGTGTCAAATTTGAAATAAAAACCCACATAAAAACAGCATTGAATAAACAATAAAAAAATACTAAATAAGAAACACATAATTGTAACTAAAATGAAATAAAATGTACAGAGTATTTATTGTTCAAACAACATTTTTTTAAAATTGTATTTTAGTTGATTTTGAGTATCTTTGAGGCTTCTCTTATAATTTAATATCATTCCATTTGCTGTTCTGAATTTTTTTTTAATTATAAAGCTCTCTCAATTTCGAGAGGACTATTTATAGAGTACAATAAACTGAACTAACACTAAGAGATTGTATAACGGTTCTCTAAAAATGATAAGAATTGTGCTTAGTTTTCTTCAATAACGAAAACATAAAATATTTAAGACATGTAAGAAAATATATATCCACACATTCCAATGAATACCGTAAAAAGAAAAAAAAAATTAATTAAATACGCATGTAAGAACTTTAGGGCAAAAATAATTAGAATTAATATAAAAAAGTAAATAATTTTTTTTATTCAGATTGTTTTAGTTTGCTTGTGTTTAATAAACAGTTTCTAAGTTCAGTAAGAAAATATGCAATTAAATGCTTATTATTATGATAATTTTATTTTTAACAGGATATTGAAAAGTCTGGTAGTTCGTTCGCTTAAAAAGTTTACTGGCAAGAGACTGGGCGTTTACTTCGCTACATTTTTATTTTTCCATCATTAAATAAATAGTCCATTTCAGTTGCAGAAAAAGTGGGGAAAAATACAAAGACACAATTAAAAATTTCAACTTTTCCTAGAAAAAAACCGATTAAATCGGTTAAGAATTTTTAAGAACAATACACTTCCGCATACTTCTGTCACACCTTAAGGTAATTTCATGGAGTTGACTTTCGGTGAGGCTATCAAGTTAATATATACTAAGCTTACAGAAAATAATATTAATCCCACGAAGAAGGAAACGTTATAAAAAAAAAATCTGTGAATGAAGTAAGTAAATAAAAAAGATTTTATATTACAGTCAAAACTTTAATTCTATATTAAATGCAAGCTTATGCTTAATGCATTCCGATTCATAATTCCATGGAAATTATTAAAAAGTGGCTTATTTAATTTATTTACGAATTTTTTTTTATCAAATTTAAAACATTTTAATGCAGTAAATGAAGGGTATTTTTAATCCATTAATTTAACTAATCTACAGATTCTTCAAATGATTTTAAAGAATCCTAAGTCATATTTTAGAATCTAGTTTTTTGACTCCAGCTCAGCCAATACCTTAGAGATTGTTTTCAGCATGGATTCTGGTTTAATTGTATCTTACCTTTAAATATTTCAACTACATAATTAAACCGGCAGCACCCTTAAAAATAATTTTTTTTTTAATTTTTCCACCATGATATACCAGACGATAGATTTATAAAATCAATTTTTTTTTCGATGATTAACTGAAGAAAAGCTCTTTTATGCTAATAGCACATATGTAAATATTTATATAATTCTATTACTATAGTGTTTTTCTATACTTTATTACGGGTTCTCAAGCGTATTTCCCTTCAAATTAGCTTTCCAGGCTTATCTATGTC
>BMAW01006826.1:790931-815676 GCA_019974015.1 Nephila pilipes
GTTATTTGATTTGACGTTTGAATAAACAGTGACTCATGTAAATTAGCATTGCTATATATTGAACTGTAGGTGGTAGGAAAAGAGAACAGGGCCGACTAGACAAGTAAGATTGATAGTTAAATAGTGAGTAGAATGAGCAACTTGTGCATACATATCGGTGCCAGAAGACAAAACGGTCGTCGCATAGCTGAGATTGGAATTGGATCCAGCATATATATTCCTGTCTCGGACACACTTTTGTTGTTATTCAGATAAACAGAATTTTCTGACTATGTTTGGTTGAAGATGCGATAAATTTTCCTGCCAACACTCGTAATTCAAATATTGATTTGTGATTATTCTGTTAAGCAAGGATATGGTTAAAGTCGAGAATAGGAGGTCCCCTGAGCGATTAGGGACTTTTCTACCTCAATAGAGTGAAACATTTCTTTTTCTTAAAAATAAGTAAATGCATAAAATTACAAATTCTTCATATTTTCGCCACAGCTTTCTTACTCCATTAGTTAAAAGTTATAATTTTAATTCTGTAAATGCAAATACCAGTCTTAAAATGTAACAAAAATATTGATTTTATTTTTTGTTGTTTAATTTTTAATTTTGTTGATTTTTAGTAATGCCCGACATAAACCCAATATATTATTAACCCAGTCAGATCCTTCCCACCCCGAGCCATTTTTTATAAGAGCCTTATCGAAGACACGCAGATCTGATAGTGCTTAAGTTGCTTGACCGAGAAACGACGATCATCGTCGTCACAATAATGCATAAAATGAGAATTCAAAATGGAAAAAAAGAAAAAAGATTAGACAGTGGTCTGCAATCAAAATGTCTACGCGTGCCACATTTATATTAAATTTAATTTCAAGCCGGTCACGTGCCACACTTAAATGTTGATCTTTCCTAAAGAAAAGGTTGCAGAAAGGATAATGCCCAAGGGCATGAAAGAACATTTCAAGCTATCCTTAGATATAATAAATAAGAAGAAGAATATGCGACATTATATGATGTAATGAAATTAACTTGCATTAGGATATTTTTCAGTTGTAAACATATAGTTTTTGTGACAATAACACTTATAATTTTGACTTTATAATTAGTTAATACCCGGTTTGGCCTCACATCTGGTGCGAAAAGATGTCTTGAATTTTCCGTGGATTTTATTATACTCCCTGTTTTTAATAGTTTGCGGTAGACAAGATATCACATTACTTTATTAAATTCCTACTATTAGTTCACACTCTCCCTATATATATCTTGTTCAAATTTTCAATCGTTAATAAAATACTTTTTATTCAACCACTCAAGTTCAAATACGTTTTTTTTAAACTTGTAGTGGATAACACTTGATATTAATACAGTTTTTTTTAAATTAATTCATTAAATGAAATTGAATTGGTGAAAATGCAGTTTAGCCCAACCACTGGGTGCGATTTCAAAAATTGCCAAACTTGGCGATTTTTTTTTTTTTTTAGCTGAACGTTAAGTCCGCGAAACTGACCAGGGTAGCCACATTTAGTAAAATACCGCTAAATAATTGATGTCGCCAAAGGTGGTGAGGCTAAACTGCATTCCAACCACTTAATTTACCGGATGAATTTATTTTGCCATTTAATATTGTGATTCTGTCATATGTATATGCATGTTTACATTAATTGTAATTATTTAATAAAAAGTTACTAAAACAAAAAATTTCTTTGTTGATCTAAGTAGGAATTTGCATTAATTTTTTTTTACATTACTTGCTTTATAATATTTTTGGGTAAATGATTGAGTATACTTGTTCTTTGTTATTGTTTATCGATATTTTTGGATTTTATACATTTTTGTGATTTTATGACAGCAGTGAACACTCTCACACATTTAGTGCTTCAAAGTTTTGAGTTCGACATCTTGTTTGAAAAAGAAGAATTAGTTCAATAACAGTGGGGAGAAATGAAGCGCATATATAGTTGTGTTCTCCATTTCCAATATTTAGTTTGGTGCTTGAAACAATTTCTAATGTTATAAGTGATTTGTCGTTATTAAATTTATTGGACTATTTTGATTATTTCTGGTTTTATTCATAATGAAATAAACAAAGTAAATAATTACAGCAGTAAATTATGAAATAAACAAAGTAAGCAATTACAGCAATAAATTTTAAAATAAATAATGTATAAAAAAAGTAACTTTCCCTTTAATCATAGAAAATCCATAGGGACCTCATAAAATCTGCCTTCGCATTTCGCTATGTGCATTTTTTTCAGATAGAACAATGCTCTAATATTAATACTATATTCTTTAACCATCCTAAAGAGATACCAGTATTTTTAATGTACTATTCATTTCTATTTAAATCTCTCTCTCTCATTTCGTTTTTTGACTGCATGAAATATAATCTATACTTTGATTTCTATATTTCAGATCAACCGATGTTTAAGTTTACATGTTAAAGTAAAAAAATGAAATATTTATAATGTATTGAAAAATTGAAAGGACGCAGTATAGTATATATATATATATATTATAAATCACAAATAATTGTCTCTCAGATGATGAAAAATAATACACAAGTACCCCAAATGGTGTCGTAAGACTTTTGTTGCAAGTAAGGAAAGCACACTCCTTCTCTTACTCTTAATTAAATCCCTCGGACTTCATATTACAAGGATATGACTTATAAGAAGCATACATCATAAATTTATTTGAAGATTAAAATAATTTTTTTTTCTCGTTTCGGAAACCTATTTTCCCTTCAACTGTTCTTATGGGAGTTTCTATGACGTTGTTTGATTGGAGATCCTCGACTTGTAACTAATGTAAATCAACGTTATTAAATAAACTGAAATGTAGTGAATGATATGTAGTTAGTAGAAAGAAGAGAGATTGATTGGACAAAAAGTTGGAGGAACCGGTAATAAGGGTAAGAGAATGAAGTGTCAGTGTTGACTCGGGGATTACTGCAATGTTAGGATAAGAGAACAGATATCGAGTAGGGGATTGGTTTAGTACTGACAGGGATCAGAATAGTCTGGAGGCAAGATAAAGTTACATTTCAGAATATCAATTTTTTAAGCTCAGGCATGTGTAGGGACCTGTTTTACATACATATAAGGATACATAAATTGAATTTAAAAGATTTAAAGATTCGAATATAAAAACTAATAGATTTCCACCACTGTCTTACTATTGAATTATTGACTGATTCTTGTCCGTGCGAATTAAATTAATTAGTGATGAAATATTCAGTTAATAGAAATACAACCGGGGCATCTCAATGGCGGCCAACATCGGACGTTACAAACTATCTACAAAGGTCATTTAAACTTTATAATAAAAATACATTTCTCAAACCTTATTCAGTGAAGTAATTGTTGAAATGTAATTCGTATATTCTCATATTCGTTACTTATGTAGTAAAATAACATGTCTTCAAAATTTGAAAACCAAACTGAAATTTTTTATCATTGATGCCAAAATTCAGCCATCTACATTAATGAAAAATAAAATTCACCACATGACATCTAAAAACAAAAATAAACATTACATAATCTGTCTTCAAAGAAAACCCTTTTCAATTATTCGTGTGATATAACTTTTTAACAATAAGCAAACGAACCTATTTTCATGTTGGGACAGGTTTTTTTTCCCCTTTTTTTTTTTTCACAAAATTTGTTTCGAATGTCGTACCTACTCTATATGTTTGGTGAAGACCAATTAGGTTATCGTGAATCTAAGCGGTCATTAACAAATCTGTGCTTCCCTAATCTGGAGCTAAAATGGTAAGTATTTTCCTTTCTTAATGTACGCTTCATTCCGTGGGTATATTAACCAATTATTCCTTTAACATTTTAATTTTATCAAGAATATTGTTTCATCATACATTTAATTTTGAAAATATTCAAGTAAATCATCATCTTTTTTTCTACTTTATTTTCCTTGTGACCTATGGATTCGTCCTTTGAAAGCAGGCGCAATTATCACCCTATCTTCTCTCATCATACATTTATCACCTTATAAGTATGAGTTTGATGATAAATTACACTTATATCCTCTCTTTTTTGTTTAAATATTCTTAACCTTTATAATTATTTTTATTAAATAAAATTCCAATTTATGCTCGTTTAATAATATTTTAAATAATTTTATTTCCAGCAATGAAAGAATACCTCAAAAGATACAAAACAACTACGTTTTCTCTGTAAAAGGACGAAACAATGAATTAAATATTTCGAGGACCGAAAATCAACTTCCAGGCATAAAAATGACCAGTAAGAATAAAAGGAATAAGGATTAGAAATGTAATTGTGTAAGAGTTTAATACTTTATTTGACGTAGAATAAGACATCATATTAACATAATCTATGAATTATAATTTTTAAGCTTCAAATTTACTCAAATTATCTCCCCCTCACTTCTAAGTAAAGTTCTATTCTTTAAAAATCATTTTCCTTTTGTATTAACTCATAACGCACTTAAAACTTATTCGACATATTTCAGATAAAAAAAGTTTTAAAAAGAACACTTTTCTAAAGGTTGGTTTATTAACACAAACAATTATGATGATATGTAATTTAAAACACCCTGATAAAAATTAAATAATTAAAAAGTTAGTAATATTCTATATATATATATATATATATATATATATATATATATATGTGTGTGTGTGTGCAACTAAAATCATTAATAATCGATAGATAATATTTTTATGATGTTTTATGTATTCATTCATTTACTGTAACAATCTCATTTTTTAACAATGATATGCTCGGATAATTAATTTATAAAGGATTTAATTTTATTATGTACCTGTCTTTTTTAAATGCTTTTATTGAGCTTTTAGACTTTTAGCGACATATTTTCAATGCTCTCATAGCATATATCAGAGAGCATCAGCTCACTAAACAAATGTATGTACTGAATTCTCCAATAAATTTTGTAAATTAACTTATAAGTTTCGTTGCAAGAAGAAGCAAGACATGTAAGGGACGATAAGTATTATGGAGTTATATAAAAATGGTCAAAAATACTGTGTTTAATGGATGCTAAGTATGAATATAATTTCTAACTTGTTTTCATAGCAATGGTATTCGTATAAATATTTTTATGAAACATGTAAATTAGTTATGGGGTATATTAAGTATATCACGATGAAAGAGTTACTTTTTTGGGGGCTAAATATCATTATCAAGACAGTGAAACAATTCTATGTGACAACATATCCAATAAAAAAACATTTTTCTGAAATGAAGAATAAAATCAGAATTAGGATATCTCGTGTTATGCAATGATTTGTTTCCATTATAGCTTTTTAAGTGCTATTCTGTATTCAGTTCCTGTAAATAGAGCGTATAAATAATGCACGTGGTAAGAAATGTAAACATCTATACACGAAAAATACATATTTGTAAATACGAGAGAAATGTTCAAAAATGAACACAAATGAAATAATAAAAATATTGAAGCGATTATTGTAAAAATGTGATATATATATATATATATTTGTAGTAACAAAACTTACAAAAATATTAGGTGCATTAGTACAACTACTACGTATAAAGTGTTTTTGATGTTAACAAATATTACATAAGCAAACTTTGAATATCTGTTCTGTTTTCATTAAATTTTTTTAGGCTTCCGTCTACCGGCCATTTTGATTTCGTGATAATATTAATTCTATGGAATTTCTAAAAATGGCTTCAAATCTGAACTATTTTATCTATTTTAATGCAAATAAAAGTGCTCCCTAAAGAGCAAAATATACTGCAGGTTCCTGGGGAATTGCATTTTCTCCCAGATTTTTGAAAATATTTTAAAATAATTTTTAAAGTCCGGAAAACCCACAAAGAAATCATTAAAATAGGGGCAAAAAATACTTTTTGAATCGGGGGGAAAATGTTATTCTGCAGAAACCTTCATTATTTTTTGCTCTTTCGGATGCATTTTTTGTATTCAAATATATAAAATAGTACAGATTTGAGAATGGCTGTAGAGATTCCATAGGATTAACATTACGTTCACGAATTCAAAGTAATTGGTAAAGGAAGCTTTAAGGATTACATTATATATTCCGAGATAGAGGGTCTTCAAATAAAAATTGAAATAATCATATAAGTTATAATAACTGAATTACACGAGCAGTTTGTTCTCTCTTAATCTTTTATAACAAAATTATAACATTTTGAAAAAAGGATGATATCCCGAAAAATAATATAGATTAATAGTTAACAACTACAAGTTAACTAACAAGTAATAGTTAACTAACAAGAAAACTGAAAAAGAAATTTAATATGTATATAAATCTTGTTTGACTAAAACTTTTTAAAAATTTCAAGCGCTTTAAGATTTCGGACATTTTTTTTAAAATTTACAACATAGAATGGAGTTAAAGAAAGTTAAATATTTTTTAAATTCAACATATCCAATAAGGAATATTTCTCTTAAAGCTTAAAATTTATTTCGAATAGAAATTATAAATAAAATCTAAAATTCTTTATTGTTCTTTCTTGTCATCACAAAATTATTATTTTTTATTATTTAAATTTTACTTACATAAAAGTTCTAAAAATGTTGAAAGCAATATCAAATATTTCATCATTCTGTACATAAGTAGGTATTTTTTTACAATTCATTTTTCTTTTCAAAGTACTCATAAACATTGAAATTTATGATTTTACTTTTGAAAAATATGTGAAGCGGTTTAACATAATTCACGTTTATTTGCTTTAAAGGTATGATTTATTTCGTAGCTTTTTTGAATATGAATCGTAAAGGGTAAGACAAAAATCACAAGTAACACTAATCATAACGAGTTTTTAAGGATTTTTTGAAATCAAATCACGTTTTATAGAACGCTAACTCATATAAACCAGCAAAAAGTGTCATAATAGGAGAAATTACTGTTGGAACACATTCATTACTTGCTTCTACGCATACCCTAATGCTGTTTAAGAAAATATCCAATTACTTTCGACAAATATATGCCACTTTTATCAAATTAATGTTAACATAAAAAACATGTTTTTATTATTATTACCATGTGGAATCTGTAATACTTCGTTGTAATGTTATGCTTGTGTATGAAAAGTTTTGATTTTAGTGCTAAAATTTGTGTTGAATTGAAAAGGAAAAATACATGCTTTGTAATCTATCTGTCTAGATTTTTTGGTTGACAATAATTTTTAAAAAATAGCAGAAATAAGGCCTTGTTAAATATATATTTAAAACCACTCTAACCACCTATTTTTGTTATGGAATCTTTTTTTAATTTTTTTTTAATAATTTATTTTCATTCTTGGACATGTCTAGCGGAATTAAATCTATTACTGATTGTTTATAAGCGTTGCAAAATTTGAGGGCTATTAGAGATGGATCTCACGTAATCTTGAATCGTAGTGAAGTGACGAGGACGAATCTAAGCTCTGGCACCCCAATCTCATAATTTCCACACTAATCTTGAGAAAATTTTGATCCCAGGCACATTTAACGTGAACCAGCGCATTAGGTTTTAGGAATCGAATGAAATGACGCCATCCATGAGTTCGTATCCATGAGCATTCGGCTACGGAGAGCTAAAGCGTTTTGATATTGACATAAATAGTATTTTATTCCATATTTATAAACTGCAAAATTTGATTAAAATTGTAGCATCTTAATATTTATTAATTCCCTTACATTAATTTACCGTATATAACCATGTTGCGTTTATAAGTAATTGTTAAATGTCACTAAATTTGTGGAGGATCAGATTATTTACTAAATTAAATATTTTCTTTGAGGAGCGGATTTTTTTTTTAATTTCAAGAAGTTACAAGTTTTTTCAAATGTGTTTTGAAATATGAAGTGTATAAATACGATTGTACACACCACTTGAATCTACTTTAACATGTACTGCACGTTCTCATCGATTATCCTCAGCGTTCTAAGCAGTAGAAAAAGCATTGATCTCGAGAAGAAAGGCAAACGGAAATATCTGACCAATAGCCATCTCAACTGGTATATTTTAGTATTTGTAACAATATTTTATACCAAAAGTAATAATCTACTTTGTGACTATGTGCTATACGCGATTTTCTCTTCTTTAACCTCGGAGACTTGGTAATTTGTGTGTGTGTGTGTGTGAATTGCGTAAAATTACAATTTCTCCTCCACCAAAATGAAACGTAAATAGGTAAATTATATGAAGAGAAGAAGTGCAGTGAATTGAATTATATATTGTGATATATATAAATGAAATCGAATCGAAAGAAAGAGGAGGAAGATAGAGACTAACGGCAGACTGATAGTTATTATTAAATTGGATGGAAGCTTCGTAAATAATCTTTTAAAAGGAAATTACTCTTAGCCTAAGCACTAAGATACAAATCTATTGTTTATGAGAAGTGTTTGAATCAGAACGAGTGATTGGGTAAGCTAAGACTTTATTAATAGATTATAATCTAGGATTGACGTGTTAAGTGGGATCCGAGAGAGAGTGACTTTATCTATTCTTTAGTGATAAATAAAGTATTTTGTCTTTTCACACATCTTCATTTGGAGCTATAATTAATGGCTATTTAATTAGATTGAAAGATATGTCGAAGGACGTTACATTGGCGTTCAACCAAGTCCATCCCTGGAGTCGGAGCAGCATATCTATTTTTCATGTACAGTTTTTTAATGGATCAGGAAATGTGGTGGACTTTTTAGCCATTTTGGATGATAATATTCTATATTATAACGTGCTGGCCGCTCTTCATTCGACTCATTTGCCAAATCATCTCACAGGTCACGGTCGAGAGTGGTACTTGTTGATAGTGAAAAACCTAGCACGGACTTAACAATCAAACCCCTAAAGCAAGCCTTTCAGCGGTACTTCCCAGTTATGCAAGATCGCACTTAACTTGAGGTAGAGTATTGTGCATCGAGACAGTAACCCCTACACACTAGTCTCAACTTAGAAAAATTGAATTTCAATATACTGTGTTTTAATATTGCAATCCGTACGAATCATTTTACAATTACCTCACTAAATTCATGGCTTGGATGTTGTAAAATAATTGAAATTTTACTCTGTCCATCAGAAAAAGAAAAAAAAAAATTCTTGATTGAACATTCTTCTGGCAAGTATAAAACAAGAAGCACGCAAGACTTTAAACAAAGATACGGAATCTCAACCGTGATAAAATTGCTTACTTTTTATGGAATCAAACCATGAAAAGTTAACAGTCCGCTGATAACGAGAAGAAGAAGAAGAAAAAAATGTTTATCTTTGCAACTAGCAGAGCAGTCGATTGCCTTAAAGTTAATTTTTTTTCCACTTCACATTCTTATAAAAAGAGGCAAAATAACGGCGAAAAATCTTCTTTGTATAAACTGATCTTTTGGAAATAGATTCACTCGCTCGGTTGGAACGGTTATGCCTCATTACGAATTCTTTTAAAACGAACAATTCGTTCTGAATTTGGGCATTCGTCTGAACAAGCAGTTAAAGTATTTTGAAACTATTCCAAGAAGAACTTAAAATTACACAGCATTTAAGACGCTAAGAATTCCTTACCTTCGACATAATAAAGGATTTGTTTGTGATAAACCTCTGGCCGGAAACTGACAAATTACAAGAAGAATTACCACACAAGATTTAAAACAGTGCATCCAAGAATGGAAAACAAAAATTTTAAAAGTATAATTATTGCTCGTTTTTCCTTTTTTAATAAGGCGGAATGTTTTAGACTTGGTGATCGTTCTGGAAATCTGTATGTACTTTGTGTATATCTAACATAGATAAATTAGTGTAGCATGGAAATAAAATGAAACATATTTACAAATTACTGGTCCGTAGATATCTGATGAACATACAAAATACTCTGTATTTCATGGAGAAGAAAAGAAAAAAAAAATTACAGATGTTGAATTGTGCCGAGAAAGTTGCGCGATTGAAAAAAAAAATGTATCATCAATTTGAAATTTTTTTTCCATGTCTTTCTATTAAACATACCAAGACCATTCTTTTTTTTTAGAAGTATCACTAAGCAATTTGCAAACTGAATCGGACAGCAAAAATCAGCTAAAATCTCAAGAGGAAAAAAAAACCCACATTTTCTTGAATACTAAAAAAAATGGTTGTTAAGATTACAAGCCTCAAGTTTTGCGAGGATACAGTCCATGCATTGATTCGAGTCCTAACATCATCCAAGACAGTTATTTGAAATAATGGAGACTACAACAAATAAATTCAATTAGGGTGGCATATTCTGAAAGTTTGCTGAGTTGCCTTCGCTCAAGTGTGTTGTAATTATTATCTTACTGGGATTTGAAATTTCTAAGTTCGTCATCAGTAACCCATTGTACTGATCTAGAGCAACATTATGAATAATAATGCTGAAAATAAAAAAATATGCATTATTTATCCTTAAAAAATTACTCCCTAAATGCTTATTTTGTCATTCTCTGATGCAATTAACCTTGTATGGCAGACTGATTGATATTTTATTAATGTTGCACTCAGAATCATTGCGAGAGCTGTTGTCAATCACACAAGGAGACACAGAGGTCATCTAGAGCAGCTGCGTACTCAGAAAATAATTTTGGGGGGTGCATATCGTCATTGCCACGACAGAATCAATTTTTTAGTTTTGAGCTACCCCTCGGTAAAAAGTAAATAATACGTTATATCAATATTGTTTATTCAATTAAAAAAAAAAAAAGAACAATTCAATACTTGTTGGTATAATTTTATCAAGTTATAAAAATTTAAAAAGAGTAAAGATCATCCAGGAAAAATAGTTAAGATACCATGTGAATAAAATTTGCATTTTTGAGGGAGGGGTGCAAATTTTAGGGATGCACTCTCCTCTCTTCATCTACAAACGCAGATACTCTTTCAGAGGCAGCAAAGGCATTTCTTTTCTTTTCTCAGGAATGGTTTAGTTGAAATCCTTTTTTCTCTTCGCGATGAAAAAAAAATTAAACATGAGGGGAGAAAAATTTATGTTTAAAATTTAGAATATTTATAGTAGTATAGTAAAAGAATTATCCTGAAATATTTCAATATAGAGAGAAAAAAATTGGGGGGGGGGCCGGAGGGAGTGCACATGCCCCTTTGTACTCTCCTCGGATGCACCACTGATCCAGAGGACTTAGAACTATAAAACCGGTCCCCCGGAAATAAACTACCGCCACAACAACGAGATGAGAATATTAGGAATATGTCTGTAAAATGCCATACAAGATATACACTAAGTAATTAAGTATTAATGCCTCACTTCTGATGTTGACTTCGAGAAGAAAGAGCAAGGGCTATTGGCGATGAATTTCTCAAAGCTTCAATCCATCCGACTTTGCTTTTTGAGACTTTCACCTCTTCTCAAAGATGGAAGAGAACCTTGAGGGACAACACTTTAGCTCTGACGTCGAGGTGAAAGCTGCCATTAAATCTCGGTGTCGGCAACAACCAACGGAATTCTCTGACGGGTTTGACCAACTAGTCAAGGGTTGATGCAAGTGCAATCGGAATCAGGTGTTGGAAACAGTGAATAGTGCATTTCATAGAAGATATATGTAGCTATCAGGTATAACAAGAATTGTGCAAACCAGGTAATAATTTAAAAAGATATAGTTGTAGAAGTATTCAATCAAGCCTCGTGTATACATTAACTTGTAATAATATCAAGCTATATTTTCGAACTGGAAAAAGTGTTTCGGATTTCCGTTTTGCTCCTTCATATTAAACGAAACATATCATTTATTCTTTGTTCTTGACATAGACTATTCCTCTTCAAGACCAAATTTTATATTCGTCATAGTTTTTTTTAAAAATACTTTCACGAGGAAGAGTTTATTTATGTGTAAACGGCATGGCGTAAAGATGGAATGACCCAGGAGCACGAAATTTGAAATTATGGGACATGATAGTGTGCACATCAAAGAAATTTTTCTAAAATTTAAATTGAAGTTATTGATAAGCAAGATATTGTTCCCACTGAAATAAGTCTGGCGAATATTGCATCACATGACGTTATGGTCTATATTTAACTCCATTACGCATAGTTCTGGCGAATAATATGTCATATGAAGGCATGTTCTCGTTTACTTCTTACAATTTATTTTTAATGGAGCTTTTGGGGATCAATGTATTTATTCGTTGTTTGTTTTGTGCAGAAAAAGTAAAGATAATTTTCCCATTCAAACATCGCATTTAAGAACTCTTTCAAAAACCGAAATTTAATTTTGGCAACATAGTTTGTGCGTCTTGTTTGTCTTTCGTTAAACACTGACGTTTATTCAACGTGATATTAGAACTAATAAAATTACTGCTAGTATAAATGCGGATTCATGGATTACATCAAAAATAACAATAATATATAGAAGGTCTTTTACAAGAGATGTGTTCATAGTCAGCAAGGCTGGAAATTTTTGCATCTTTGCTCTGAATGGAAAGAGACATTTAATGCTTAATATTACAATTAGTTATTATTTTCGGTGCTAAGCTATTCTTTTATTAATGTGCATTTTGTATCGCAGAATTATCATTTTAAGATGATTTATTAATCATGCATGGATTTGCTTTAGAGCTATCCTTGCGCCATAAAATGAAATTGCAAATTTAATAAATTTTTGGGTACGTTGTCTTGAATCGTTTTGGATGTGGACTCTCATTAAACATTCTTTATGTTTGCTAACTGGATTGTTGAGTTCTTAAATTCACCGGGTGAATTCAGTTGGTTCTGTATTAAAATAATAAGCTTCTCTGATAACTATTTATTATTACAAGAAATATGTCGATTGCCTATTGAAAAAGCTTATTTTGGATCTTCTTCAGTGTAATTTGCTTTTTAATCCATCCCTGTTCGAATGAACTCTTTTTAATGTTTATTTCCTTATTTACAGTATTAACTGAAATTTTGCTGATTACGCATGTAATCGTTTTAATTACCAGAACTGCTCTCGCAACTGATTAATTCTGCAAATGATCTTCACCTTTCGATTCAATATATGCAGCGGGTAAAAATCTAACCAAACAAATCATTAAAGCAAAGTTTATTATTCAAAAATAAAATCGGCCTTCAGTTTCCGTGTTTATTTTCATTTTTGACCCCAGATTTTCAGCAATTATTCTAATATCAACGAGGGGGAAAAAATTGAATTTAGGCTTAAGATATCTGGATGAAAATTATGTGATCCAAACTTGCTCATACAGAATTCCAAAAAAGTAAAAAAAATAAATAAATAATGGGATAATGGGATCGTGAGATTGTTTTCATGTAGGTTGTTTAACAATTTTTATCTAGAAGTTTATAATTAAAATAAGAATTTTCGACTCTGCGATTCATCAAAAATCGCGCAAAGAACAAACAACCGTAAGTACATTAATCGACCTCCAATTTCAAAACGAAAATTTTGTTAAGAAACCTTGCCTTTTCATACTGTGTCGAATAGTGTCAAGGTCCATATTGTGTGCAAATAAAGGAGAACTAATCAATGTAAATATCATACTTCCACACTTACGTGTATGATGATTAAATCAAGGTAAATTAATCTTTTTGGTCCTAAGTCCGTTTCCCATAATCAAGTTAATATTGAAGATCTGTTATTCGTATCCATATTGCTGAATTCCTTGACACAATTTCAAAAAGTTAAAGAAGACATACCTAGTAAGAACGGTTTATAAGGCTATGTACTAAACACAGCCGAATTCTAAGAAATTTAACCCATGTTTATAAAAGTAAAGATAATGCAAGGTCTCAATTTTTGTCGTTTATTAAAGAATTCTTGAATTTTTTTTATAATAGTTAATATATATTGATTGGTAGCAATACTTTTGTAATGAAAAAGAAATAAATTTTAAATAAATAATCAGAAAAAAAAAATATAACATTGTAGAAACAACGCAGATTTAGAATATTTTTATAACAAATTTGATAATTATGTGCTTGGAATAAGGTTTTAGATTATTAATTATTTTTTAAAAAATATACGCAATTAGATATTAATCTGTTTCTTTGTCGTATCTAATACAAATCAGTAAAACTGTAACTAACGCTAATACAACCGAAACAAAGCACATGATTATGATTGACTGATTTTATTAACGTCGTTCTCTCTAACGTCGTCCAACACGAGGTTTATTGGCAACAGACCTAGTAATTTTGAGCCTCAGTCAAGTGACGAGAACGACATCTGAGCTAGCACTTCTTTCTCCAAACTTCTACACTACGCCATTGGGAGGATTTTGGGCATCGACAGATTTAACTTGTGAGAATGGAATGGATGATAATAATGTGAACCCAATTTCAACAATGAGCCGATATCAGTTAACAATTTAGATTATAAGCATCCGCAACACAATAGATATTCTCAAATACAGTGAAAAATAAGGTGGTTATTTTATGAAATTGATTCCACATAGAACTCGAAGCTTGTGAATCTTATCTATCGAAATTAATTTCATTCAAACAGACATCTTTTTATTTTGTTCTTATTGTTTTTAGTTCCTTTATTCTGAAATACACTAACATTAATCTTTAACCATGTTATGTAATACTCGTTTTATACATATAAAGTTGTCTTCATTGCATCCTTTACTTTCAATTAGCTTTAATTCCATACATAAACATGGAATTTTTGAACTACTAATTTGATTTCTGTTGCATTATTTGCATGTTAGTATTACTAGCTGTTAGACTTAAAAATATTTCGGGTTCCTTAATTGACTTATAACTTAGCACATTCGGAAAAAAAAAAAAAAAAAAACAACTAGCGGATGTCAAAATTGAAAAGGAGCTTTTAGCTTTTGTCACTAATAATAACATGACACTGATGTTTGATAAAAGTTTAAAAAAGGCCTTTCCCTCTCTTCTTTATTCAGAATAACAGTCACAATAATTTAAAAAAAGAATTCATTTAGCTTATTCTTTAAAAGAATTTTTACATGCACTTACTCCAAAACCAGTTTTGCTTTTCGAATTTGTGGGAACGCAATGCTGTTCCGCGGTTATAACAAAACAAACCATGACTTCCCACACAGCGAACATCCTTTCAGTTTGTGTAAGGACACCTCTTCTCTCGGTAATGCATTTTCTTATTCTCTCTCATTTAAAGTGTGCGCTTATTCATACATGGCAAGATGAAAAAAAACCACTGCTCAGCAATTATGTACACGAAGCTAAAGTTCTCAAGACATTAAAAATAAGGATAATGTGAGAGACTACACAAACGCTTTGTAAGCTCTTCCGTTTTTAATGAAGACTTTCTCTTCTATAATTATGCATACTAAGAATATCAACGAACGATATTTTTATGAATAATCGATGGATAAACCAATGCTTTCTAAAACTTCGTTTTTTGATGTATCCGCTTATTTTTTTATACTTTTTAAAAGAACACAAGAGAGAGAAAGAGGAAACAAAGAAAGGAATGAATCACCTGAATGAACTTGATTAGTTTTTTTTTATTATTATTATTTCTGCGGGGAAAAAAAAAAGAATTCGGAATGCAAATGATCCTATGATCTTACACTTCGGTTACGCATTTTGTGCAGCAGATTACAAAGTTGTTTAGTGTTTCAACTGGATAACAAAACTCTACCACAGTCTATTCTTTTAAAAACAAATCATTCTCCAGGAATAAAGTTGTTTATAGATATGGTAGTGATTTTCAAACCAACCGGGCATACTATTTTAATTTCACGAGTGGATGCGGACGGATTTCGAGAAACAATGAAAAAATTAAAGTTCTAAATTCTTTAAGATATTAAAAATCTCTAAGAAAGACAATGTGCTGCCTTTTTTGGAATTATTTCTAGATTGTAACTGTATTTGAGAGCTATATTTGAATATATTGGAACATATTCATATAATAAGTTTGTAACATTTTGAAAACTAAATTCTTCATCTGTTACAGGCAAACATTAAAATCAATGTTTTTAATTTTCATATAATATATACAGCTATTGCTTTATCTTACGTTCAGACTTGTTTACTTTAGAAGAATTTTTATACAAAGTTCCGAAATAAGATATCGATTACATCTATCATTTATATATTTATTTTTTATTCGACCTGAAAGCGTATTTTTGAATGGAAGTTCATTCAACTTCATATCCATTCCGCATATTATGTAAATAATTGTGCATGTAAAGCTTAAAAAAAATATTTTTTTACAAAATTTATATCCAACTTTTG
This sequence comes from Nephila pilipes, assembly GCA_019974015.1. Classification (NCBI taxonomy): domain Eukaryota; kingdom Metazoa; phylum Arthropoda; class Arachnida; order Araneae; family Nephilidae; genus Nephila; species Nephila pilipes. The sequence goes on from BMAW01006826.1 coordinate 807,074, forward strand.
ATGAGGTGATCATAAAGGGTTAGACAAGATAAATGAATATCTTGTTCACTCAAAAACACTCCTGAAAAAATATTTAAATTTTACGAATTAGATGTGAAAAGAGTATATATATATATATATATATAAGTAAATATTTATATATTTTAATTATATGTAATCATATTTTTTAATGTGAATACTTTTTACTGATAGTTAAAAAAAAACTATTGTAAAGATAAAAAATATAGTATAGATAAAAAAAAATATAGTGAAGATATTACATTATAATATATGGCAAAATGCAATATTTCCAGTCACGTGGTATTTTGTGGGGGAGAAACTTGCTCTATTATTAGAATTATTGTAAAATTATGATAAGTTTGCTCTATTATAATCTCAATAATAATAATTCAAATTTTTCTACATGTACTATTATTATTTTTACGTATTTCGAAAAGTGTAAATGATACCGAACGTTAAATCTTATAATATCAGAAACGTATTTCATCTTATATAGCAGAGGTGGGCACACAATGTGTCAATTAAAGCCACTTTCTACTCTTTCATTTATTATGAAAGCCATAGGTATACAAATTCAAATTTAATCAATATGATTGTAATTCTACGCAGGTTTCTAGTGTTATGTGAAATATAACTACATGTATAAGAAAATATAATTAGGAGAAAGAAAATATAAATTATTTATTTCAAAATTTTAGTAATCAAAATAAAATATAACAGAAAAGTATTTATAAAAAGTATAATATTTTACGAAGACCTCTTTAAGCTTCGAAATTTGAGGTAAAACTTGATCCAGCCGTTCGCAGCAATTCTATGAGAGGATGTTTGGTCGACTGTGAACGATATTTTGACTCGAATTTTATTGCGTGCAAAGCTTCTCAGTAATATGTTGTTCTAAATATTGGAATTAGACGTCTGGAGTCTTTCGTTTAGTGGGAACTTACTCTGAGAAAAAGTTTTGAAATAGTAATAATAACAATAATAAATCGGATTTAAATTTCTTTCTATGGGAGCCGCATTTAACTCAACAAAAAGCAGCATGCAGCTCTAACAGTCCCCATCCATGTAATATTATATTAGAAGTTTCTTCATTTTCGTTTCCATCTGTGTCATCATTCTTATTGCTTTTATATAGTGGAAGCTTATCACCTAAGGGCTTAGAATACATTTTGATCTACATTCAGAAATTATCAATTTATTTAAACGTAATAAAATAGATTTTATACAAATACGTCGCTTCTTTTACGGTTTTAGAAATTATAAAATATTACATAAACAACGCACAATAAAACCACATAATCAGAACTATATTACTGAAAATCTATGTATTTACGATTTCTCCACGGTTTAATAATCCTTTCTGAAAAGAGAAGCCAGAAAAAAAAATTTGGCTTTTTCTTATTCTTGTTGCAGAGGTTAATAGAAAAGTCTTCTCAATCATAAGATTATCATTAAAAAACTTGAATGTATTTTAGTTTAGCACAACAAACAACTCTTATTATTTCTTTTTTCAATCCCAAGTCACTTTAAGCGGACAATACATAACACTCAAATATTTACATTGAATTTCGTGAAGACTTTGAGAAGCAGCTCTATTCATAACAAGATAGTCTTTTCCTAATATAAAATGCTGCCAGTTATACAGCGCGATTTTTCAATCTTTCAACATCAAAATTTATTCAACTCTAATTATATACTAGGATTACTTGAACACGCAATTACTTTAGTTAAAATCAAAACTGAGATACGAATTTGTTTCCATGTTTATAATAAATTAAATCCGAAGCACTGCAAAGTAATTTTCCAGCTTCGCCTTTGCCTGTTTCACATGACATTTACTTTAAAACTAATGTAACACATTGACCGTTCGGAGCTACATAAAGAAACAATGTTACTGGTCCACACATTGTTGCTGGAAATGACCAAATCGCACGACAGAGGCATCCCCAGGGACACCGAGAATTGCCAAAACGTGTCAGTGGGGCTCTAATGATAGTAGGGTTATATTTTTAGTTTGCACGGTGTGATTCAGTTGTTGCTAAGAATCTAGTGCTCTTTTTTTTTTTTAATCTTATCATGAAAAATACCACAGTAATTTGTCAGTGCCGAGGACGAACAATTCTTCAGATATGGCTTTTCCCCGGGGACTCTTCTTAACACGAGACTGAGGAGTCCGAAATATTTTTTTCTAAGTCAAACGATGTATGCGGAAAAAAAATTACTAATGATCTCGATGTTATCAAATTTTATCAATTTGATTACCGGCTAAATTTTGCATTTGTAGTTACATACATTGAAACTCTCTCTTCGTGTATATATATATATATATATATATATATATATATATATATATATATATGTATGTATTTACATAAATGCACTTTTTAGATAGCTTAATGTAATTATGCCTATTTAATAAAAACAAACAAAATAATTATAGTTTTTTTTTCAGTGTCTTTTTCAGCTTCAAATTGTTGATAAATTGTTAAATATGTAGTCTATATTTTATTCGTTTCGCCTTTCGAAGACGCATTTGAATAACTACTCATACTTTTCATGATGATCCGCATTTCAGGCATCTTCATTTTAATAAAATAGTAGTACGTATCATGCCAATTTTTCTTTCATTATTATACTCGTAAAAAAACTTATTTAAAACAAAGCGATTTTTTCCCCCCACGATACGTTTTAAAATTCCGTCTTGCCTTTGTGTACGTTTACGTCCATTATTTACCCGATTACTTTTAAAATTTTGATTTTTAGAACACTCTTTGAACATTTTATTCACATTCCCTTAGAACAATTCAAGTCTTCTGCAATCATCTGTTGATTAAGTTCTTTATTGCGTAGAGACACACTCCCAACCTTTGTAAGTCTTTCCTGCACCTCATTTTTTTTTTTATCTTTTAACTAACTAAAGTTGACTTTTAAGCTAGCTTTCATGAACGTTTAACGCCTGTGCTTCGTTATCTTCATATCTACTTCCATCCCTCAGTCTAACATACCAGCCAATAACCACTGAACTCCATATAAGAGCGAGATTAAATACTTTATTGATAATTACTGAAGAATAGAAAAGATCGCCCTCTTTCGAATCCCACTCAATTCGTCAATTCTAGATTATGCTCTAATGATGAAATTTGAGTTTACCTAATAACTCGCTTTTGATTCAAAAACCTTTCTCTGACAATTGGTACTCATCTTAGCAGTTTAATTAGAATTCACTTCAATTCAAAAAGCTAGTCAAGATTCTTCAATCTAAAATATAAATATCTATCAGCTTAAAGCATCTTCTAACTCCCTTCATTTTCCATTAATTCTATTTCATTTGCATATCGTTATTTCTAATTCAATCCACTTCACTTCTATCTTCATCCAGTTAACCTAATCACTTTTCATTTTGGTTTTGATGAAATTGCAATATCGAACAAATCAAATTACTATTAAGCCTCCTAGGTTAGGGAAGAGAAAATCTTTAAAAGCCGAATATCGCAAGCATACTAGCTTTGCAGAAACGCCAATGATGTAAATTTTATCATCAATGCTGAATAATCAAAAATTTTACAAATATTTTAAATCTTCTCTGTAAATATTCTTTTTGAATAATTTCTATAATTTCTTATCGAATCCTTATAAATTATTTAGACATGTGTGAATAATGTATCATATGTCAGCTTATAGTAAGCACTTAATAATTTTTTCTTTCTTTCCTGTCTTTTATTTTTACAAATATTATGCATTTTATAAGACAATGTAATGCCTTTTTTCGTCATTGTAATATTTTGAATTGGAGCTGTAATCTTACTTTCTTGTATTCATACTTGATACATAGGAAATGAAGATTGTTATTATGACACTTCAAATGATAGATATTTTCATAGAGAAATAAAATTTAAAAAAAAAAAAATCTAAAATTTCCAACATTTGGTGAAAACCGGATTTTAATGGATTTTTTCCCTAGTTTTCTCACAAATACAAAATAATACGAAACATATAAAAGTATTTCTTTGGAAAATGTTAACAGAAAATAAAATTTTCCTTTCCTTTCCAAAGAAAATAAATATTCCATTTAAAATAAATTCGAATCTCATAGAACTAGAATTAAAATAATCTTACTTGGGAATATTCGATTACATTCCCACAATAGTTTTTTGCACATATTTAAAAGTTTTCAAATGTCATGTTCTAGTTGAAAACCATTAAACTACAAATATTCTGTCTGAGATTCCTCTGTGTGCTTAAAAGTGATATAAAAATAAAATGTTTTGGTTTAGAGAAAAAGCGAATAAAGAGACAAAAAAAAAAAAAAAAAAAAAAAGAAAGAAAGAAAAGGTTTTTAATAGTTAATGAAGACATTTAGAAGATAAAGAACTTATTTGTTGATTTTTGCAAGAATGTCTAAAAAACTTTAAAAAAAGGGGGATTTAACAACTTGGGAAAAAAATCTCCCCGAAACTTACTGAAAAATTCTTCTTCTTCTTCAAAAAAGTAGTAAATCTTGATATTTATCATTTGCAAGCATTATTATTTTTTAACTATTATATTTTTTTCGATATCAGAATACTTTTTAAAGATTGTTTTGAAATTTTTGGAATACATTTAAAATCTATTTTAAGCTTATAATTTTGGAAAAAAGAAAACTGCTGCTGAGTATAAGGATATAAATAAAAAGATGATAAATGGTAGAAGTTGGGCACGCTTGAATCTGGAGCAGAGTCTAGCCAGCTCATATGTCTTTTTCAAATCTCGCAGTAGTTCAATAGTTGTCACGACAAAATGACACATCTTACGATCTCTACTCGATTTTCGAACCCCCTTTGTGTTCGAAAGTGACATTTTCTTACTATTCAAAACATATATTCTGATGTTGGGCAATTCATTATTTTTCTTCTCTTTGGGAATTTTTGGATGATTCTAATTGCATAAAATAACATCTCCTTGCCTATCAGAACGAAATGTGATTAAGTAAATTAAATAAAGACACAAAAGAAGTGTAATGAACTGAATTAAAGACAATGATATATAAGCGAAACTGAATTGATAGCAAAGAGAAGGAGATGGGGGAAACGAAAAGCTGATAAATATTTGCACATTAGATCGAATCATCGTTATTAACCATTTTAAGTAGAAGCGATTCCTAGTTAAAGTAATAGGAGTTGAACATATTATAAGCAAGAAGTGTTTGAATCGTAACGAGTAATTTGGTAAGTATATTATTACTTTATTATTTGAATATAAACCAGGATTAACTGAATTAGGCTTTCATATATTCTGTGTTGACAGATTAAGCACTGTGCGTGTGTTGTCTTTATCCGATGTATCTTCAATTGGAGTCCTGAACTTTTTGACTAATGAATTAGAATTTAAGATGGCTATAGAGTTAAATGATGAAGAAAGGCCATTACAGTAATTTAAAGATTTGATAGTGGGGAAATTTTTTTTAAAAAAATTTGCTGTTCCTCAAATTATGAGGAATATACAAAGCTATTATCTTATTTGTTTTCCTAATGTCTAATTATATTAACAGTTTTTTTTTATTTAATTTATTATTAAGAAATTATTATCAAGAAAATATTTCTAAGACAGAAATATTGATATTGGGACCATCCCACCAATGCCCCAGTTATATAACGATATTCTTCCTAATAATCCCCTGATTTTTCGACGTAGCTAACACTTAAACTAGCTTTTTCAATGAAATCTTAGGTTTTAGACTTACTCTCTTAGTTTTTTTCGACCTGCACTAAGTATTGTATTATCTAAGCCTCTCTTGACTATAGCCTCGACTGTTTTGGGCATTTCCCATACAGTTTCCATTCTTCAATCCATAGATGGATTCAGATTTTCCTTAAAATTTTTAATATCATGGATTTAATGTAGCTCTTCTGGTCTATAGGAACTTGCAACAACACAACAATAGAAAATATTTCTGATCGTTCCTTTGGCTGCTATTCAACTTAAATGTTTTCGATCTAATAATGTAAAAAAAAGAGCAAAATTAATGATCAATTAATAGTATAAACACTAAAATAAATATCTTAAACAATTCAAAATATTTTTTTCTGTTTTATTTCCTTATAAATGTGAAAATGTGTAAAATGCGATAAAATTGCTCTGAATTGCAGTGAAATGTGTAACATACAATTCAGAGCATTCAAAAGTTTACTATAATTCATAACAAGAAGTTAAAATGTCATATTTTGAATAAGTTTGGATAGAAACGTAATTTAAATCTATTTGTATATAACTCTATGGGAATATTTTTAACATCAATTTTCTGTAGATTTTCATTTTTTTAAAGTATGGTACTGACAGAAAGTTTCAAAAAATAATTTTATAATGATTTAAGTATAAAAAGTTATATACTTATAAGCAAATGAACAAAAAAAGTTATTCAGAATCTGAGTACTTAATGAGTAAAAGCTGTACGTTTATCATTATTTCTGTTAAAAAATTAGTTCAAATGGTTTTAAAACAGTAATTACGCTATCTTTCTCATTTCAAAATTTTAAAATTTAAACTGTTCGCATTTATTGTTGTTTTATGCGACATGTTTCAAGTTTATCGCCCATCCAATTCATATTTCTGCGTAGGCTGGTGACTGTGGCAATTTTTTACTTCTTTTTTTTAAAAAAACTTACCTAGCACATTTTGCTTCAAAACATAAAAAATTAAATTTCAATTTTCGTATTTAGTAACCAATATTGCTAAAAATTTTAAAAAATCCGTGAACATGATAATAACTTCTTTCCTGGATTCTAAAAGCGTTTTCGGTCCAGAAAATTTATTTATTTTTGGTTCAATCGAATATTACAAAAATATATAACATGAATTATTCTGAATTACTGAAATACATTTATAACATAGCTGTCGAATAATTATACTCTTAAAACTGAATTCCATTAGAATTATATGCAAGAGTCAGATAAAATTACAAATCCAATTCTTAATAAAATTAAAATTAATTCTTTTAATATTATTATATAATTAATGTGTAAACAAAATGATCTTTATATAAAAGCTAAAATTCGTTAAAATTAGTGATCGATATACAAAGACTAATGATCCATGACAAACTTGACTAATTATATATGAGTATGAGCGCCTAATAACTGGTCCACCAGGGAATTCCCTTCTGGCTCAGTTGTTATAGGCGCTACAATACTCACTGGACAAATTGTCTACTGACCGGGAGATACCTTGTTCAAATCTGGCACTTCACCAAAAAGGCAGCGGTAACCTAGTGGTCATGGTCGAGAGAGTTGTAGGTTATAAGACAGTCCTGATTCCACTGAAGATCTATCTTGCTTTGCATTGAGATGCATCAAGTCCTCACGTTAAACTAGTATGAAAGTCTGGTGAGTGGAAAGTATCAACTCAGAGGCCATCCTCGTCACTTGACAGAGGTTCATGATCATGAGTCCTCATTACTTCTAAGTACAACATTAATCAATCAATTCGCTTCACATGTGTCAACCGACTTCGGCAGAGTGACATTGTTAACGCCGAAAATTTTATATGAATTTATTCACTAAAATTCTATGCAAAAATTGAAAATACTTGCATATAATTTAAGTAATTAATAGCATAAGAGCTCTGAAATAAGAAAAAAAGTATTTAATAAATTATTCGCAAGGCAAACAAATCTGGTGTTTTCAGAAGGAGCCTGCTCTACATTGATTAAAAAAATCAAGGCCGGATATAACATTTTCATTCTAATTAAATTCTCATTCGATTCCTTTCTTGGAATACGAAACTTCAAACCGTTTTTTATTTGCTTTTTTTTTTCTTTCTTATTTCCACGTATAATTCGTTACACTTATCAGAGAGTCATATCTAATTTGAAATATGAAATGTATCTGTATGTCATGGAGAATTTATAATTTTTTCTTCTCATATACATTTATGATAGTTTCAAAAACGTGAAAATGCGGTTTTCCTTTTCCACTTTCAGGGAAATGCTTTCGTTACAGTGAAAATATGGGTAAAAAAAAGGAAACCGGAATATTTCTTACAAATAACAGTTTAATTATGCTGCAAAACATTTTTTTTTTCCTTTCTTCGTTTCTACGTACTGTGTGTATATCAACTGATCAAACATGATATTATAAATCAATTAGTATCTGTAAGCTAAGTTATTTAATCTATTTAGTTTGTAAGTATTATAAAATGAGACTGAAATTTTCCAGTACCTGGCGGATGTATTTATCGGAAATAAAAATTTCTGTATTGAAATAATAACATCGACTTTACTTATGCAGTTTTGGCATCACCAACGAAAAAATAAGATTACGATATATATATATATATATATATATATCTTTAGAGCAATTAATTAATTTTAAAATCTTATTCAAATTAAATACAATTTCAATTGATTGCGCTGCGTTTTTGTGTAACTGATGTTTAAAAATCAACTGTGCGTCCTTGGTTAATTAGGTCTTTAAGGAAGATTCACTAACCCTAATTTTCAGCAATTTCTAACTTAGAATAAACTTGCTATCTGTGAAGACTTCCGTTTAAGGCATAATAGATTTGTCATAATAGGAAGTTACACACATTCCATTGTTAAACTTCAGAAAACGAATCATTAAAAATATTTT